>JAOXJK010000032.1:75262023-75295887 GCA_025774025.1 Xenus cinereus | reverse complement strand
CCCCATCTCTCCTGGAGCCCCTTTAGGGACTGGAAGGGGCTCTAAGGTCTCCCCGGAGCCTTCTCTTCTCCAGGCTGGACACCCCCAACTCTCTCAGCCTGTCCTCACAGCAGAGGGGCTCCAGCCCTTGAGTCAGCTTCATGGCTCTTCTCTGGACTCTACATTTAGTCAATAGGATCATTGTATGGAAGTACTGTGAGACCAGAGCTCAGTGAAAGTCATCTGGGCTTCTGTTCGGAACAATTGTCCTTCCACAGGCATTGAATGTCAGGAGTGAAATCTTGAAATCATATTTGCAAGGGATGTCTGCATAAGAATGGATCTGGCTGGAATATTTTCATGGAATACGGAAGCAAAAAATGGTTTCCCGCATTTCTTTCCAGCCAGCTCTAATGAAGTCTCAGCTTCTGAATAACTTTTTAGAATTTCTCTGGAAAGAGGTACAGTCATCTCTAAATGAAATATTTTGCAGTTGATTGTTTTTGTTTGGTTGGGGTTTTTTTTGCTAAAGATCACAAGGCGTTTTCCTTTGAGTCAATCTTAAGTTCAGTCTGTATAATTGTTTTAATTGCAGAAATACTCTCTAGTAACCATGAGTGTAAAATTAAAGCATCTTTTGGGAACCTCGTTTTAAG
Organism: Xenus cinereus; assembly: GCA_025774025.1. NCBI lineage: Eukaryota > Metazoa > Chordata > Aves > Charadriiformes > Scolopacidae > Xenus > Xenus cinereus. Next base: position 75,295,252 of record JAOXJK010000032.1, on the reverse strand, counting down.
AGCCACATTCTTAACTACCTCTTTTCACAAGAGGGTGAAGTAGCTACGTACGGTATAGTTTCAGTGCTTTTCTTTACGAAAGTAACTTGTCATCAGGTACCTGCTCTTCCACATTGCCCTGTGCAGCGCAGCAAAGCATAGTTAATGTCAGTTTATTCAATTTTATGTGTTGCAAACCCGTCCTCTGTGCTTGTGTGTTCATGGTTCTATGTGAGAATGCATGCGGAGTCCCCAAGGGTCCGATTCTGCCCTTCAGTGAGGAAAGTGCACAGTTTTGGTGGGCTGCTCAGGTAGGAAACCTTAACTCCCGGCAGTGGTGCTTCCCCGAACGATGCACGTACCTGTCCCTCGTGCACATAATTCTTTGCCTACATCAAGGCATTGGAAAGGCTTAGGAGGGCAAAGCTGTAACTGCTGAGTAATGCTCCCTTTTAATTGAAGTCTGCCTTTGAATAAGGGCTGTAGAGCGAGAGAAAGAAACTGGGGCAGGTTTACCAAAAATAAGGGTGGGAACAAAAAGAGGAGTCGTGGGCAGAGCTGCTGTTCTGCCGGAGCAGGGTTGTGCTCTTGCATCCCGGCCAGGAGAGGAACGCTTCCCCAGCTCTCCCTTAGATTTCAATTCAAGTCATTTCACTCGACGGATTTAAATCAGGACCATCGCTCCTTCACTGGCACGTCTCTGAGCTCACTTCAAAGGTGAATAATTGATACAACTTTTTTTTTTTTCTTCCTGCCTGCCAGATGATAATCTCATTCAGTTCTCATCCCGGTGCTGATTGTTCCAAGTAGAGCAATAGGCACGCAGTGATACGGTGCGCTCAGCTTTTCATGGTTCCCTTTTCTTCAGGAAATAAATGAAGCGTCTCACTGTAGCTTGCATCTAGAGTTAAACAATAAAGAGGTAAGCTAAAAAAGTTGAGGAAAAAAGCTTTACCTGCTTGTGTCATAATTAATTCTCTAGTTAATGGGGTGGTTGAATGGGATGATGTGTTTCAAGCGATGCTAAAGCATTCAAAATGATGTTGACTGTTGGATTTTTACTGGTGGGTTGGTGTCAAACCAAGCTGTGTCAGTGCTAGGTGTGGCAAAATTGCCTGGTGGCACAGCTGCCCTGGATTGTGAGGTCATAAAAGAGGCATTTGTTAATTATTTCTGCGATTCCACTTACTCCTCCTTTTAGTTAGTTTTGTTCCCTTAGTTCCTCCTTTTCCTCTCTGAATCCTGGGCATCGTGAGCCATCTCATCTCGAAGGTGACACATGCCTAGATGAAAGGCTTGCATTAAGCAGGAGTTTCTTGTTATATCAACTCTTGACATTCCAAAAATGTCACCTCCTGATTCATGTTGCAGGCAGGATCTGGTGCCAAGACGGTACTCGTTTCCAAGTCTTCCACTTATTAATCACGCAGAACTGCTGTTTCAAGGCAGAGTTGTCCCGAGAAGTGGATACCGCAGAAGTGGATCCTAGTGTTTCATGTCTCTAAGTTATATCCCCTTTTCCTTATTCTGAAGGCCTTGCCTGGCTGACCAGAATAACCTGGAGTGAGAGGTAATTGTTCAGCTAATAGCTAAAGGCCATCACTTTCCCTCGTGGCTTCCTGAGCGTGTGACATATTGTATGTCTCAGTGAAAGGGCTGAGATTTGCATCTGGGCCTGAACTGACCCCATCCATCCATGTTCTCGGTGGGTAGGCTGCCTCTGGAAACGGTGGCAGAGCGTAGAGACCTGTCCGGTCACTCATGGGAATCGTCTTTTTCCTGTGTGCGTGCAAAATAACTTCACTTCACATGCCAAGTGGCATAATATATAGGTTATATATAATTTTACCTTATATTTATGTTCTTTTTGAAACTCCTCTCTTTAATCTCCACCCTTCTACTGAAGTTTTTATATTCTGCTTGTTAACAGAGCATCAGAGCACATCCATTTCATGTACTATATTTGGAGAGACTGTGTTGTATACCAACATGAGTGTATTTTGTTTATGCTTTCTGTACATCCGCAGGTGTTTAATTTAGAGGTGCGTGCTGTTGGTAATTGTAATTGATGTTACAGACATATTTCCTAGCAAGACTAAAATATAAACTTTGGAAAAACAATGCAAATGGTAGAAAATGTAGGATGCAAAACACTAAAAAATGGTAGAAAAATGGTGAAATTTTAGTAGTGGAATTCGAAGTAAAAAAAAAATTAAAAGTTCACTCTCAGCAGTCTTTGAATTTGCCACTTCTTGTTTCATCTACAACAGTGTTCTTAACCACTGTTGTAGCCCTGAGAATCTCACAGGAGACCAATTGTTAATCCACTCCAGTCCATCATCTAATCTAACCATCTAATGGGTGCTTAATCAGGGTAACTCCGAAATAGATCATTTTAGAGTCTGAAATTACTATTACATACTAAGAAAAATAGCATTTTAAATTCTAGTGCACAATAAAAACATATCAAATGTTCCTTACGGGATCTAAAGCCTTTATTTTGTGAACTCTTAGGAAAATGAAGTGTATACTTTTAATCTGTGTTAACTAATCTAGAAGCAACAGCAAAGGTCAAGCGTTAAACGCTTAATTTGGCTTCTCTAATTTTGTAGGATTATTGAAAATGACCTGATAGACCATGGAGTCAGATTCTTCTTTGTATGCCCGTGCAATTCTATTGATTTTTTAACTGAGTTGTTTCTGGTTTATTGTAGTGTGAGAGCACAAGCAAGGCCATTGCTGGCAAAAGTACAATAAATTCTCTAGATGGAGAGCCACGTAACAAAATTGGACTTAACTTGATGATGGTCAGGGAAGACCAAGCATCAGTTGCAGTATGAAAATCAGCACTTTTTAGTCCTCCATTTGTTGGTGGCGCTGGTTTATTCCTAATTGTCTGATTTGAAGGTGGATATTCATAGTCATATTAATACTGTCTCTTTGTGGTAGTGTCATGGAAATTAACAGCATTGCTGCTGTGACAACAGTGAGCTCTGCCTGCTCTTGTGTGTGCACGTAAGATGGTGATCCCCTGCTTGCACAAGGGGCTAAAGTAGACCTAGAGCTCCCGGTGCTCAGGTGGAGGCGAAGGAGAAGACCCTGGGGCAAAAAGCGTGTAAGGAAGGGAAAGAACTGAAGCCTAAAATGGTTATTGCTGAGTGTTACTTGCAGGTAATCCTAAAATCAGGCAAGGTGCCAGCTTTTGTGGTAAGATGTCATGCCCTGCTGAAACGTGCTATGGTGTGACACCACGGAGTATACCTTTCCCTCCTGTGATCCTGAGCTGCACCTTGTTGTCATTGCAATGGGACGGTCCCCCCCTCCTTGATTTTACTGGTAGTTTGGAGGGCAGGGAGCTGGACCAGAAGCTGATATTTAAATGAAGTAAGAGTGAAGCAGGACTGAAACTCACATGTCGAAAGGGAGATTTCTCTGAGTAGAGGCTTCAGGGTTCTCCCCATAGTTATTCACAAGTATCTGTCAAAGTGAAGCAAGACACAAGTTTTTGTGAGCTCTGTTTTCCCATCCCTTTCTTTCATAGAGCTTCTCTCCCCTTGTGGGTGCTCTGATGTCTCCTTGTATGGCTGAGCTTTGGCTTCAGTCTTTTCCTCAGTAGACCTTGTGATGGGCCACGAAAACTTGTGGGGACATAAAGCCTTTGAGACTGCTCCCCCTTTGTCAGGTTTTCTTGATGCTGCCCAAGAGTTACGATGTGGAAGAACTTACAGTGCAGAGCTCAGAGAGACAGTAGTGTCACACCAGGGGCTCCACCATGAAACCAGACCAAAAAAAAAGAGTTGACAAACAGATCTCCAAGAAATACATAGGAGCCCTAACTTCAGAGTGTTTAGTTTACTTGTTAGGGTATGGGAAAAACTACTATTAGATAAACCCAAAGTATTTAATTAAAAGCAAAAAGTTTGTGTTGTTAATCACAGTTTCAGAGCTCTTCATAAATGAATTCTTTTAACATTTCTCTCCTGGCTCTTCAGGAGTGAAAAGGAATAAGGTGGGTGAGTGCTGGGAACCTGGAGGCTACGCTCTCTGTTGCAAAGCATAACTGCCCCGTTCGGCAGTATCTTTGGGGTAAGATAATTTATTAAATTCCGCATGGAGGTGAACCCTGGATGTGTAAATATGAAAGGAATGGGCCACAAATACAGTTGGAACGATCAGCAGTATTTCGCAACCCTGAAACAAAATATATGAAGTGCAGCGTTAGCAAATGTTTATATAAAACATTATGCCACGGTATTACGTTGAACAATTATACCTCTCTTATCTCAGGCACTTATCTCTAGCTAAAGCCAAGTGGCTTGCAGGTTTAAATTGCTCAGTATTTTTTGAAGTCAGCGTGGTAATGAAATATGCTAAGCAGCTGGGGTTTATGTGTGAGCGTTTGGGGTGTTTTTTTTGGCCTGACTGCTTTTATCTTTGAAGATGCAAATATAATGTAGTCAGAAGGAAAAGGCCAAAGTCTAATGAGTTTAATTGCAAAGAGCTGATGTCTGTAGTTGCATTTATACCTTCTCTTTAGCACTTGCATCTCAACTTCACCGTTTTTGAAAGCCTGTTGTATAGAAGTATTTATATCATAAGAGGGTAAATCCTACGCCCTTCTCTTCTCACCTCTATCACAGCCACAAAGGGCTCCGATGGCAGCGGGGATGCTGTTCCCATGGTCAGGGGCAGGGTGGTGGGACTCGGACCTTGCACAAGGAGACGATGGCCTGCCACCAAGCCGTTCTGGCCAAGCGTTTCTAAGTGGTATAAGCTGATTTGTGGGATGTCTCATGGCTCCTGCTGTGTTATGTACTTGTAAAAGCTGTCTGAACCCAGCTCAGAGCAGCAGTGAGAGTATAGCGAGGCACGGCTTGTTTTTAGAGACCTAGAAATCGGTTATGCTCAGATCTTTCTTGGTCCGTGTGGGTTCGTTGAACTGTTTTTGTTTGTGAAGAGGAAGAGGCATAACCTGCCTCTGTAGTTTGCGTTCAGATAAGAAGTTCATGTTTGCTGTGTAGTTTAAAATGGCAGGTTTGGGTTTTTTTCCTTTTAGCGTGTGAACCACAAAAGTTGGGATCTCGCATTGCTTGTCCTTAGTTGTGTGATTATAGAAGACAATATCATCTCTTGTTTGCAGTGATTGTGATTGCAGCTATCATTTACATGGAGGAACAGCATTAGGGATCAAATTAATATTGGATTTATAACTTTTTTTTCAGATAGTTCCTCACACAAGACGAGCCAGCTCTTCATGTGACATTAGCTAATGCTCTGTGGCTCACCAGTAGAGCAGATCTTGGAAATACCGTGGTCTGGCTCTGGAGGTTAAAGGTGGGATGTGCTTTCTGGTGGTTCTCAAAGCATCAGCACTGTGTAGTAAGTGGAGGTGTGGGTTTTTTATGGTTGTAACAGTAAGCACACGTGCTTTTAAGTGGTTTCTTTTTTATTTCGAATCTAACACTCCTGAAGTTCCTGTGCTTCTCATCTTGAATAATCAAAGGTTAGCATTTTTTTCTCCCTTCCCTTACTTCTCACTCTCTTTACTCTTCCATTTCGCTTCCCATGTTGCAGTGGGGAGTAAGTAGAAAGTTCAGCGTCAGAATTCCTAAATTATACTCTGTACTGGGACCAGTGAAGCCAAAGAAGCAGGTACTTCTTTGTAGCCAAAGAGATTGGGTCCAATATGACATTTTAGAAAGGTTGATCATGCCTCTGGCCCCGGAGAGAAACAGCTCAGCATCAGTTTTACGGAGGGGAGTTGAGTCCACCTGGAAGGAGCTAAGTTGTGGTATGTAGAAGAGCAGCCAGACAAGTGAAAGTAGAGAAACAGCTCAGGAACCCTGAAGCTGAAAGCATTGACGTGTCAAGGGATTTATGGGCTGTGTTTTTGCAGGACTTACAGCCATTTTTTTCTCACAGTGTCACTGACAAACCTTCCTCACACTGAGGAAACAAGTTATATTTCAAAGATTGTGTCACCAAGAGAAAGAGCCTGCGTTTGTATGTATTTCCTTTATTTATATCTTTAGGTGTCCTCTAAAACACCTTCAAACATCTTGGGACCATTGGTGTCCTGACAGTGAATGGCTCTCTTCTGAGTTATTTCCAAAACAAAGCTTTTACTTCTTCCTGTGCACTTTGTTAGCAACTTTCAGATAATTTCCTGTGACGTTTGTAGGAAGTTTGACCTGTAAAATGTAGGCAAGAGCTTGAAGTACGAGGCTTTGGAGGTTTCAGGAAGCCAGACCAGGTTTGGACAGGGGAGTCAAATGAGAGCTCTGAGTAATCAACGTACGCAAGGTATCAAGAGCGATTGGATTTTGGGGCACAAGCAATTACTCTTCAAGTTTGTTACTGTGAATATTAAAATGCTGTAATTGGAGCGAGAATATTTATGACTTTTTTTATTACTAAGTGGCGTTTATATATGCATTGTCTCTATCTGGATACATTTACTTGTGTCCAAAAGTGGTGGTACTTCCCTCACAGCTAGTCAGGAGGTTTTACTTGGATCTGTCAGGCCAAGCTTAATGCAAATCAGAGCGTCTTACTGGTAAAGATGCAACAAGAAGTCATAGCAAATTGGATATATTTTGAGTTTCTTTGGCTGCCTTTTTATTAAAAAACAGCTTAATTTAAAGATAAAACCAAACGTTGTGCACTGATCATTGGCATGGCTCATTTTCTTATTTGTGGGTGAGTTGTTTTGTTGTTTTTCCTGATCTGAAGCCTTAGGGTTCAGGGCAGAGATAAGGTAATCATCTTTATTTTTCACACGAGCTATGTGATATTTTGGTTTCCAAGATGACAGCAGTATGTTGAAGTAACAGTTTAAAACTCTGTAGAGGGAAATGCAGGCTGCTTATGTAAAAGTCACTAGCTGACAACTGTAGTAAAATGATCTTGAATTTGGTGATCTGACTTTATATACCCGGTAGCAAAGAAACTTCATCCCAGAAATATAAATTCAGATGTTAAATGATCTGGGATGCTACCTGTCACCCATTCTTAAGCCATTCATTACAACGAAGGAAAAGAAAAAAGAAACCCAAGAGTTAAGGATGAAAATACTCTGACTTTCAATCTAGTCATTCTTCTAAACAAATTTTTAAAAAACAAATTTTTTTTAAAATCCCACGTGGCTCACTTATGTTGCACTTCTGTTCCAGTGGCAAGAGCACTTGTTCTAATTCAGAGCATTCAGGATTTTCAAGTAGTTTAGTCAGACTTTTATATTTGAACTAAAATAAATAGGCATATGGCAAGTGGAAGAACATGTAATCACTCTGCCGCCTCAAAATTCTTTTGAGGTCAAGAATTTGAAAACAGGAACCTATAGTGCGGCTTGTGAACACAATAGGAACAGCTGGTGCTCAGCACTTTTGAAAATGAGGTCACTTTATTCTTGGTTGAAATGTGCAAAATGGGTCATCTGGGCATAGGCTTAAGACAAAGGCTAAACACGTGGCCACTTGTAACCAGGTTGTCCACATTTCCAGAACTAGTTGGTTAAAAGGATTCAGTTAAACAAGGAAAGGCTGGCCTGGGTCTGCATTTTCCCCCAACTTTTGGAAGCGTAGCTCCCACTGGGGAAATAAATCGCTGCCATATAGTTTCAAAGATCTGCTCATCCTGAGGATGACATCATCCATATTTTCCACAGTCACCCCTCCTGCTCGTGCCTTTCTGCTCGTCCTTCGCGTAACCTACTTTAGGAAACACTGCTCTATTGTACAGACCTTGGGAACGCTGCCTCTCCACCAGTCTCAGGCCTGGGACCTCCGTGGTCCTGCCAGCAAAACAAAGGAGGAAATCCCAAATATGCACAAAACCCATAGCATCATCAGCAAAATCTAAAGATGCGTTAAGAAAGATAACAAGAACTCTTCTTAGATTTGACTCATTAAGTTTTCATTAAGTATTCCGTTCAAAATATACGTAAGTGGATAGCATTAAGGCCCAGATTCAGCACTTCTGGTTAATTGAACTACTGCTGCTGACACATCCAAGGTGGTGGTAGGAGTCACAGGGTACAGGTGTATCAGAGTTTGCAAATTTGAGACCCGATATTGATCGCTGTTGACTGTTGCCTGACATGCATCGGAAGTTTAGCGTGAGAACTGATACGTGTTTTCAACAGGAGTGTGCAGGTCTTGGATTCCAGACCCTGCCTCCAGTCATCCCAGTAGCCTGTACAAATTGGCATCCAGCTAAACACCGTGAGGGTCAAGATCATCGGAAGCTTCAAATTGGAAGGGATCTCACGTGATTCTATCCCAGAATACAAGCCGTTCCTCTCAAGTGGAGTTGAATATTTGTGCACAAATAATGTTTTATAAATTAAAGTACATCTGTTGATTGAGTTGGGGAGTAGTACATACAAATCGCGCTGGCCTTAAGAGAAAACTCAAAGCCCATGCTAAAATAAAGCGTACCCCTAATTCAAGGACTACCAGTTTTTTTCATTAATGATCTTTCTTAGAAGTATATTTTGTTAATCTAGGCCTATGTTATGCCATTTCGTGCTTTAATTGCAAAAATACTGATTTATTTTTTTTTAAATTACATAAAATTTCTGTATCATTCTCATTTTTTGTGCAGTTTTGTGCTCAGTTGATGGAATAACCCAAGAAAGTGCTGACATTACCAACAATAAACAAAGGAGAAGGAGAGATCCGAAGGAGAGAACCTTGTTCTCGGATCCCTGTGCGTTTTGCCTCTTGAGATGGAGCTGTGCTAGAGTTACCCAGGGCTGCATCTCGTAGCTAGCACCAGATTTCAGATGTGCCCATTTGAATGGTTCTCATTATTTTATTGTTATTGTAAATTTAATTTGCCGAGGCAGGCCTGGTGATTGCCTTCATACAAGTGAGGGAATTTTCCTGTCTAAACCAAGCTTACTTTTTTGGGTAGTTCTTAACAAGAGCTGTCGAAAAGTGCATGGAGGAGGATGAGAAAGTGGCGATAGCAGCAATGCAATGAATTCCGGACTGGAAAAGCAGAGTGTAAGGAGGCAGCCCCGTGGCTGGCAAAGTGCAGCCAGGGATGAGCTGGGATATCAGCACACATTGTCACGCAACAGTGTGTTGCTTGTATGATGTGTTTGTTGTAGGCTTGGTTTTGAAAAGCGTTTCTCTTCCATTGAAGAAACTTTAATTGAACTATATATATGCTGTGAAGGTATTCAGTGGGAACTAAGTAGTTAATATGAAGATGTGTAATGGGTTGGGTTGTTGGTTTGTTTTTTTTCCCTACCACAAGGTCTTGGATATCTTTCAGCAGTCAGAAATCCTATCTTGCGGTACCACGTGGCTTTACTACTTTCAGTTTCACCGGTAGAGGAAAGCAATTGAAAAGCAAAGCCCAAGATTCCCACAGCGTCTTTCTGTTTCCAAGGTCCGCCTGGGATGAATTGCTGCACTGGAGAGTGATTAATCAGGGAGACGGAACACGGGAGATGGGCATAGCAGACAGAAGCGAAATTGTCTGCTGGGTGCCCAGATGAACGGGCTGTGTCTGGAGGAGCAGTGGTGGCGGTGCCTGTCTTGTTTTCGTGTCCTGAATTGTGTCTCCCTTTTGACTCCATCCCGAGTTCTAGTAGATGGTTTTCAGGTCACGCGGGAGACTGCTGCAGCTTTTGAAATCACTCTAAGTGATTCTTGCTTTGTAGAAAAGGTATTGAAAGGCTAACAGCAGTATTTACTAGTCATTCCACAATGCATTTTGTATTTAATTTCATCCTCAGTTGAAACTGTTGCTGACTAATAAATATAACAGTCTGTAAGTTACTTCTCTGGGATGTCACATGTAGTCATTTCCGTCCTTGCAGGAGTTGCGAGCTAAAAAAGCTGCGTACGGTGTGCGTTCTGTTTAAAAAAGAACCATTTCTGGCTTCCCTGCAGTATCTTTTACATGAGTATGTTTTTCTTTCTTACTCAGAGCTGAAAGGTTTGTGCCTGTGTTATATGGATAAAACTATTTGTGTGCCCTATAATCATGCAGCAGTGATTTTGGAACTTTATATTGTGTTATACCTTTCCCTTGAAGTGGGTAGTTTTCTTTTCAACTCTCTGCACAGCCAAGACTTGAAAGCAACCCTCCATCAAAGTGTAAATATCAATACGGGCAGGTTGCAAGCCAGTTCTAGTTGTGCTTTAAATATAGGCATGGAGAACACTTAGACTGCACGTGTCCCCTTAATGTGGAGCAAAAATGAATAGTGGGGCAGCTCTTTAAGCCCCATTCTGCCTGGAGGAAAACCATCCCCAGTGCAGAGACTGGAAAGCAATTTTAGGGATGCCTTTAGGGGACAATGCACAAGCCCTAAGTAGGGTGATTACTGGGGAAAAAAGAAGGTATATTCCTGGGTGAGACTAACGCTTGCTGTGGAGTTTCAGGGAGAGGGTTGTAATCAAACCCCGCTGAGACCACAGGGTGAGGGGGGAAGCCCAAAGTTGCCTTCACCAGGTTTGGCATTCTACAGTAGGCAGCAACGGGAGGAGCCCAGAGCATAACCAAGCGTGCTAGATGTCTTTCTGCAACAAGAGAAGTCCCCTGGATTATAATTTTATACATTTTAAACAGAAATCAAGCGAACGCCTTGCCCACCAGCTCTGCCCAAGTCGTACTCCGGGCTCTTTGCTTCCTTACGTACCTAAGGCTGCGTAACAGCTCCGGCGTCTTCCCCGTGAAATGCAGTATTGCATTTAAACAATGTTCAGGGCGTAATTAGCTTTGTCTGCAATATTCTAGCTTTAGCTGCCTTAAGAAAAGGTGCTGAACGTATTACCTGTGCTGAAGTCTTTCTCACCTGCTCCAAGCCTCCCCCACCCACCCAACACATCATCTGTGCAAGAAAAGTGTATTCACAAGTAATGCATGTTTGCATCTAGGTATATATATCCCAGATATTTTTTTTTATTTATCTGTGCTTGTTCTGTTCTGTACCATTTAGTTTATTTCAACCCAGAGTACCGAACACTGTCTGCATCTGCTTTGTTAGCTTTTTGTAGTGTTTTTACATTTTTAAGTGAAAGCTGCGGGGGCCTATATAGATTCTTTGTCATGCATATGAGCACATTATGCAGGCTTACATTATTCTATCTCCATGAGTCTTGCTTAATTGTTTTTTGTCTTTTGATTTTTTTTTTTTTTTTTTTGCTATGGTTTAAATCACATACGTGATGCTTTTGTTTTGGTTCTGTGGACATATGACTCCCAAACTCTGAGACCCTTTGTGATTTTCCTGTGAACGTTGTCATTATGTCACATGAATACATAATTTTTACAAGCATTACCGTGCTTTGTGTCTGGGCAAAATTCAGTTGAAATATTCTTGGAGATCAAGTACAATATTTAATATTGATACTGCTACAATGGATTTTCATTCTTATTTCATTGAATTAATATGTTTTTGCCGAATAGTAGTATTGAGGTCTTGAATATTGAGTATTGAATATTTGGTGTCAGATACTTTTGTCTCAGTGTTTTTTCAAGAGTATTTTGTTCAACAAACTTGAGCCTTTGCTGTTTTAAATAACTTTTCACAGTAACTTGTAGTTCTGTCTCATGTTGTGAAAATACTCGGTTGATCGGTTCTGAAGGGAAATGGGAAGGATCTAAGGAGACAATTTCTTAGGACCTGTAATGATGGTGTGAAATTTTGGTTTAGCCTGACCTCTGCTGGGTAAGTCTTGGACTTGACCCTTCCTCTCTATCCCAACCCAACACAGCTCTCCCTTTCTATTGCCAATGACCTGCCCGTGACCAGAAATTCAAGTCTTGGCTCTGCAAACACAGAGACTTCACCAAAGTTCACATGCCTGGTGTGCAGCTGAAGAGAAAATGCTGATTTATTCATATCGTAATTATTTATTTGGTTTGCAGTTGGGTACCCATTGTGCTGGGCACTGAAAATAAAGGATTGTAAATGCGGTAAAGCCTTAGGCTCTAAACAATGTACTCAAAGAGAAGTAAGATACCAAAAAAATGGAGATGCAAAATATATGCAGAGTTAAATATTATCCTGCATTTTATACTGCCAGTAAATTCTGTTTGTGAAATAATAATGCAGCAACGAAGAATGCAGATTATTAACTATAGTTTGCAAGAGGGAACTCACTTTGGAATTTGGGGAGTGTGGAATAAATCATCCTGTGGGAGCTTTTATTCCCTTTTTTGCAACGGAGTCATTACCTTCCCTATCTTTGCAGTTATGAGCAGCAGAGTTAAAAACAGCCTCCATAAATGGTGCATAAACTGAATTGATTTTTGGTTAAAAAAATATCAACAAGAACAAAAAAAGAGAGAGGAGTGATTCTTAACCTTCTGTCATTCAACCATTGTCTGATGATGAGAACCCGTGTGCGTGTGGGAGTATGTATATAAATGGAGAAAACTGGTCACATAAACAGAGCCCTCCACTCTGGAGCGAATAGTCCTGTAAAGATGTAGGATGTTCTTTAAGCATTTAGGTCACCTCTCTCTAGTGGATTGATGTTAATCTCTGTTTTCCCAAGACGTTGAGAAAGCAGAAGGCAAAATTAGGGAATTGCCTCCTGGCCTCCAAATTGTGGTGGCTACCAGAATAGCCAGAACTGTCCTGGCACGGCAGCTGGTGGAGTCCTCTGCGACGTCTGCAAGGCTGGACTGGGGACGCTCAAGACACGGCTGGGTTACAGACCTGCTACCTGTCATCACTGAGGCTGGGAAAAGGGGGGGAAAAAAACCAGGAATGTGGGGTACCGTATTCTCACATGTCAGCTTGGCTCGAGTGAGCAGCGCTGCGAGGGGAATGGTGTGCATATGCTCTTGTGGCACACGTTCCATATGGATTGCCGCGCTAGGTGATGGGGACGTCAGTGATACTTGTTTTATGGGGTTTTAAGGAACTTGGAGAACTTGTTAAAAGCTGTGACTGTAACTTGCTGATCTTTCTTTTCTGAGCACTGACACCCATAGTCTGTGAAACTAACCCGATTTGTTAACCAGCCAAAGAACTGGAAGGAAAAAAAAACCAAACTCAATAAAAGTTTGGAGGTCATTTTAGCTGCTTGTACTGAGTTGTATTATGCTTTAAATATGTAAAAATAAAGGATGGTCCTATTGCATGGGAAAACAAGGCTTCTCATTTCTCACTGAGCTTGTTCCTCGTGTGGGGGATACAGATACAGGCCCTGGTATGAGGAGGACAGGATTTGTGGAGGCAAATTATAAAACCTGGTTATGTATTCATGGGAGGCGTTACTTGTTGCCGGTGCAACTGAATGTGTATCAAGACGTGGAGGAGATTGGTAACCCATGGAGGCAACCACTGGAAAATTAATCTACCTGGGGTCTCATAAACTGTCTTGAGCTACTTGTTAATGAAGAGTTCTTAGGTGATACATGCCTAGACTGGGAGAGATTATGGGTGGGTATTAACAGGATGTTGAGCTAATAGCTGACACAGAGCTGGTTCCCATTCTTTCTTCACTTTGAACCTTAATTACATCCTGAGAATGGAGAGTGAACCAAGGAAGAAAAAAACCACCCCAAACCAACCAAACAGAAAAAAAACTCCAACCCAAAACAGAGTTCTTGGGAATCAATTTTTGAATAGCAGGTCATGGGGATGAAGTGAGGGAGCTACTGCCTGGAAAGTATTTTGATTTCTGCAGTAACCTGGGTAGAAATTCTTCCTCTCTGCACCAGGTTAGAAGTGCTGAGCAACAGTCGTAGGCTGTGGATTCCAACTCACTTCCAGTCCTGCCATCCCTCAGGCCAGCAGCCTGGCTCTGTATTCAAATAGATGCTTGGAAAATTTGTTCAGGGTGCTCAGCCTGTTTTGAGGTGCAACCAGCCTGGGGCTTCTGACATGGCTTTCATGCACCATCCCCAAAGGGCCAACCCTTCATTTCCCATGGTCAGGTAAAGAGCTTGTTGGTTCTGTCTCTTTGGTCTTCAGTAGGGGACCAAAGGAGTAGGAGTTTGGTCTTCAATAGGACCATTGTGCTGATGTTGTTTGCTTGCTTATAGATCTCCACCGATTATAGACTTGTCCAGTTTTTCTTTGAAGGAAAAGCATTTTCCAGATGCGTTCCTCTTCAAATGCCAGGGCTTTGTATCAGATGGCATCACCACCTACTGGGAACCCCCTCAGAATAGATATTTCTCTCTCACTTTCTCCTTTACATCTTTTTTTTTTGTCTTCTAGCATAATTGTAAAAAAATTACATCCATTTCCCTAATGCTGTAGGTGTTTTTTCTTTCAGGAATTTAAAAACTGCCAGTTTGTCTCCTTTTTTTTCCTTCATAACTCTTCAGATCTCTCTTTCCCCTCTCCCTTTCTTTGTCTCCCCTCATTCTGGAAGAGTATTTCCCCTTTCTCATTATATCTGTGTGCTCTTTTGCTTTCCCCCCATCACCATTAGCCCCCCTCACCCCCCTCCATCCTTTCAGGCAGGATGGAGTACACTTCTAATCACCCGTACTTTTTATCTTCTTTCTGAATCTTAAGCAAAGCCTGTCTGATCTCTGTGTGTGTTCTGGAGCAGAACACGCCAGGATCGGGACAGGGTGAGGCTGAAAGCAAAATCACTGGAGCAACGGTTGAGAGTCGTCTTGAAAGCAAGAAGTTAACTTTGTGATTCATTATCTTCTTACCAGAGCTAGAAAGTTCTCTCTGTGTTTGTACGTTTAAAGTGCTTGCATTTTGAATGAGCTCAGGAGGTTTATTTGAAGAGGTAAGGTACTGGGATGAGAGTCTTAAGTGCATTGTTCAAGCACATTTATGTGTTTTTGAGTCTGGCATTTGTCACATCAAAACATTTAAATTGTTCTCTGTCTTTTTGGGAGATTTCTGGGGTTTTTTTCTCTCTCTTTTTAAGGGGGGTGCAGGGGGAGCAGTCAGAGAATCAGGATAATGGCTTTAACAAACGGAAATAGTTTGTGAGAATAACTCGACTAGCAGCTCCTCATTCAGGCATAATTAGAAACACATTTTAAATCACTTTCACCCATAGAGTTTTGTGTGCATCCTTTGGGTTTGTAATAGAAGGCGGCACAAAATCCTCTTCTGAAGAGGCTGTGTGGCTTCATCCAGGGTATTCCTGAAAGATCATATTTTTTTTTATTCTTTTTTTTTTCCCCCCACATGCTCAGAATCTACCTGTATTTTTGTGGTAGCTCTCCACAAGGCATAAGATCCAGTTAGATAAAGTAGAAATTCAGGATGAAGTTTCTAGCTGAAATCCTTTTCTGCCTCTTAAAGTTGAGCTGTGTCTTAGTTTACTGCATTTCAAAAAGTTGGTGCTACTTTTAATGGACGTTTTATTTTTTTTCAGCCAATAGCTGGTTAATGAATAGCCCTGACTGTTACAAGAGTGATGCATCCAATACAACAAAGGCATGGGGGCATTCCCAGTGGTATGTCTGCTTTGTTTTGTGAGACGCTATCCATCACGAAATTGCCATTTAAAACAGCTGGCGTTAGGTGCTCATCTTTGTGAGAGGCAATAAGAATATCATAGGACTTTCTCGTTTACATCTCGGTAATAGATAATTAATTTTCAATAATGCTCTTAAAGATCTGGGCTTCAATAAGAGACAGTATAAAGATTCGCAAATAATCTATATTCCTGACCACAGAGCTCAGGCATAAGATCACAGAGATGACATACAAATACCTGAATGGTTTCAAGAACCTGCCCACCAGTTAGATCGTCTTTTCACAATGCTTGTTTATTAATGCTCTTTGATATGTTCACTATGAGAAAATGCCAGTTTTTGTGGGCTTTGAGCGTTGATGAGCTTTAAGGCAAAACCACAGCAGATTTTTAAAACAGTCTTGGGAGTTTTTTCCCATGCAGCAACCAAAACTCGTTTTTCCAGAGTATTTTTATATGCATTAGAAATTGGTGATGCAGAATGTTTTCTTGCTATGATTTGCTCGCTTACAGAAAGGTTACCCTTTCTCATCCCTTGAACATCAAAGTAGGAACAAACTGAGGGCTGGGAGTCCTTTTCCTACAGAAATGCTTGGTTAGACACTCCAAATCTTATTCCCAGGAGCAAATTGTCTGCTCCTGAGACTCCCGCCTCACTCACTCGAGTGGCTTCATCTGCAGCCTTATACCAGGTCCCAGCCTGACCTGAAAAACCCTGCTGGCTCCACATTCTTCCAGTGGGATCGTGCTCTTCCAGCAGCAAGCCTGGGCTGCTAAGCTTGACAGTGTCCTTCTAAAGCTGATAAGCAACTCACAAGGTGGGGGAGGATGAAATCATGCTCTAGACAACATCGCCGTTCTGGTTCCTGTGCTTGGGGCTTCTCTTTATCACTTCAGAATCAAGATTTGAAATTAAAAATAAACATTTCCAAAGCAGTCCTGCTGCCCCGCAGGGGTTTGTCTTAATGCTCGCTCCTTTGTAGCCTGGCTTCGAGGTATTCAGATGCTTCTCCAGCCAACACCGTTCCCACAGCTGCCTTCTGGTAGGGGCCTGAACCTGAAGACACATGTGTTTGGGGTCTTTTGAGTCCCACCTCTGGCTACTGCTGCAGTTCTTGTCTGAATTTTCTGTTTGCTGAAAATATGCTGTTTTCTGGGTGACACAGAGAGAGCATCTCCCCCCAGCGTCCTTGCTGCGGTTCTTTCTAAACATATAGCTTAGCATAAAGGTGGTGAACTTCTGTGATGCAAAATCAGGTGTTTTTTAAGGTTTACATTTTAGATTAGAAGAAGAATTATTGTGACAGTCATTTACATTAGAAGCTGACTAAGCCTTTGGAAATAATCTGTTCTGTAGTGTATCAGCTGTTTCCTTCCTTTAGGTTTCTTTTCAGTTTGTTTTCTCTGTGAGTGTGATGGATAAGATCTCTGTCTCAGACTTAAAATATTCCTGCTTTCTTTTTGAAACATTTCTTTGAGCTTTTTTTTTTTTTGCATGCATGAAGTACTTAATGCCCTCAATCTGCGTGAAAATGTTTTGTATATAACTCTAAAAGCTCCCTTAGGACTGTAGACTTTTTTTAAATGGAACAATTTAAACATTTTCCACACAAATGGGCACTTGGGCAAATGTCATTATAAAAATTGTAAGAATATTTGATAGATATTTTCACTGATTTTTGGTGGGTTTTTTTATCCTTTAAGACCTGCCTCTCCAGTCACAGTTGAAATTACAAGTCAAAGAGAGTCAGCGCGATTTCTGCTACTGGCAGAGAAGTGAGGGTTTGTAAGGCTGAGAAGTTAGATGTTAATAAGAAAGAGGAACAATAGACGGTCTCCTGCTTCAGTCAACATGGTGCAGGTGTTGAGGCTGATGTAATGGTGTTGCTGCTTTCCTACTCTGGCTTGTACATACATATTTATAAACACATGCAAATCAATCAAGTACTGCGTTCGCAAGATAAATTAACAAAACAGGGACTGAGATACAGAACAAGGCAAAATCAAGTTGTTTTTTTTCAAGTTCAAATCCTGCTCAGACTGAATGAAAGTTTTCATTTGAAACTAATGTGTTAAGGTTCTCAAGTTTCACATGAGGAAATACATGATACTGGATATTCTTTTAAGGACATATGTTGAAACTCACATTGTAAAACTTGAGGCTTACATAGTAGACAGAAGTTCTATTTTGTGGAGGTTTTCAGAATCTAAGGAAATTGTTTTCTGATTTGAAACAGAGCTCCAAAGTAGTCAAATTTCACGTGAAAGAAAATCCTAAACCCAATATTTTTACATCAGATGAAATACTTAATTCCAGCAGGATCAGGCTGTTGTGTTTCAATTTTGACTGTTTAAATGTTTTAAACATTGCTCTCCCTAATGCAGACTTTCAGAATAAAATAATTTGAAGGGAGAGAAAGAAACACTTCACGTAGGAATGCAGTAACGGGAAGTTCTGACATTTGTCAAAATATTTCTCCCTCTCTCCAAAATTAATATTTCACAATATCAGTGTGGTTTTCTGATACATTTTAGTATCAATGGAATTGTATTCTACACAGTGGGTCGTCATTCATGTGAAGCCATTCTTTGTGACTGTGTCATCTGTCTTTTGGGGAGATACTCCAGCAGTGAGTGGAGAAATGCAGGATTCTGCCGGTCTTCTCCTGAATGTTTTCCATTCCATTTCCATTCCATTAGAATGGTTGATATCTGATGTCTAGTAGACCATATTCCTTGGGAAACTGTTGCTGGTGATGGTTTTTAACAGATCCTTGGTACTACTGATGAAAATGAGTACATGCTGTCTCTGTCAGCACTATTTTTAACCACATTCTTGGAATATGTGCTTGCTACTTATATCCTTGTTTATTCCAGCTACGTGTCCTTGCTTTGTTGAAGTTTCAATGGTCTGTCGGATATGACAAACTATACTTGCTTTTGGAAGACTTGCCCTTTGTAGATAAAACCAGAGCTGATAGACCCGAACCCAGATGCTGTTAAAATGGATGGAATTTAGTAAGCCTTTTTAAAGTCATTTGAAAATTCCAGCTCTCATATGGACTTGCTGTTCAGGGTAGTGACTGTGTCTGTCATTTTTGTGGTGAGTGCCGTATTACAATGCAGTTCCATGATAACTGAACAGTTCTTACATATGACTAGTGGCCCCCAGAGCAGGAGGTCCTGCTTCTCCTTACCTGCATTGCCCGTGGGCTACTGCCTCTTACTTTGGGCCTTCTCAGTCCTAACAGGGCACCCAGTCAGGATCTGGCATAAAATATTTTGGCAGAACTAGCCTTCTGCTGGGTTAGCTCCCTGAACTGACTCATGGTGGAGGATCAACCATAAATGCTGGGGTGGGTGAGGAGAGCAATGGTTAGCCTTCAGATTGGTTAAGTCTATTATGCAGATAGGCATCTATAAATGCTTTGGCAAATGATGACTTGTCTGTCTAAGGGCTTCCAGTTTCCTGTGAACAAAGGGGAAAGACCACAAAATATCACCGGCATGGTGATGGATTCCGCATGCCATCTGAAGCAGCAGTGATGACGTCCAGTCAAGAGCATTTTCAGTATTAGTCTAGAGGATCTAACTGAAAATAGTTGTTAGCAATGGCTTTGTTTTCCACTGTGGGTCAGGCTGGGATGGTTTGGCCTTTTTGAGGCTTACCCAAACGTACCCCTTGGTACTAGCGCTGAACGAGCGCTGAGTGCAGTGAGCTGATTTTGAGCACACAGCTCAGCTTTGGTTTCTCCAGAGCTGTGGAAGGGAGTTTGGTTCTGGTTCTGCTGCCAGCTTAGATCGTTTGCCTGTTAAAAGCACCTGATTTCCTTGTAAGGTTTAAAGCACAGACAAGATGGTGTGATTTCTAATGTATGCGTCTGACATGAGTATTTCAAGGGCAATATGGGTATGTATGGGGTTTTTTATTGCCTGTTTAACCCTATCTCTCTGTTATAAATGGAAGATTTCTGGCATGGGAGAGACCATTTTGCATAAACTGTTCAGTAAGGTTTTCCAGATGCATAGATTTCAAAATAATAATTTAAAAAAAGAAGTCTAAAAGGGCCTAACATATGGCTAGGATATGCTGAGTACTAAGCACGACTTCATTTTGTACAATCAGCTCTGTTAACATGAGCAGTGTAACTGCTGCACCACAGCATTCAACACAAACTCCAAAAGCTATTTGAATGTCAGGGAGTTACCCCAAATAAAGCTGGCCCAGGCACATTTCCATCAGTCCCAGTCACAGCAGAACAAACGTGTCAGGTAGCTTTACATCATCTTGACCACCCCTTGCTTTTGAATAAAAGCTGTTTTCCTGGTGCTGTGTAGGGAATCCTGATGATTAGCCTGCAGGAATTAGGTGTGCTGGACCTGTCCTGGAGCTTTTTCTGGTGGCTGGAAAAATTCAGGTGTGCTGTTTGAGGATCTCTTCCTGGAGTTATTACTGGTCAGTGCAGGTCTTCAAATTTGGTTCTTGCTGTAACTAATTTGCTTGATGATTATCTGTTAGTTCAGTTCAGGTTGACATTTTTGAACCTGCATCTGAAGAGAGGTGGGAAGTTGGAACAAATTGAGTGCCTGCCCTAGTTTAATCTTTGCCATCATCTTTCCTTTCTAGTAGTGAAGGGGAAAAGAGCAAAAACATCCTGTAAGCTTCCAACAAAAATCCAGAATTTTAGTATCTGGGCAAATCCTGTATGTGGAGGTAGTTAAATCATTCCAGGCTTCCAATTAACAGAAACTATGTGGAGAAAGCTAACGAATCCTTTGCTTTCAGATACTGCAGAAACATGTGAGCTCCAGATTTTTGCATATTTTCTTTAAATACAAACAAGAGATGCAAATAGAAATGGTGGCTTTTGGTTGTAGACTTATTATCCTTAAGCTAAGAGTTGTGGCACATCTTCTATGGATTGTGCAGTTTGGTTGAGCAGTTGCTAGTTTAGCTGTAAGCTGTTGTCAGTCATCTTGTCCTCCCTGGTTGTTTGCCAGGTTCCTCCTCCTGTACTTGAGGAAAAAAGCAATTGCGGATGTTTAATAACTGAAAGTATACGGTTGGTCCCAAAGCCAAATACCAAAACTGATAAAATCATTATGAGCCGTTTTTTCCTTTTTTTTTTTCTTTTTTTCAAAGGAGCCTTTTAAATAGAAGTAATTGATAAGTATGTAAAGCTGAAGATCACAAGGAGGAAGTGATCTCATGCTTCCATGGCCTCATAGATTGTATCTGAAGCATGTTGGCTCTGTCTGAACTAGGCTGTGAACTCCTTGGGGCAGGGCCAGCCTTCTTCCAGATCCTGTGAAAGGCCAGACACCACTGATACCACCCAGTTAAGAACCATTTCCTCGCACCCGACCTGTAGAGGAAGTGATGGGTTTCAGTGGCATTAGTGAAGGAAAGACAATTGCCAGCATTTAAAGGTCTCAAAGATTAATGGCAAACAGAGAAGCCAAAGCAATGCTATGAGAAATCAATGTATAGGCAAGAAAATGCTTTGGACGCAATATGGCGGTATGCCTTCTTAAAAACCTTTGCCCTCTCTTGGCTTTTAGCTTCTATGCTGAACCTTGGCACAGGATTTCCTGCATGCCAGAGGTTGCATGATCCTAAGAATCACCTGCTGTTTTGTTTTTTTATACTGCCTGACATGGGGAAATCGGATTTATAGAGAGGTCTGGGTTTTGTTTTGATTTGGGTTTTTTTTAACTCTTTCAGCTAGTAGAGTTTTTAACTCTTTCATACTGGTTTAGTATGAAAGGGCTGTGCCAGTGATCTTGTGGATTGTGTGTGTGTTTCCTGTGTGTAGTTGCAGGGCTGGGGAGATCTTCACACTTGTGCTGCCGTGCAGCACTTCTCAGACTTGCTTAAAGTGGTGGCAGTTGCTTTTCAACATCGGCATTACTCTGCTGCGTCACCTTCTTGATCTTTTTTACCATTGCTCAAGCAGAAAGTTTCAGTTTCTTTCAAGTTAGCCAGCTCCAGTAATGGGTTGCATGTCAAAGTCTGGAATAAAACCATTTGTGCAGCTTCCTTTAGTAATTCAAATGGCGAGTGAGCTCATAAAGGGAAGAACATTGAAATTCAGGCTGAATCAGTGGTTAATTGGCTGCTAGTCCATTCTCAGCTTCCCTCGTGCCTGAGCGCTGGAGGAGGATGAGGTCATGGTGCTGATTCTTGACCGCTGCTGACCTCCTGTGTCTTACCAGGGCTTGCATCAGCTGCATCCCAAGCACCGAGTTACTGTGACAAAAATACTGATTTAGCTTTCTCCTAAATATCCATCAGCTTGGTGTGGTTAGGCTGTACGTGTCACTGATTCCCGTGGGCCATGAGACACACCAGCCCTAAAATCCAAGGTGCCCATTTACTCTTGTGAAGAAAACCTTCGGGCAAAGTTCAAAGCAAAGTTCAAATTCATAGCAGGGCACTTTTGTTACCCCGTGATTTGCCTTTATAAATGAATTCCCTTGCTTGCTTTTGATGCATTTTTTTTTTTAATACTATATAGTCAGAATGTTGTTTGTGTTAGCTTTCAAAAGCTGTGTTTTGTTTTAGCTTTAGTTTGTTTTAGCTGTTCTGCAGCTTTGGTTTTCAGCTTGTGTGTGCTGATCACTGTTTTTCCAAAGCGTGTTTGGGTCATAGCAAATCTATTCAAGACATAGATATTGGGTCTTTTTACCCTTCTTGTGGAAAAACATTTCCTTTATGGTTGTCTTTTTAGATGACAACTTCTTTTTAAAAGAGTGGAAAATTGGCCTAAGTTTCTGTACAAATGTAGATTCTACCGCAGTAGCAGCCAGAGAGGAGTATTTTGCTGTGGTCCTTTGTTTTACCTTCTTAAACTTGAAAAAAACCAACCCAACAACAAAACCTTTGCATCAATTATGAAGCCATGCTGAGTTTAAAAAGTCGCATATAGTACTTGAACGGTTTATCCCTTGGAAGAAGGGAGGGGATCTGGTTGCAGTGACTGTTGAGACCCACTAATGGCATCAGCAGCACACGTCCCATCATGCCACCGCCCTCAGGGAGGCAAAGGGGTTTTTCCTGCCTTTACCGCTTTTTTTTTTGGAGTACCCACTTCAGGTGGGAGGGTTTCTCCTGAGGAGAGAGTGCTGATACAGGACTTGGATGGAAATCTGCTGTACCACCATGTAAAATCCCCAACCTTGAACGAAAACACAAAAACCCCTACAACAACTCCGGGCCCA
Source organism: Xenus cinereus (assembly GCA_025774025.1). Taxonomy (NCBI): domain Eukaryota; kingdom Metazoa; phylum Chordata; class Aves; order Charadriiformes; family Scolopacidae; genus Xenus; species Xenus cinereus. Next base: position 75,272,624 of record JAOXJK010000032.1, on the reverse strand, counting down.
AAACACCCAGTCAACAAAAATCTATTTTTTATTTTTGTTTCTGAGCTTTACCTGGCTGGGATCCGCTGTGCGTGTTGGGTGGGAACTGCTCCCGCATCCAAAATGGTGGGGAGGGGGCCTTCACTGAAGCAAAATGTCACCCCCCACCCCCCTCCGGTTTGGGTTGAAAATGTGAAAACGCATCGTGCAAAGGTGGGGGAAACCTCGCACCTTCGAACTTGTAGGTGAATAGTGGCTTCTCTTCCTTGTTTTGGGGGGCCCTGAAGCGTTGCAGGCTTGTGAAGGGAGATGCCGGGGACAGGGCCGCGCACGTTGCCGCCACGCGTTGCCATGGCGACGGGCTGGGGTTACCCCCCCTCCCTTCCCCGCGCGGTGCATGCTGGGGCGGGGCGGGGCGGCCGCGCCTCAGCGCCGCCGGGAGGTGCCGCCGCTGAGGTACCGCGTCGCCGCGCCGGGCCGGGGGAGCGTTTCTTCCTCTTCGTTTGACTTCATTACCCGCTCTGCCGCACCATAAAGGCTCCGTCGGCAGCGCGGGGAGCCGGGGGGTTGCGTTGAGCCGAGCAGTGTCGGTTGGCGCGGGCAGGCCGGTTGTACCGGCGGGGCTGCTCGTCCTCCGCCCCGGGGAGCTGGATGGTGCCTTGCCTTTGTATTGGGGATTGGCTGGGGGTGTGCTGGCGGTTGAGCGTGCGTTGTGCTCTAGGAAGAGGCTAAAATATTGCCGGTTTAGTACAGGCCGTGTGTTTCTCATCCCTGCGGGTTTAAAGGGACGGCCCCGGTCAGGCCCGGCCGCGGCCCGTTTGAAGGCCGCGGTGTCTCACAGCACGGCTGGCTTCGGCCGGTGTTCACAGGCCTAGAAAGCTGTAGAGGTTAGTGGCAGAGCGAGCAAATCTGGTATATCTGAGCACTTCCTTGGAGATGAAACAAAGAAGCAAAGAAACAAATATGTTTTTAAATAGGTTACAAAATTTCAAAGCGTACTTAAAACACTGTGAAACGTCTCATTGGTCTCTCTATGTAAATTCTTTTTAACGTTTTTAACTGTTGTCCAACTGCAAAATAGAGATCTAAATTTTCCCGACTGGTAGGTGAGACTCCGGGTGAAGTCTTGGTCAGCTACTGCAAAGTTGTCCCATCACAGAGTGGTGTGGGCTGGAACGAACCTTCAAGATCACCCCCCCTGCCCTGGGCAGGGACACCTCCCACCAGACCAGGTTGCTCAAAGCCCCACCCAGCCTGGCCTTGGACACCTCCAGGTGTCGGGCATCCACAGCTTCTCTGGGCAACATGTTTTTCTTCCAGTCCTAGAACGGAAATTGTCATTAGTGCCTACTAATAATGCTGGAAGTCTCTCCTTCCACCTCCTGTAAGCCTCAAGTAGGCCCTTACTCAGAATTTTCCTGAAGTTGCAAGATGTTCTCTCGCTGTACAACTGCTTTATGGTTGCATCACAGCTCAGGTTGCAAATTACAAACCAGGCTGTTTTAGGATTTTTAGATCTTAATCTTAAAATCTGGGACAGTCCCTGACAGATAAATTATACATGCATGGTACACACCTGATGTGTTGGACCTGCTGCATATGTGAGATGAGTCTGTATGCGTGCAGTAGCTAGTTTCCAGACATCAGGCAGCCTGAATTGCCAGGCATCTGGAAAAATGGGCAATTACTTCAAAAATATGGGAAAAGTGTTTTCATGTGCAAGCGTGCATGGGGCATAGGATTTCTGTGAATAACATAGTAAGACTATTCTCACCTGGTATCATCCTTCTTTGCATTGCCCCCTCCTCCGATGGACTATAGCTCCCTTTAAAAGCTGAAACCCAATTAATTGTTACTTTGTGCTCTGGATAGTTGCATGGAATCCTCAGTGGTTCCTTGAGGGGCCAGTAAGCATTTTTTGGGTGATTGCATTTGTGCTATGCTTGATTTGCTCCATGGTGGGGAAGTGGGGAGGTAAAAATTTTGGAAGAGTTTCAAACTGGTTCTGGAGTTCTATATTTTACAAAACTTTTAAACAGGGTATTCACTGCAGAGTAAACAAGATATTGTTGAAAAAAATGAACCACTAAGGGTGTAATGAAATTATTTGTACAAGTGCTTTATTGTAACTAACGTTTGTGGTAAAGTTTCATGTGACTGCAAGTATATTTTGCAGAGAAGGTTCTTCTAAATAATCACTGTTTCTTGTATTTTAAACAAGTATTTAAAGCACTTAAAATGCATATTTTTTTCAATCTTTCTTGGGAACATAGACTCTTGGTTTGGAATCATCTTCGCAAATCCTTGCCTAAACAGTAAGGTGGGCTAAGGCAACATGTTTCCAGACTTCTTTTTTGTTGGTGGTTTTTTTTTTTTTTTGTTACTTTCTGGAACTTATTGCCAGCTTTGAACACTTTTTGAATAAACTAACCAGCAGACACAATTTGAGGAGAGTGGTCTGACTGCTGTCTCCACTTGCAAAATCAAATGACTGAGGAGTCAAAAGATATGGAAGTTGTTTCAGGATTCAGCTCCTATGTAATACCTCAAGAGGCAGCCTGCAGTTCACTCAGTTACTTGGGAGCTGTCAATGCCATATCTTATTTTTCAGTATTACTGAAAACAAAGACAGTTTACAACCCATTTATTTTCAGCATTCTCCTAATTCCCATTATTTGAAGTAAAACCCATCTTCCTGACAGACCGGCTTCTTAGTTCCCTTAATCCTGCAGCAAAGTGATAATCCTTTATTTGTGACCTCATAGGCTGTTGCTACGGAGAATGCTGTGATTTCACAAAGCCAGGACTGTGACTTCACTGTTGGTGGAAGACGTAGCTGAAGGAGATGGCCTGCGCTCTGGAGGCCTGGGGAATTCATGGATTTCTGGTGTTCTGCAAGCACTTCCTAAGGAGCAGTATCTGGCCAATGGGCTTGCATAATGTCTGTCTGCGTGGGTGATGAATGATACAGTCAGAGGCTGCGTATGAGGGGAAAGCTTGTGGTGATTGTGTTTGGCAAGGTTACTCCTGCCCTTGAAAGAAGTTATGTTATCAGGAGGAGAATGTCACTGGGAAATTACACAAGGCTTTCGCATTGTGAGTCTCCAAAGGTATCATGAGGAAATGACTCTGAATACCGGAATTATTTTCTCTAAAACCAAGAACTCCTTCCTCTGCATCCCTCTTTTCTTTTTCTTCAACTTAAGAATATAATTTTGCAAACCCAAAACTTTTCTTGGAAACACTAATTACATCAAAACTTCCATCACAAGGCATAGAACACGTAAATCGTATTCAAACCTTTATGCCCTAAAGTAAAATTTTAGGCTCTTATTTATAAAAGGAAGCATGGAGATGCATAACTTTAGGCCAAGACTTTCAGATACTCCCAAATAGCCTATGTACATGGATTCTTCTCATGTTCAAGTCTGTGCTTTTATGCCATTTTCCAGAAATGAGTGCCTAAAATTAGGCTCCTAAGTAAGTCCTGCTTTTCAGAAGTACTGAGAGTACAGCAGCACTCAATGGAGATAAAGGGAAGTGCAAATCTGCATCAGTTTTGAAACTCAAGCTGTGAACTATTAGAAACAACATATGGCAATAGGAACCAAATTTGGCTCCTTTAATGTCTCTGCCTTTCACCGTAACAGGAAGTTTTTAGAGAAATAGTACTTGCAACTCCAAATGTCAGTAGTTATGTACTCTTGCATAGTGAAGCTATCGGAACCTGGAAAAAAATATTACTAAAAGCAAAGGGTAATTCCTTTGTTTGGACATTGACTTTTTGAATACCTTAGGGAGCATATGATTGAACAACAGGAAGACATATTTTTGCCTCTAATAAAATTAGTATTTTATTTTTACTATTGATTATTCTGCTTTATTTTTCACTTTTTTAATGCATGATATGAAAGGTTATGCAGAGGAATTTAGCAGGATTATGCATGTACAAATGCCCCCATTGATATAACTTTTGGAAGTTGTATAAGCTAAATCAGGTTGAAAACGCGCTCTTACCCCAGAATAAATGGGGATTTACATAGGTATAATTACACCAAGATAATTTTGGCAGTAAATTAGTCTTTTAGACCAAAGCCCCGAGTTTCCATCTTAACTCTGTTACACAGATGTTCCACAGATTGTGTTCAGATAGTGTACCAAACTGGATGCTGTGTCACAAATCTACATTGCAATACCTCAATTAAGTGTAGTACCAGAATTAAAATAAAATACCACAAGTTAAAGAAAAATATCACAAGCCTCACGCAGAGGCTTTGTGGGCCACGCGTGGCACACAGGATGCTCTTCGGGCAGCCCCGTGTTTCCAAGTTCTTGTGGATTACACCTTCTTTCTAGGAAACTACATGTGCATGTGTGTTTTGAAGAGCTTCTCCTAAAGCAGCAGAACACTTTTAAAGACAGTATTGGTGATGACATGCTTAACTGCTTTCACATGTTTGGGTTCAAAACTGCCCAAACCATTAATGTGCTCCCTCAGAGGAGTGATGTTGCATGTGTGCCTTATTAGTACACACAACGCTAATTTACTCTCAACTTTCTTCCCTCTCCTGTAAGCTCCCAGCCTTCCCCTAGCTTTGATCTTTCACCATAAAAGCTTAGGAGCAACCCTTTGGAGAACAAGTTAAACGTTTCTTTTTGAGCTGTTCTGCCTGTCCCAAACACTGGGAGGGCTCGTTCAGAGCCCCTGGAGGAGACAGGTTGCCCTGGCCAGAGCTGCTGGGGATGCTCCCTCTGCCTGGTGGCTGGCACTTGGGCTTAGGCTTTGGGCTGCAGCCCAAGATACATTTATTCTTTCAGGCTTTTAATTGAGATTTTGAACAGAGGCTTTCATTGAATCCTTTGTGTGGCACGGGGTGAAGGTCGGCCGAGAAAACAAAACAAAGGCAAGCACCGAGTGGATGTGGAGCACATGCAGATCGACCTTCTCAGAACAACTGTCCTTTTGTTCACCTCTGTCTTCACTGATACACGCAGCCCTTCCCACTTTGCTTATTCCAGCAGTCCTGTAGACCATTATATTTTCCCAGCTTTCCTGCAGCTGGAGGTACTAATTTTATTTCTTACCATTTGGTTATTATTCCTGCTTCCGTTTAGTCCCGCTAAGCATTTGGATTCTTTTAACAAGTCGTCTTTCATCGTTAACATCACATATGCTGCATTGCCTGCTTAGGAATCAAACAAAAATCATCTCTTTCCTTGCATTTCCTCTTAACCTTTCCTGTGTTTTTTTCTTATATTGTTTCTTGGTTTTTTTTCTCTCCAATCTTCTGCTGCTGCAAATTCAATCTTCATAGCCTAGTTTTTCTTTAAGTAGCCCCTACATTGGCTCTATAAACAGGCAGGAGGAACAGCAGAGGCTTCAAAAAATGATTTTTAGGGCTACTGACATCCCCTGCAGTCCCAGCCTTCCAGAGAGGGCAGCCAGGTGAGGAGAGGGGCATGCACCATCCTTTACCATGTGCAGTGCAGTGTTTGCTGATGATCAGAAATGTTTTTGAAGCAGATAGAGCCTTGTCAAGCTCGGGCTCTGACAGAGACACTTTTTACCCTTCTAAATAGGAGTTGTGTGCCCTTGGGCCCCTAAGGTCTGGGTGAGTTAAAGCACTGCCTGTGGGGGGTAGCTCATTGAAAGAATATGGCAATAACTGTAAACCCTTTTTTCTTATGGTCCAGAATAAGGAATGACAACATAATGACAAGATAATGAATGACTTTTTTTTTTTTTTTTGTTATTTTAGTGCGTTGAGAAAATATTATCTTACTACAGCATAAAATGCATTTGGAGCTTAGATTTTTACATCCCCTACTCTGATCTCAAAATTTTGTTATATGTGATTTTCTCTCTGTGTCCAGTGGTTACTTGCCAAATTTCTTCAAAAAGTTACCCCAGATCTCTCTTTTTGCTGCCCGTTTGGTTTAGTTCAATGTAAGTTGAGAGCATGAGCAGCTCCTGAGATCATCTCAGGAATCTAGTCTTTATATATATTTAGGTGTCTCTATACTGAATTAGAGGGCAAAGACACAACTATTTTTATGTGCTCTCATCTTTCAGAAAACTGGGTCATAGCGACACTTGGGGAGCACAAGGACTCTTCCACGCTCTAGTGCTCTATAAATGCTTGGTGAAAGTGCAAGAGGAAAGTCTTGTCGAACTGTGTTCAGAATAACGAGGAGAAAAAAGAAAAATGGCCAGTTGTGGTCCCTGGAAAGAGTTAACAGTATCCTGTGCAGCAGAGATCAATACCAAATGTTTGGGATTTAATAGCTATATTAGAAATCCGAGGGATGGGATGGATAATGAAGTGGTAACTCTATATGTCACATCACAGTTGTTCATTAAGGCTGTTGAGGAGGATTTCGGAAGGTCCTGGTGGCAGCTGAGTGAAACAGCTGAGCAATTCTGCAAAATAGTGACATCAGCAACACAGTGAACAATGACAAAATAGTGCTCAAATGTGTTAGGTTTCATCCTGTTTTTTAGGAATGTTGTCTGCGCGCTGTTAGAGTCAGTGGTGAGCATGTTAGATGGGTGGGGGGCGGTATTTAAAAGCCTAATCATAAGACTGTAAATTAGGAGATATGTAAGAAGTCACACCATAGAGGTCTGTCTGTGGAATTGATAATTTCATCCTTGTTTTGGATACCATATTTGGTTTTACGGCTCACGTACAGGGAGATTTTCAGATTCCTGAAATTTCACTTAAGAAAAGAGCAGAAGGTAGGGAGGTGTTGCTGTTGTAATAGTAGTAAAATGCCTGTTGTTGGTTTTGGTTTACTGCTTCCTGTAATAAAATGAGTGCTCAATAAAATTAAGAAGCAAAACCGGTGTGAAATGGACAGGAGGAAATACATTTAATCTAGTGCGTTGTTTAATTGTGGGAACCTCTGGTTCCAGGTACTGCCCTTTATTTGAGGAGGTAGTTTTTGATTGTTGCATTTGCTGATAGTCACATCAATTGGGAGAAAAAATGAAAATCTGCCAGTCCTTGAGGATTGTAAAAGAACTGGTTTTGTCTGGATCAAGGGCATTTCCCTTTAAGATGCAGTATACGCTCGTGGCAGTGTGTGCGGTTGGTTTTCTAGTGCTTTCTCTAGGATGCTTGACCGGTGTGAGAGAGGCAGCAGATCTGGTGAGTTGCTGAGCTTCGTGCCGTGGGATTTCCCGTGTTCCCATCCTCACAGCCCTTCCCCACACAGGGGAAGTCGAAGGACAGAATTTGAAAGTATCTTGAGCCGTTGTGGGAAACAGCTGCCACTGCATCTACTCCACGCAGGTAGAGCACAGGGGCAGAGTATCCTAGTGTAGCTCCTTCATGTGTTAGGGTGTAAGATATTTTGATTTCATGAGCATTAAAGTACATCTTCTTAAATCTACTCCAGCCATAGTGAAAGCTCTGCTTTCCAGCATAGAGGAGAAAAAAAGACCCATTAAACTCTCAACTGCTAAGTCTTCGGAGTGTCTAACCTTTTCTTTTTAAAACCACTTTGGCACTATTTTAATTGATTCCATGCCTGGCCTTTTCATCAGTTCTCTCCTAGCCAGGAAAAACTGGGCTGTTAAAGGCTGCTGCAGTACCATGGGACTTGTGTTCAGGGTTGCAGGTTCTTATTTTAACCTGAAGTTATCTGCCAGTCATCACTATTTGTTTGAAAAGCTGTAACCACCACGATGTCATCTTTGGGGTGAAAATCCTTCCATGGTTGCAGCAGTCAGTATAAATGAGAGAGGGGGCACTATGTCATTGGGTTGTTTTGCTAATCATCCCTTCACCTTTCAAGAATTTTAGCTGCTGACCAGACTCTTGCGGAAGGTTTGCTGCTGCATCCCCAGCCGTGCTGAAAACGCGTTCTGGCTAAACTGAAGAGGATAGTGAAGAACATGTGGCCCAGACAGGATGATTGTTCTGTTTCAACAGCCATGTTTGGTGCTTTCAGGAGTGTTAGCAAAGGAGTATTTTTCTCTGCCTTTTTTAAATATCCACCCTAAAAGGAAACGTCTAGGTTTATCGTTGCCTTTTTTTTTTTCTTTTGTTATTTTCATGTGTTCACTCTCTCTTGCCAAATCTCCTCTAGTGTCAGATTTTTTTAATGCGTCTATCTTTCCTTGCATTTACTGTTTGCTGCCAGAAAACAGGCAGGCTTTGTGTTTGAGGGGGTGGGGTGATGGTGCTGTGGTCGATGACAATGTAGCTTTAACATTAATTGAATTAATTTACTAGTAGCAGGTTTCTATGCAAAAGAAAACTCCAGCAAACCCTCCTTCCCTCCCAACCCATGGTCCTAGCTACAAAATCTGTTAGAGAATTCTTCTGTGTGGTTTAAAATATCGCATACTTTCAAGTGAGCTATAATTTAAAGAAGCCTCTTCTGGTAGTGGAATTCTAAAAAGACAATTGTTTTACCTACTGGGCTTTTGGGGGAGGGAATTTTGTGTGTTGCTTTGTTTTTCTTGTTAGGACTGATGGGTTCATTCAAATGTTGTTTACTGGGTTGTTCTATTAGCAAGTGTGGCACGGGGTTATGGTTCTGTCCTGCATTAGGCAGCATTTACAGTATTGTTTGGTTTTAGTTTATGTGACTATCTTTAGCATGTGATAAATTGGAGATGCTTAAAAAATGCATAACAAATAAGAAGAATTGGATGGTCAAACATCCTTAATCATATCCACAGAGTGAGACGTTAAAGTATAATGGGCAAGATCAAGGTCTTCAAACTCGTTAGTTGCAGGCAGCATTAAATCCGATTGTTTAGATGTGGGGTGCCAGTGACCCGCCAATTTAGTACAGCTACAAGTTTCAAAAACGAATTTAATTCATATTATATATATATATAGGGCAAAGTATTTCCACTGAAATGATGCAAATTTCAGTTTCCTTGTACCTGACGCAGGTGAGAGGTTAGCTGGAGCGCTACAGTAGGGTGCAGAATTCTGTTTGCTTTTTAAAGAAAAGTTATGTGTAAGTTAGAGTAAATGTAGAGGAGTCCCCTAGAAAGATTAAAGGGACAAGAAGGGCAGACATATGAAAAAAACGCTAAAAGAGTGTGGTTTTTTTTAGACCCTGTGGAATGAGGTCTGAAAGAGGAGAGGTGTATTCTCTGCAAATACATTGGGGTGTAAGCAGCAGGAGGGGAAAAGAAAACAAGTGTTTAAGCTCCTAGACAACATTAGCACAAAAACAGATGGGCATTACTTGTTGGGTTATTGCTGAATTTAATACCCTGATCGTGTTCCCTCTTGTGTTTTCTTAAGAGATTTTTTTTAAAGAACCATGAGAATTATTCAGGTAAGCCAAGTGGAACTCATTAGCATACTGCAAGTAAGTTGTTATTTGTGGAGCACTAATATGTCAAAATTTGTAGCAAGAAGAGATTTCCTAAATAAATATAAGTGTAAGTTTGTATCTTTCTGATGTTCCTTAGTCTGGTTTCTTCTGGGGCCACAGGGTTTATGGGCTGTGTTCCTAGTTGGGTGTTTGGGTGCTTCCTGCCTTGTGAAGTTTGTTGTTGTAGAAGTAGTGGTAATGGTAGATGTTCCATATAGTCTCTGCAGCTACAGACTCCCAATGCTGAGTGCTGATGGTTTATTTTGGCCTCTGAAATTCAGGATCCACTGAAACTGGGCTAGTCAGTTCAGGATCCACTGAAACTGTGCAGGCTAGCCTGAATTTTCTCACGCTCTTGATAACCTTCTTGGCATCTTTTGGCAGTGTTCTTTTTTAACCTTTATTTGTTCTCGCCCCCCCTATTTGAGCACATTCCTTTTCTCCTCTGGAGTTTCCCTCTGGTGATGGTGAAAGGGCTGTGGCAGAGGAAGGGAATCCCAGGCCCTGGCTCGGGAGGGCTCGAGGATGTCTGCAAGCTAATGTGGAGTTTCACAAAGGAATCCGTTCAACTCCAACACAATGCATGTGCAAAGGAAGAAAATGGGATCTTTACATCATCTGCTTTCTCAGAGACCGATCTCAGGCCGTGCTGTATTCTGTACTGGTCTATTCGGATGCACGTGCACGCGTGGAGTTACACAGAGAGAAGTATGTGGTGTGTTCGTGCCGTACACCGTCAATAAGGCAGCTTTTGTTTCAGTACCAACTTCTGTCATGTGCTGGGGGTGGGAGATGTGGGGTGGAGGAGCAGAGTGCCTGCCTTGATTGGCAAATGCATGTGGCATTTTGGCTAGGCCTTCCTCCCTCGAGGTCACACTGCACTTACATCACTGGTGATGGCAGCACTGGTTTATCCATCAGCTTCAGCTCTTCTAAACATTCCCATTGACATTGAGACCTGGGAGTCCTGGTGGACAATAGGATGACCATGAGCCAGCAATGTGCCAAGAAGGCCAGTGGCATCCCGGGATGCATCAGGAAGAGTGTGATTAGCAGGTGGAGGGAGGGTATCCTGCCCCTCTATTCTGCCCTGGTGAGGCCCCATCTGGAGCACTGTGTCCAGTTCTGGGCTCCCCAGTTCAAGAAGGACAGGCAATTGCTGGAGAGGGTACAGCAGAGGGCTACAAAGATGATGAGGGACCTGGAGCATCTCCCTTACGAGGAGAGGCTGAGGGACTTGGGTCTTTTTAGTCTGGAGAAGAGAAGGCTGAGGGGGG
>JAOXJK010000032.1:75232575-75261923 GCA_025774025.1 Xenus cinereus | reverse complement strand
GACCTGCTTTGGCAGAGGGTTGGACTAGATGATCTCCAGAGGTCCCTTCCAACCCCATATCATTCTGTGATTCTGTGTGATTCTGTGATTTTCCCCACTGCTGGTCTCTCCCATACTTGAGGTATCAGGCACTTCTTGCTGTTCGTAATTCTGATTAAAGGGTTGCATAACGGTGCTGTGAGCTGAAGAATTTGTGTAAAGGCATACTTAGGTGCCTGTGAACACGAGATGTGTGCACATGTGTGCACACTCAGTGCATTCCAGGCATCTCTAAGGCGTCACACGTGCAAGAAGAATTGTGTCACTCAAAGAATGCAGTTGTGTTAGTCTGCTCAGAGAAGTCAAGCTGGTCCCCAGTGTGTAACTTGGGTTCAGGTGCTAGAGAAATTTGTTAGAAAGGGTATTCGGGTTGTGGTTATTACCTTTATCTTTCTTCTGCCAGTATTTTAACTCCGGTGATAGTAGCGTGGCAACTGCTGCAAGAACTTGTGCATGTGTGTGAAAGCACACACAGGCCCAGCTATTTAGCTTTCATGAATGTTGTCTGGTGCAAAGGAAAAGCAGATTGCAGCTCTCTTTTTTTTTTTTTTTTCTTTTCGGTAAGCGCCTGTTGTAATTCACTTTTAAGCCCACAGACGTTTTTTCTTCTTGGAATGAGTTTCGTTGCTGTAAAGTGGGTGTGGGCTTAGCAGACAAACAACCAGAATTTCCGCAGGATGATCCTGGGGGACCCAAACATCGTGAATGCCAAGTTGGATTCATTAGAGGCTTTGCGGCTGATCCTGCAGCCCCAGGGAAGGCAAAACTCCTGTAAAGTTGAAGGAAGATTTCCTGGAATGAGGCCTTTCAGGGAACACAGAAATTGATGACTGTGTGTATAGCAAAACCCCGGCTTTTAATGTTGAGATCTTGGCTACTGTGTAACTGCAGGTGTAGCAAAGCACCCAGCTTACTTTAGGCTTTTTAATTAGACTATTTATAATATGTCTTTGCTGCATAACAGTCACCATAGGCCTGTAAACAGAAGTGATGTCTGTTGTGAAACCCAGCTATTTACCTGTCCTCTTGAAACAGGTAGAGCTATGTTAGGTTGGCTTTGACTCTTTCACTGCCAGGGTAGTTGTAAGGCCAGGGCTTGCAGCGTAAGAGGTGGTCACCTTTGTATTTAATTCAGTCCTGAACACCTGGTGGTGTTCATTTAGGGGAGAACCTAAGAGAACTGCCTGTTCCAGCACAGCACAGGTGAGCCCTGAAGTGCTGTGTTTCAGGATTTTATGGATTATGTGCCTACTATGCTTCAAACCATTTCAGAGTGCTTAAGATACAGGAACCTTTAAAGAAGTGCCTTGTGGCACCACTCCTGTTTTTGTTTGCCCCGCCATTTCCGCATATCGATCTTCTCATTTTGATGACTAGATCACGACTAGAAATAGTTATTTTGCAGCAAAGGCGATTTTAAATGTTTCCTTCTCTTTAAAAGAGAATCCCCAAACAACTAAAAATGTTTCTCTGAAACAGCAGTGCGATGAGTCTCTCATCACTGCTTCAGTGATGAGTACTCAGCACTGTTCCTACCTCTTCTTGTGTGTTTTCCTGATGCTTTAGCTTAGTATTTCCTCACCGAGGAAAGGAAGACCGAGCACTGGGAGTGAGATCCTGACACAGTGACCTCGTTCAGAGAGTTACCTTCTTTGTCAGCAGCAGCAGAAGCCGAAGCAGCTCCGCTGGCTCTGGGCACTTGGAGCAGTTTGACATTTTTCTGTCTGGCAAGGTTTCACGGCTCACTTTGTTTTGAGCCCAAATGGTGACTGGGATGATGAAAAATGAGCTTGCAGGAACTTGTTCACTGCTTCTAATTTTTTGATAAACAGTTTGCGGCAGCACAACTTTGATCCAGTGTGCAGCAGAGCTGTTTGTTACGTGCAGGTCTGCAGCATTCTTCGGGACTGACAAAGGAGAGTAAAGCTTTCTTTTTTAATCAATAGAGTTAAAACTGGTAAGTGCCATGCTAAATAGTGAATAATTTAAGAAAATATTGCTCTGTGGAAGTGTGTGTGCGCGCGCAGGTATGTGTGTGCATTTGTGGGTTTGTGTAGTGGTGGGTTGTGTATTACGTCAGGCAGATACATTAGGGGTAAATTTTTTGTCTTGACTAGAGGGTTAAAGCTTTAACTTGTCTTTGCTAATGCATGTAAATAGCTTTCTTGTCCACTTAACGAGGAGGCTGGCTTGTTATCCTGTACAATGCAGCTGGGCACCGTTCCAGAAGCAGAGGCACTTGGTTTCAAAGACAAAGAAGCCAGCTCAGACGTAGGGAGAAAACCTGGAACGTTGCGCCGTGGATGATTTTTTATTTATTTTTTTTTTTCCAGAGCGATGACTCATTTCAGTTCACAAAGGATTCTGGGCAGGGTAGTGAGAAGTCAGGTTGGCTGATCCATTCCTATGACTTCACTTTGCAGAGAGAGCCAGGGAGAAGAGGAGTGACACTGCAGAATCCTGAGGCACTGCAGTGGAGAGGTGCTTTGCGAAGACTGTGAGTGCCTTTGGAACAGGGGGTGGTGTCAGAACGTGATTCCAGCCGTTCCGGTCCATGGAATTAGGGCAAAAAGGAGAGAGATGTTTTCAAAACACTGTGTGGGAGTTATATTTGTAGTCCCCTTTAGATTCTCTGCCTCCACCTCCCCTGTCATTTCTTAACCATTTATTTCTTGTACTTCTGTTAGAATTGTGTGAGATAGCATTCCTTTCAGTGGACCTGCATAGATACTGCATTTTTTAAAATTTCCTGCTTCAAGAGGTGGGTGTTCAGCATATTACTGCCTAAAAGCATGCTTTGTTTTTCTTCTTTCAGGTCCTGTGGCACTGACCTATGCTGCAGCCAGCCAGCTTCCCCAGTGATATAAAGCCCCAGTACGCACATTGTTGTTACAGCACAGCTACTCTGGATACTGTACTGGAGCATGGAACCAGATCATAGGGGTTCAGGTAAGTCCCCCTTTTTTTAACATATTGTGTGCCAGGAATATAGACACAGACACTTATTAAAAGATGAATTTGAAAAATATTGTTTGAGGAAACACATTCTAAAGCACACAATATATTAAAAAAACGCAAAACAGTCCCGCCCTCCTCCTCCCCAGGATAAGCAACACCATCAAAATCTCCTCGACTGAATCCTCTGGGAAAGTTCCATGCTCCAGCAGAAACTTTTTATGATCCTAGTTGTAACATGTGCTGGGATATATCACTTTGGACCAGGGGGCAGCTGGCCACAGGACATGAATAAAGAAAAGGAAATTTAAATCACAGGAAATGCCCGGGATTAATGCATGTAAGACAAGTTTGCTGGCTGTGGGCAATTTAGCACCTGTTCCTGAGAGTTAGTGGCACACGGTGAACCTGGAGATCGTGCTTTTAGCTGGCTCCGAACGATTAAAAAGGTCAGTTTACATGTTGAAGTTAATAACTGGCAAGGGACTAGAACTTCGTTCAGAGGCAAATGTTTGTCCTATGGTTGGTCATTGTTAAAGGTTGCTGTCTTTTCTTCAGGCGGGTTAGAATCGGAGCGGTCACATTCCCGGGTCACGTTCTTGAAGTGTTCGTGACCTGTGTCTGCAAGGGAAGGTATGTTTTGGTGTGTGTGATTTTGGAGGTGCAGAAGGAGCTTGCTGGGTTAGCGTGTTACTGCATTTGTCAAACCTTTGTTTAAGCTGCCCTTAAATGGACAAATCTTTAATGTATTTTTTTTTTTCTTACTGTTATCAGTGATCTGATATGTGTAACTGTCTAGTAAACACAACCTGCACCTTTGTTAGTAAAGTATTCCAGGAAATGTGGTTTAAAGAGAGGATTTAGCTATGGCTGAAAACAGTGCAACCAACACACCTTCTAATTTTCTTTATTTCAGATTTTGCCAGTAAAATGTGTTCTTTTCTGTGTTATTGTGCTAGTGCAGATCCAAGGTATTTCAGTGTAATCTGGATAGTATGACAGAAATCTGCATATTCTTCCTATTCCCTCCCATTGTTTAATCAGATGGAAATGTTTTCTGGTTTAAAATGGCAATTACATATCATTGTTGTGAGTTCACATAAGAAAGGTTTTGTTTGCTAGATCTATGTAAGTATTTTATAATTAGTGATTCAATCACGTTGGGGTTTTGGGGGGAAAGGGATAATGTGCAACCCAGGCTGGACACGTAAGTTCTTCATCATCTGTCCCTTCTTTAAGTAAATCTGAAAATGTGCTTTTTCTGGAAGAGGCTTTTCACTTACAATATCATTGAAAAAAGTGAGATTATATGAAGAGCCTTCTTTTTGCCCATTAACAGTAGGTTTGGTTTTGTTAGCTGCCTTTTGTTTGTAAAGGACCTTTCTGTAGTTTTCCCAGAGTGAAATCATAGGTGAGTATTGACCAGAACAGACTGTTGGCATGAATTTTTTTGTAGGGGGATTGCTGTTGCAACCACGACTTTAATCACGAGATGCCATGACGTTACTGTACTCTAGGTTTGTGTTTTCTGATCAATAACGTGGTTCTGTAAGTAGCGAAAGTAGTGACATCAGATTTCTCTTGACAAGTGTTTTTTGAGTGGATTCTTTCCTGTGTAGCAGGAGGTGGCTGTGCCTGAAGCTCTCTCCAGATGGAACATGCATAGCAAACACTGGTAGAATCTCTGTTGTCTAGCGAAGCTCGACATCTATGGCACATGCAGTCACACAGACTGTGATTGTGCAAGCCTCATTTCGTGTGGAAACCAAGCTAAAAATCCTTTTTAAAGTTTTTCTTCATCCGTAGGAAACAAAAGATTAAAAAGGTCTTGAGAGGCTGGATGAAGAAGAGAAGCTGGGCTTTGGCCTCCTATATTTCACAGGATGCAGAGTGTAATCAGATGGTCCCTTCCTCATTGAAGGGAAATAGTGTGTATAAATTATAGTAAAGTGTGGCTTTGCACTGTAATTTCCTTAATTTTCCTTCACAATGGCTGTACTGAATTGGTTCCATTTATAAGTCAAGGGGTGATTTTTTCAAACAACCTTCGTGCAGACTTCATGAGACAGGGAGTTTGACTTCCAGGTCACTTCTTTCCAGCAGCAGAATCACTAATAAAAATTCTGCCATTGGTATGTAGTTGATCATTTAATTGCTGTTACATGGTGCAGAATATGGTGTGCCTCATTTTCTCCCAAGGTGGTGTTACCCAGACTTTCAGAGGACAGAGGCACTAGGAAGGGGTCGGGCTGGTGTGGGTTCAGGATGTGTCAATTTACATTCCCAGCTTTGTTATAGACCATCCCTTTCTCATCTGGTATGTTAACGATAGTTATGGGTTACCCAGTTTTCCAGAATGGTTTGAAATCCACTGAAGAAATGTGCTGTGTAAGAGCTAAGTGTTTATGTGCTACATAATTTTTTGTTCTAAGTAACAATAATTATTTTTTCCCCACGAGGTAGCGCCCCAAGGCACACATGAGGACAGATCACATTCATTGTTTGTTACGTATTTACACATTTTTGAAAATTAAGTGCCACTTATAAAGTCTAGAAAACTTTTGTCTTTTAATTCTTTAGAGAAAAGTTTGGAAAGACACTACGGAAACAGAGCTAAAACTATATAAACATGCAGTTAGCTGGTGAAAACTGCTTTCTGAGCTCCAGTTTTCATTTAATTAGAAACACAAACGTATGAAAGTCAAGGATGGTAATTTGATTTCAAAAGAAAGCTGCTTGAGACAAGCATCAGTCAGAGCTAACAGGAGCCATATGCTGGATGTTTTACTCAAGTGATGTGGTCTTCCAAAAAAAAATCAGGAAAAGCATATTTGATATTTTTTTCAAACAGATCTTTCCTAAAGAAGTTGTAGTAAACCTTCTGTTCGACAGGCTAAACAGTATTTGTGTGCGTAATTGATGTTAATATATTAAATCATAAACACAAGATCTTTTCTGTTGTTGTGCATCAAAGAAGTTTGCTCATTTAACTATAACCACAGAGTGCTTGTAATTTCCCAGAGCCACGGGATAGTTAAGATAAAACTTGGTAAATTAGAGCCTCTCTAAATTGAGGGGATTTGGCTTTCTGTCACTCGGCCTACTGAAAGTTTTACGGAGGCACGCTAGCCTTTTTAAACCAAGAGCCTCCAGTTGTCTCCAGCAGATGGTTATGGACAACAAGCTACTGAAGTCACCCTGGCACGACTGAGGTGAAACGAGCTCCCGTGTCCTAATGGAGAAGCTTGAAAAGCACTCAGTGGAAAAGAATAAGGCTTAACTGGTGATAGTCCCTGACAAAACAGAACAGTTCTCACATAAACCAGTATTTGTTGGCCATTTCTATTGCATTTAAAGCTATTTAAATTATGATTTTATGGACAATTGTAGTCTTTTTTATATTTAAATTGGTTATTAAGCTCCCAAATATTTGCAAGCAGGATGTATGTTACCATGGCGTACTGACTATAACATGCTTTGCTAGAGATTTCCTTAATGTTAAGACACTAATACTGAATATATAGTTTTATATTGATGAGTTGTGTGAAGTATAGGTAGTATTTCAGTGCAAACTCTCGGCTTGTTCCTGGTGACAAGATCCTAGCTGGCGGTGGTCAAACATGCAGACGGAGTGTTTTCTGCACACAGTGATTCCATGCTGGAGGGAAGATTGTGCAAAGTGCAAGGTTACTAAAATCCAGATAAACTCTATTATTCCTTAACTTGTACTTACCCTGTTTCAAGTTAAGAAGGCCTGACTGGCAGCGATCCCGGAGGTGGATCCTGGCGGTCAGGGGAGTGAGTGGGCTCTTCCCAGAGCAACTGGTTTGAGTTTGTGTCCAAGCATCCCTCTGGGAGCAGCCGGGAAAGTGCAGAGCAAACTTGCGTGAATTAGCAGCTCTTGCTAGGCTTCACGTATAACCCTCCTTGAGTCCCTTTGCAACTTCAGGGAAAAACAGGGTAAAACAATTCTGGAAGTTACTGCCCTTCACCTGGATGCCCTTAAAGCTACCCAGGGAGCCCATTTCAGTGCCCAGTGAACCTGATTAAAGTTCAGCCAAGGGTAATATACGCCAGTCTGTTTGACATTACACTGAATTGAACCTAGTGGTGTTCACAAGGACACCCACCACACAGATAATCTCTCTGTGAACGACAGTAATTTCTTAAATTGCTTAGCTAAATCTGCATAATTCTTGTCATCATTCTGATGCTTTTTAGACATGAAACTAATCATTAAAGAAACTGATCCCCCTACACAAAGTGCACAGTGACCGTTGATCAAAGTTGGTAGACTTGTGTGTCTGGCTGGTTACAAAGATTAATCTATGAACAAGTTTAAGCTGACAGCAGGCATAATTACTATTAAACAGTAATATAATAAATGTGATGTTCTCTTTCCATTCTCAAATGGTGAGGGGACAAGTGGTGCTTGCTCCCAAGTCATGTGAAAGCCTATCTCCCTGTAAGCTGCCTACGATCTTCTTGATTGCCGTTGTCTGTAAAGCACATGTGGCAGGAACTTTTCAGGTATATATGAATAAAAAAATGCCCTGAAAAGGTTGTATTTTCAGGTCATCATTCTGTGGTCAGATAAGAATGAGGAGGATCTCGGGGTGCGCTGTGTTGAAGCTGGATTCGGAATGCTGCTGTGTCGAGATTGTGGCATTGATCTGGTCAGGTGTGATTAAGCAGGAGCAATCAGGAGACAGCATAGCACAAATGTCTATTTTAAATCATTGTTGTGTCTTGGGTAATGCGTATCGCTGTTGTACAACAGACTGTACAGCTGGTGTATTGAAAAATATTGCTCACGAGTCTTACTGAAGCAGTTACGCAATTTGCTACTCCCACGAATTCTGCTTTCTTTTTTTTTTTTCAAAGTGCTGAGTATAATGCGAGATTAAATGCATTTTGATAATCAGTTTTAGAAATTGCTGTTCCTGTTTAGTAGACGTAGTAGGAATATAGAATTAATAGGGCAAATATGAGAGCCTCTGAATGGTGGAGGAAATTTTATTTTTTAATTAATTTCCAGTAATTTGATTCCTGATTTGGTCACAGTGTCTTGCTCTGTGACAGCAGAAATAGGGTGATTTTCTTGAGATTTCAAAGCCATTTAGGTAAAACTTAATCCCTGGCTATTGACTGACCTGCGACCGGAAAAGGATTTGTAGTCAAGCACCTCTTGTTTTATCTGTTATTGCTTTACCACGGGCAAAGGAAATCTTTTAGCCTGCTGCTTCCCTCTCTGAGATCACTGGGGAACTGTTACCACTTCAAGAGGAGGTGCAGAACAGAATCTAAAAGCATTTCTGTATTTATATAAAGTATGTTAAAATGCACGTGTGTATGTGTAGTCATTTTAGTATTATCAAATTGTAATTTCTCTTATAGATTTGATTTTGAAGATCTTTCGATTATTTTTTTTTTTTAAGTATGGGTTAATGAATTTTATAGACAACATGAGAAAAGTTACAACAAAGTTAATTCCAGGCTGTCCTGGAACTTAAAACTTCTCTTCTAGAAAATACATAGTCCATAAAAAGACATTTGACATACAGATCTAGGAGAGATTTATTCAGAGTATCAATCTTAAGGCCTCTAAAGAGTATTCTGCGCTTTATCAGCTGACTGAAAATGTTATTCATTAATTTAGTAATGGGGTTTTCTGCTGATCTTTGTTATTACTAAGAAAAAATATTCTATCAAATGTAAATGGTGGGCGATCCATACCGTAGCCTTTGAAAGGGGAGTGAAATCTCCCCTTTTATGTCCGGAGAAATGAATACAACTATTTCGTTTGTGTGGTTACCTAGTAGGATATTCCAGCATGAGGTTTTGCAACCATAAGTGCTAATTTGTAGGCATTTTTCTGAATCTGCCTACTGCATCCTTTGAGAAGCTCTGTCTCCATAGTGTGTGTCTCCCATTTTCCAAGGTTCACTGTGTCTAAATTTTTAAACAAGCCGTTAGATGGTTCTCCGTTGTGAGAATTTTTATCCCCAGCTCAATACAAAGACTGCAGAGCTGTGCGCATCTTCTCCGATCGTATCTCTACATCCTTGTTCCACGAGCAGATTTTGAAACAAAACGCTTCATTGCACATCTGTTGTCTTTTTTACAGGTGATGTATCACCCATCAGCATGTCTCCCATCAGTCAGTCACAGTTTATTCCACTTGGGGAAATCCTTTGCCTGGCCATCTCAGCAATGAACTCTGCCCGAAAACAAGTCACACAAGAAGCACTAATGGAGCACCTAACGACCTGCTTCCCAGGTAACTGGACATTAATAAATCATTGGTCAGATGAGCTCATGCCTGTAAAAGGGTAGTTAAAGAATCTCTAATCCCTGCCCAAATGGTTGCTTATCTTTTGGCTTCCCTAAAAGAGGGAGCTTTGGTGTTTGGTAGTCTGTTTTTCTTCGCTCTTCTGGATGGGATTATTGATTAAACCTAAGCTGCTAGCCAAAAGTAAAAGGAGGCTTCTTTAGGGTTCTAGTCTTACAACCTTTACTTTATCCTTAAACATACAGAGAATCAAGTTCTCTTTGACATGGCCATTCATGCAAGATGCATTTTGCAGGTTTAATTCCTGACTTTGGGTAAATATTAAAAATTACTTGAAGTACTGAACAGCAAACTATTGCACGTTTCTTTTTTCAGGCTGGTATCAGAATAAGCTTGTTTGTGATTTTGCTCACAAAATAACCTTCTTTATCATCATAGTCAAAAGAGCTCAGGACTTCATTAGTCGTTGTGGAGAACAAAGCACGTTCCATAGCCAGAGCAGAATTATTCCACCTTGTGCCTTTCAAGCGGGTTGTAAGATCTTGGAAGAGCTCTGCTGACACAATTCAACCAGTTCAAATGTCATTGTCCAGTCTCCCTGGAGATAATCTCATGGAGATCTCTGTGTAGAGCATTCTCTCTTAAAGAGCAGGTTTCCCACAAACTGCATGTCTTCCTCCACCTAGGTCAGGCTCTCAAAATTGGTGTGACCTGATGCAAATAGTAGACCGATGATGATGATGTGCCTGCTTCAGGGAAAGGTTATATTTAAACTGAAAGGAGTTTGTCAGTCTGGTTTTCAGAGCCTTCTTGGGCGCAGTTGAAAATCTTTTAATATATTTTTGTTTGGGTTTTGGGCTTGGTTTGGTTTTGGGTTTCGTTTTTTTAATGCAACAACACTCTGCATGACTGAAGGTTCAGGGAGCCACTTGCTGTGTTCATAAATGCTGGTGTTCAGAAGATATTCTTGTCAGCATTTGAAGATATTTATCAAATGGTGAAATGAAAATATCTTGGACTGTAACATGAAAAAAAGGAAACCTGTGTTAAGAAAGTACTCATGAATATGCTGCTTCCCAACTGACAGTCTGTTTCTGGAGTTGGTAAATCATGCAAAATGCATCTGGTAGAGTCATCTAAAAGTGTGGTGCAAAAGCATCGGGCAGAGGTTTATGGTGCAAGAGAGCATTTTTTTTTTCACTTGTGCTTTGTATGGTCCTGGGCAAGATGTTTAACTGTTCTGTGCCTCAGTTTACAGTTCTCTAAACTGGTTGAGAAACTTCTCTATTGTACCTCTTTTACAGCTGTGAAAGCTAATTAAAAATGCTTCAGTAAGAAAACTACTGATGCATAACCATAGTCATGTTTTGATGTCTTGAATTTTTTTCCTTACCTTTCAGAGCAAGAGTTACTTAAAGCCTTGAAGGTTACATGGCTTTTGCTATAACGGGTACTAAGTTCTCAGATTTTAAAATATGATTCTGGATCGAGAGCTATGTTTGAAATAAACAATTCTGTCTGACATTTAATAATTGCATTTTGGATAAAATTACTGCAAGTGTATTTGGTAAATACTGGCTTTCTGTCCCAATTTGTGATTTTGTTTATCGGAGGTTTTTTTCAGTATGCCTGGCTGATTTTGAGAATAGTGGTAAAAGTTCTAAGGGATAGAGTGCAAAGAAGGTAAATTCACAATTATAATTCCGTTTTAATTCATTTTGATGATCTTTTTTTTCCCAAGCTACGTTTCCTATATAGCTATGTACTAGAAGAGTTCCGTAGATTGCAAGTATTTTTCCAATGATTCCATCAGTGTTTTTATATAACCATTATTGCATGGTGGAAATGATAATTTATTGGTGGCATTCCTTGGGTTTCCTGGGAGCATGATTATCAGTTGACTTGTGTATTGTGCTGTTCTTGCTAGACAGAACCATACATCAAAAATAATTCAACAGGCTGGATTATTTTGTAGACTCTTCGCAGAAAGAAGCCCGAGGCAAGTTAGCACACAGTCTCTTACTGCTTTTTCCACTAGCCATGAACATGTGCATTTCTCAAGTCTGAGATTTAAAAAAAAAGGAGGGCCTTGTTTTTCCTATCTCACTTCCCAAAACATGAAAAAAATTATTTGGGAAAAAAAAATAATCCCCCTTTGTTGTCCCTTTTCCCCCCTCTCTAGAGAAATGTGTTTCTCTCCCAGCCATGACGTGTTTAACATAGCAAACATACATGTCCTGTCAGTGTATGAGGATTATCCAAAAATTTTGTCTCTTCCAATAAACAGAACCTCATCTTGTGCTGAGTGATATTTTTCACTCGTCTACCCAAATTCTCATAAATAAGCCACAGCTTTTCGAGCCCTTGTGTTCACTGTGGCTATTTTCAAATATCTGACTTCCTCCCGTTTTCTGATAGTTTATTTTTCCTAATTAGGTGCTGATGCTCTGAGAGAGAGGAGAGCATCAGCAGCGTAGCTGTATCTGTCATGGTCGCATAGCCTCTCTGTATCTCACCCTGTAGCAGCACTTGTCTGCCCCGTGTTGTTTGTGTTTTAATGAACAGATGCTTCACTGCGTTTCACGGAGTGTATAAATTTCCTAAGACCCCAGATGCTATTCTCAAACTGCCTGAGAATAATAAACCTCTTTCCCCAGTGTGGGATCTTACGCTTGCAGTCTAGCCCTCTAGTTTGCTGAGCCATTGTGCAGGCATAAATCTGGGCCATGGCTCTATCTGAAATAAGGTATGCTAATTATTTATAACATCACATAGCAACCACTCCACATCCTTAACTAGTATTTCATGAGCCAATCAGAGTATTTCTTTTATCCCTTGTTAAGCCTTAGCATCAGCTCAGGAGAAAATCATTTTAGCAGATTTAACACCATTTAAATACTACTTCAGATGTATTTTTCATGAATTTATTTTATTGAAAAAGTTTGTAATGATAATGCACGTCTTATTTGTGGCTTTTGTTATTTGTCAGGTTTTGAAAAAAGCGAGAGGGCTCCTGCTGCACGTGCTCCCATTATTCTAACTTAGAATTAAACAATGAGATGTTTGTACAGCTCTATTTTATAATTTATTGACCGTGGTTTAAACCCCATACGTTACATGTAAGTCTTTGAAATCCAGTGTAAGGAGTTAAGAATGTAACCTCTGTTCCCGTGTTTGGCAATCAGACCCTCTTATCTGAAGAAAACATCAAGCCTTAGTCTGTGCTGACTTCGGTAATGATTTCTTTTCTTTTTTTTTTTTCTTCCCCAATTTTGTCCATGTACTTATTAAAATCAATTTAAGGTGTTCGGAATTTCAGTGTAGAAAATACTTGTGTGTATTGGACTAGGTTGCTTTCCAAGCCAACATTTTTCTGAAAGCTGGCAAATTTCTCTGACATGCACCTTCATAACTGTTCGCTCTTTAAATATGTGAAATGTATATGTAGCACTTAAAATAAGTGTCTTACATTAACTGAGTTCACTCTAGGTCAGTGTTCTTTGTGAGCAGCAAACAAGACATAATCTTCCGTCTGGAAACTCGGTGGATGGCATAGTGTAGACTCTCTTGAGATGCAGAAAATGTACATGTCTGATGATTCAGTGTCCAGACGGTTTCTGCTTTTGAATTATTAAACCACTACATAATCTTAAATAACACTACTGCTGTCATGCAATATTTTATATGCTAGAATCTCTAAACTACTCGTTTTTTTTTCCTCTTCTTCCAATTTAATGGAGGAAGGGAGACTATAAGGAGACTTCTGAATACGGGGGTGTAGGTTACATATCCCCACGATGTGGCCAGGTTGCTGTAAAGAGAAAAGTCTTGAGAAAGCCAGGAAATCTGTGTTTAAAATAACAACAGTGGGAGCCAGAGTATTGTCATTGCTCCCGTCCACCGTGCAGGAAGGCCTAATTGGAGTTTGGGCCTGTTTCTGCTTTATTAAGTACCTGAAAAGGATCTGAACAAAGCCTGTAGCTGGCGTTAGCTGGCAATGCCGAGCTCCAAAGATCTGCATCTGCCATTGTCACTGCTGGTTTAGGGAACCACAGGGCTGTGCTGGGAGTGATAACAGTGAGAGTTGCTGACACCGTTAACTTTTCAGCATTTTTGACCGCCCAGGTACCCTACTTTATTCTTTTTTCTTGGTGTTTATCTGCACGGGCTGTATTTGCAGTACTTAGTCAATTAATGTAACTGCTGTGCATCCAGCGTTTAGAGACTCATTTACCCAACATGTTGTAGTCATAATGGTTTACTGGGGGAAAAACGCTTTTTTTCTTTTTTTTTTACCATGTGTTTGCAGTGCACTTTTGCCTGAGTTAGTGTAAAGCATCAGAAGGTCCATTTCAGTCTCTTTCCCGAACTTTCCTGTAAACTCCCAGGAGAATGTTTTCCTCTCTTTTATTTTTGTTCTCATGTTTCTGAAACAGTATGTTAAAAAAAAAGTCTTTACGTAAAATAAGGATGAAGGAGCAAGTTCTCGCAGACAAAGGTAGGTATGTGTTGAGGTATTTAACGTGTCAGCTCCTGGAAAACGCAATGTATTGGTCAGGTTGTTTGTGCAGAGACAGGAGGAGGGGTTGGCTGCTGCACAGCAAGTGGGTCTCAGTTGGACCAGGGTGGGACCCTGCAGTGCATTTCCAGCACAGGATGGAGAAGCACGTGAGCTTGAGTTCAAGATTATCCACTTCTTGTGGTGATGCAAGGCTTCATGTACGAGAACGGGTAGTCCTTTTTCCTCCCTGCTCTCTGGATTTTGGGTTTTCCCAGCTGTTGCTATTTCTGGCATGTTCGCTCACCCAGAAATTCTGGGGGGTCTTTCTTACTCTCTCTAAGATTATCACAGAAATTGTAGACACCCACCTGAAAAGAGGAGAAAATGCACGTTCTTGATTCTCCATTTCATTTGTGTATTCTTTCCAATTTCCAGTCTCGTTTATTCTCTCAAATTATATCCTTTCTTTACCTCTTTTACTCCCTGTGTCTGTATTGGCCCCAAACTTTCAGCTCTGTGGACTGTGCATGAAATATATTGACTGCCCCCCTGTTCTTCTCTCCGGCACCTTTTCTGTTGTAACTGCTTTCCCTCGTGTGTCCATGTTATTCCTAACACTTTGCTGTTTCCATTGTAAGATTTTTAGTTACAGATATTACTGGATGTGAGCAGTGTGGTCATGTCTCTAAATTCAAACAACACTCAAAGCCAGACATAGGAATACTTACTATGTTGCCTGCAACCCAGTAGCAAGGAAGAGGGTGAGTTAAGGAATTAGTACAACGTCTCTATTTCTTGTCGCTAATTTTTTTGATGGGCTGTTGGTCATAGTGCCAGAGCCCTTGTTGCCATCCTCATGTTTGCTAACACAAGGAGGTCAGTGAGCTTGCAGGCTCCAGCCTTTCACATGTGGGAGAAGAGTCGGTGACCAGACACTGTGTGCTACTGACGATGCTGTGTTTGTGACAGGTATACCTGTTTGAGATTTTTCCATTAAGTATTTTTGTGAAAAGCATACGCTTTGGTGAAATGTTTTTGCATGCATAATTCCATGGAGTTTCCGTTCTTGAAGATAGCCAGAGTTTGACTTGACAAGGCCCTGACCAACCTAACTAAGTTGTCCTGGCTACGAGCAGGGGCATTGACCAGATGATTTCATGAGGTCCTTTCCAATCTAAGTTACTCTCTGACTCAATTTTTTTTTTCCTAGATTAGTTTTGTTGAAAAGAAAACTAAGACCCGAGCAAATAATACTAACTTTTTTAGTTTAGAATAGACCATCCAAACTTTTGAAAAAAAATTTTCTAGTTCTAAAACTGTAAACCAGGTCAGTACCCAGCATTAAGTTAAAATGAAAATGCTTTTTAGGTCCACAGAATGTTGATTGAAGATAGCTTTTTACAGTGAAATTTTTTTGAAAGATTTTTATTTCTTACTGAGCATAAAGATTTTTTTTTTTAGACTAGCTTGTGAACTAAACCTCTTGTTTCCCTAGCTCTAGATGGAATTTATTCCTCTGCACAGTATGCTCGCTTGGTATTTTATCTAATAAAGTATTGAAGGCTTGGTTCTGCACCGCTGAACCCAGCAGGAGTACTGGTGGTGAGAATGACCAGGCTCACAATGCCAGGTCTGCCATGTGGCATTGATGCGGGGTTGTCATGCTTGTCCCCCTCTCGGTATGTGATACGTGCACTTAGGGAGCGACCATCACATCTCACACAGAAGGCAGGAAACTCTTAGAAGCAAATTTTTAGGAGATAGCTCTCTTAACTTCCAGCATAGTGGAAAAGTCTGGGTAAGATGAACTGTATCATTCAAGGCGTGAATTTTTTGGAGCAGCTGATGTAGTTGAAACATGTTTTAATGGCAGAGGAAGTGAGTTTAATCAAGTTTGTGATAAAGGGCTTCTTTGGGAGAAAGATTTTTTTATTTTTTTTCTGTGTAGTATTCTTCTGTGGAAGAACAACTTAGGCATCCAAAGTAACAAATAACCACTATTTTATACGTGACTGGGCATTATAATAAATAGTTCTGGTGAGTTGAGATATAAATATTTAGTTTGAAGAAGAATAAAAGTGAAATGTTTCCCCTGACAGCCTTTGATTTTCAGTGATTCCGTCTTGTAGCTTAAGGTCACCTGCACAATGGAAGTAACTAGAAGGTCTCTCTTTTTTTTTGTTGTTGTTTTTAACACTCCATTAATGGCCTCCTTTCTCTTTACTTAATAATTGATATGTCTGAAGTGTAGAAGATAAGTGGAAAAACAAACAGAGAAGAGAATGCCTAGCAAAGTGCTTTGCTGGAGTTGTTTGTTCAGCATATTCCAAGCTTGCACATTGGAGAAAACAGCTTTTTTGTTGGGGAGGGGGGAGCCAGAGCGTCCTGCATGATTTTATGCACTCCCTGATACGTTTTTACTGTCATTTCTAGGAGTTCCAACACCCAGTCCAGAAATCCTTCGGCATACCTTGAACATGCTTGTACGGGAGAGGAAAATATACCCGACTCCGGATGGTTATTTCATTGTAACCCCGCAGACTTACTTTATAACACCATCTCTCATAAGAACTAACAGTAAATGGTACCATCTGGATGAGAGGATACCTGACAGGTCTCAATGTACCTCTCCGCAACAAGGAACTATAACTCCCTCCACCTCGGGATGCGTCAGGGACCGAACACTACCCAAAAACCACTGCGACTCCTGCCACTGTTGCAGAGAAGACATGCACAGCATGCATGCCTCTACCCTACAGAGGAAATCAGCAAAAGACTGTAAAGACTCATACTGTCCTCCTTCATTATGTCAGGTCCCGCCTACTGAGAAAAGTAAAAGTACTGTCAATTTTTCTTACAAAGCAGAGACGCTCACAAAGCCTAAGGATGTAGAAAAGCAGTCTAAGAAATTTGGCCTCAAATTATTCCGATTAAGTTTTAAGAAGGACAAGACAAAACAGTTGGCAAATTTCTCTGCCCAGTTTCCTCCAGAGGAGTGGCCGCTAAGGGACGAGGACACCCCCACCACTATACCCAGAGAGGTAGAAATGGAGATTATCAGGCGCATTAACCCAGACTTGACTGTGGAAAACGTCATGAGGCACACTGCACTAATGAAGAAACTTGAAGAAGAAAAAGCTCAGCGAAGCAAAGCAGGATCTTCAGCTCACCACAGCGGACGAAGTAAAAAGAGCAGGAATCACAGGAAGTCTCATGGGAAATCGAGGTCACACAGCAAGACTCGGGTGTCCAAAGGAGACCCATCAGATGGCTCTCATTTGGATATTCCTGCTGAAAGGGAGTATGAGTTCTATGATCCCTTGACTCGATCCCCACGGGAAGGCTGTTTTATAATAGAGCACAAGGGAGATAATTTTATAATGCACAGCAATCCTAACATGATTGAATCTCACTTTCCCATGACACCAGAGTGGGACGTGTCTGGTGAGCTGGCCAAGAGAAGAACTGAAATGCCTTTCCCTGAACCTTCCAGGGGAAGCTCCCACTCCAAGGTCCATCGGAGCCACAGCCATACACAGGATAGAAGGTCGAGGAATGAGCGGTCCAGTAAGGCTAAAGAAAGGTCTAGGTCCATGGATAACTCCAAGGGACCTCTGGGCTCGGCTACTTTAAGCACACCTGAAGACATAGGTGAAGGCTGTAGCCTGGATGACCAAACAACTAGCCAAACGTACATTGATGATAGTACCTTAAGGCCATCTCAGTCGCTCAGTCATCAAAGGGCTCTGATTTCATCTGCCGGCTACAAAGAGACTTGCATCCCCGAAATAGCTAGTGGCAGCGTAGAAACCCCCAGTTCCTGTAGCCTGTTGGACCAAAGCAAGCCTACAGAGAACTTGCCGTCGTACAGCGAGCTCAACTCCTGCACGACAAAATCTGCCGTCGACGACTATTTTCAGTGCAACACATCCAGTGAGACCGTGCTCACTGCTCCGTCACCTCTGGGAAAGAATAAAGAGGATCACGACACGCTGACAGGGACAGATGGGCTCAAAAAAATGACTCCCGTAGAAAGACAGTCTCAACACATTGCGAGGGAGCCCGGGGTGCACAAAGAGGAGTCCCCGAAGGGCCCAAGCGGTGGTTCGGCGGTTTCTGGCCAAACTCCAGAGGTGATCGCGAACGGGCGGCTGGTTCAACACCATAGCGCTGAATCCAGCAGCCTCGATAAAAGGAAAGAAATATTTAGCAAGGATACGCTCTTTAAACCTCTGCACAACACTCTTTCTGTGAATAGCTATCATAAGTCTAGCACGCCCCTGCTAAAGCCCCATCAAAAGACCCCCTCTGACACGTTGCCGGTCAGATGTGAGAAACTTGAACAAGCGATAGTAACCTCAGTCACACAGGTCATGCCCGTTTCACAGAGACAGCAAGAGACAACGGGGAACCAGGAGGCCTCCTTCGACTACTACAACGTATCCGATGATGACGACTCGGAGGAAGGAACCAATAAAAATGCCGAGGAAGAAAAAAACAGGGATGATGTCGGCACGATGCAGTGGCTCCTAGAGAGAGAAAAAGAGAGGGATCTGCAGCGGAAGTTTGAGAAGAATCTTACCCTTCTCACCCCGAAGGAAACGGAAAACAGCAACAACCAGAGAGCCACCCACTCGGCCCGCCTGGACAGCATGGACAGCAGCAGCATTACTGTGGACAGCGGGTTCAACTCTCCACGGTAGGACTGTCACATTCATTGCAGCTTTACAGACTAGAAAGTTCCGTGTTTAGTTATATGTGTGTGTGTGGTATCGCTGACAGAGCCTAGGGCCGTATTAAACCATTTCACACGTTTTCAGACAGTGTTTTCTACAGCTCTGGAATCTGGAATTCCGATGTGTGGGTTTCCCACCATACGGTGAGCAACCAATGACCATTTGCGGCTTTGACTCTGTATTGGTTTGTTTTCTGTTTGCTGAAAACCTCCCTGTATCCTTTTTTTTTTTTTTTTAATGTATTAAACTTGTGTTTGCATTTAGAATAGAAGATATGAGCTCCTGCATACTCCCCCCCCTTCCCTTTCCCTCTAAGATACCATCAACAAGACTAATGGGAAGATTAGACATGACTAGGTGGCATAATCTTTGGCTCAGACCAAAAAAAAAAACCCCACCATGATGATTGTTGGTGGGTTTGGCTTTTTTGTTTGTTTTCTTCAGAAATTTTGGAAGTGTATCTATCACCATTCCAAACTGGTGGGACCGGAGCAGCCGTTTTCCCCCCCCACGGCTGAAAGTGCTCAGGATATTTGAACTTCAGAGGTGACACAGTACTGCATCAGCAGAGAGAATGTCTTGCCTAAAATACTTGGCAATATTGTCCAGATGTTTGCGTGTGGTGGTGCTGGTTGGGCATTTCCCTACCAGGAATCTCAGAGACCTAGGGAGGAGAGAGTTGCTGGTGCGTTCCCCGCCCTGAAGATTTCACAGTTAAGAATTTCCAGGTTAAGAATCCTTCACTTGGGCCTTCTTTCTTCTCTCGCTGGCCTCTGAGAGTCCTAGGTCCCTGCTGGAATGGAGCTTGCCTGGTTTTGTTTGCCCTGGATAGCAACCCATCAGAGTTCAGAACAATGACTCTAAGAACACAGAAATAATTCACAATGGTAGTTCTCTTATAGCGTCTTACTTAAGCTTAAATTATTTATTGCCTGTGTTTAAAAATAAAACCTCCAAGACTGGATTTGTATTAGGTGAAAGAAAATGGTTTTGGGGGCTTTTTTGTTGGCTTTTTTTTTTGTTCCCCCCGTAAAAAATTATTCCTCAGAATTGTTTTTTTTAAAAACTATAGCAAAGGCTCTCAAAAAGGCATGTGAGGGATTTCCTGCTTCTACTCAAGACTGAATTTCATTTTCAGTTAAAGTCATGTCACTTTGGAATAAATTCCTTTAGATTTGATGGCTATTCCCACTTATGTTAATGACAAGGAGGTAATTATTGGGCCTGTTGCAGCATGCACTGATCATCAACCTAGAGCAGGCTATTAACATATGTATCGTTTTTCCAAGTAAAAAATTTGAAAAAAAAGTAATTGAGTAAATTGTACCACTTACACTGAGTCCAGCTTAAAAAAGAAACTTCAGAAGGTTTTGAATTTGTTCCTCTTATTGATTGTTCTACAGGTGCTTGGCATCTTTCTCACATATGACTGTTGTATGAGGCTGTTTGCACTGTTCTTTTTTAAATGTAATCTCTTTTTTTTTTAGTTGAAGTGCTGTATTTGCTGTCAGTTTTTTGGGGGGGAGTATATGATGGTGTTTGCTTCTTGCCCAGCCTGTCTCACTCTACAGAGTGCATTTCACCCCCAGGAGAGGATGTCAACAGGATAAAAATCACTTTTTAGACTACTATTTTATTAGCCGTTTGCTAAATTAATGTCAAGCTTGTTTTTCTGGTTAGTGCAAAGGCAGACGGTTCCTTCTCTGATTATTTACACAAAAGCTAAAATTTCTGTTGATGTTAATCTTAAACTTATTTAGCGGAGAACAGAACACAGGGAGCATTCTGGATTTAGTGCTGCTATACCACTTTGGTCAGATCAAAAGGGAAACAGATAAGCAGCTTTTAATAATGATTGTGTTCCACACATCTCTTTTTTTAATTTATTTATTTTGCTGTTTAGTTACTAACAAAAGTCTTTTTTTGGCAAGGCCGCATAAAGTAAGCTTTAAAAAAAAAAAAAAGTAACATTCTGTAGGGTTTTCTTGTGTATTTGTTTTGTAAGACCATCGTATAGTCTGGATATTCCAAAGGCTTTTTGATGAGCTTTGCATCAAGATGATGAAATTGAATGATTTTGCTGAGTTTTGGTCACTCCTCAGTATAAATCTATAAAAATAAATCGAGCTGGGGGTGAATTCAGCCCTTTGGCTGTATATACTGTGCTGATATTACTTGCCTACCTTATAACAAAAAATATACTCTACGGCCCTTTTCCAGGAAAATCAAATAAGCTCTCTAGCATCCCTTTGGTGAGATTCACCTAGATGTGACAGTGTCCGTTAGCAGATCCCTAGGGAAGAGTTTAGGAACAGGACACTATATTCCTCAGGTGGACTTTTAACCTCCACTGATGTTCTAACTCTCGACTCCCTGAGGCGTGGGGGTATCTTTTCATTTACACTGAAGCGTGCGGTGTTGCTTGGAGAATCAAAATTACCAGTTCCACGCTGTGAAAGAGAAAATTTATTTTTTAAAAGTGTGACAAATTGGAAAAAAAAAATAATAATCCAGGATGTAGTTAAGGAGATTCGCAATGGTCATTTGACTTCAAAAGTATTTTGTGTGTGAAAATGGTGAACACGTCACCATTGGGAAAACAGCCTCGCACTATTTTGTTCATTGCTTTTATGCAAGTTGTATATAATAGTAAATGTTAGCTGTTGCTATTCATTTTATTCCTTCATTTTTAGGGCTTATATAATCCTGCTGCTTTTTTGTCACCTGAAGGAAGGAGCTAATTTTGGCATTACTCTGCATGCAGAATTCTCACTGCAGTCTTTGTGTGTACGTGCTGTAACGGTCAGTTTGTAACATCAGAATTGAAAATGTTTGAAGATCTGAAATCCCATAAAGAATGATACAATACTGAGTGATCTCTGAAAAACAAAGGTTGCATCTGTTTTCATTACAAAAGCAGAGGGAGAGGAATCAAAATAGGAGCAACAGGAGTGCAGCCTGGGTCATTGCAGCTCACAGAGATCTCCTGCTGTGTGCGTCACCCATCACAGCCGTTCCGAACTACTGACAATAAGGTGGTAGTTGGCAGATGATGATCAATACCATTTTGATAAATTTAAGAGATCTACAGGAATTTTCCTAAAAGCATCATCGATTTTCCAGATTCAGTCAGTTTACTGTGATTTAAATCTGCCCTTCAACTAAACAAGGTGTTTCTTCCTTCCCCCATGCCACGCGCTGACAGATTTCTCCCCTGCCACATCCAAAGCTGTGCATTCCTACTCTTGCCCTGAAGCTAGCACTAATTAATCTTTTTTTTTTAATTTTTTTTTTTTCTTCTTAGGGCTAGTATTTAACTGAGAGCGGTCCCTGATCTGGCTGGCTGCAAGGCTCAGCAGCAGGGAAGCAGCAGGAACATGTGGCAGGGTCAGGTCCACACAAGGCAGGCAAGAGTTGCCCCTTTCAGTAGCAGGTAAATTTAGGTTGACTTTAAACCAACTATGAAACTCTGTCCTTATTCTAGTGCTTATTTAATAAATAAGTCCTCTAAATTCCTCTGTAAACATCTCCATGGCAAGTGGGGATGTCATTTTGCAAAGAAGTAGGGATACAGGTGAAGGATTCATAACCAGGCACCACGTGGGTATTTGAAAACCAAATCTCTTTCTGCACAGGAACACGCTATTTGGAGATCAAAAATTATCAAGAGCGGAAAGAGAACAAAAGGAGTAGTAGTGTTAAAATGAGCCCTAGCATATCTTGGCTGAGTTTTTTAAAAGGCTAAAACACAGGCTCCTCTACGTTCATAATTAGATGTATCATTAGAAGGCTTAGTCTTTAAAAAAGTGCGAAGTGTCCTGTTGCTCCCCTGGATAAGTGATATGTTGGAACTAAAAGAACATTGTCCATTTTATGAATGAAATACCAGCACTAGTTGTTGTTTAGGGCATGTTCTCTAACCAGTAGAGATTTCTCAACATCTTGTAAGTTGCGATTGTCTCCACTGCAAAGTGAAATTGAAGTGTTGTGTTTAGAAGCCTTGTGGGTTTAATGTAAAGTAGTATTTTTAGTTAATGTTTTGTGTAGAAAGAGATAGGTGGAAGAGGAGATGAGGCAGCTGTGTTACATGATTACTTTCCTGGCTCTGCCTTGTCACAGAGCTGAGTTGATGAAGTTACTTTGTGCAAAAATGCACAAAAGGAAAGAAAATTAACATGTTCCACATGCAAGATGGAAGCTGTTTCCTTGGGTGGAAAGTCCAGATGCTTGGTACTGGTTCAGCTTACCGTTTGTGTGACAGCTTCAGCCCTGCTTAGTGCTGTGCCTGCGTTACAGTACGATGACTGCCGAGCACCTCTGGAACCCGCTTTGAAGGAGCACGCGTGTACCGTCAAAATGCGACGGTTCGTTGATGTGACGGTACCCGCAAACACAGGAAACCTGTTATAAAACACTCCGTTCTCCTTTCCTGTCTGGTCCGTAGGTATATAGGCATGTCACATATGAGCGTGTATATATTTCTTTTCCATTCTAGTACTCGCGAGAGCCTGGCCTCCAACACTTCCAGTATTGTGGAAAGCAACAGGCGTCAGAACCCCGCTCTGAGCCCTGCGCACGGTGGCGCGGGCCCGACGTTCAACTTCCGAGCCGCCGCGGACCCGCCGAGCAGCGAAGCTGAGAAACTGCAGAAACCTGCTAACTGCCTGCAAGCTTCTGTCACTAGTGTCTGACCGTCACCCTGCCTCGGATCTTCTGTCTCATCCTACACAGCAAAGTTTACGACACTGGGACTGATGTTTACATCTTTGGGGAAAAATGAGGAAACAAAAAAAAAAAAAAAAAAGGAGAAAAAAAAAAAAGGAAGCATCTCAACCACAGTTTTAGTGTTTACTTAAACTGTGCTGCTATGTAGACTAGGGGCAACAAAGAAATCTTTATTTCAAGGTATTGCTTTTCACATTTGCGGCTCTGTAGCAACAGAATAGCAGTAGGGATAATATGTACACTTTTTGCTTCACTTAATTGTAACTGAGCACATATATGAAAGTCTAGACACTGTAAGTGTAATCTGCATTTTCAATGTCCATGCAGTTGCCAACTTCATTTTTAAAAAAAAAATGCCACAGATGTGTGATGCCCCCGGTCAGAGGCTAAACTCTGCTGCAGAGTTGATCGCTTTTTTACTTCAAAAAAACTGAGCCACTGCTGAAAGTAACCAGCCAGGATCACCATGAGGAAAAACAATGCCAAACATGACAAGTGATGACCTCAGCTCTATCTGTGAATTATTAATACTAATCAGTCATTTTCACTGTGCGTTTTTGTGACACAATTTTGCAAATACCCGTCGAAGCGAGTGAAAAGGAGGGTTGGGTTTTGTTTTGGTTCGGGTTGTTTTGGGTTTTTTTTTTAAGTGGAGGGTGGGAAGGGAGACGGCTTCTCCTTTTGTGTTTCAAAAGTATGAGAGATGTTTACTTATGGAGACTTGCTACTTGACCTTCCGTAGTCACAAATGAGGAGGTGGGCTTTTGCGTAGAGGGGGGAGCGGGGAGGGAAGGGAAAGTTATAGCTGTCGTGGAGCCACAATGTGGAGTGACACAAAATATAACAAATGTCTTCAGTATAAATCAAGGATTTAAAAAAAAAAATAATGTAATCCTTGTGTCACTTCTGGTATTGCAACTTGCCATTAATATAGGAATCAGGATAACTAATTTCTTGGCACAAAAAATATTCTTTATGATATAAATGATAAGTATGGCCTGAAGAATTGATTTCTTTCTAGTGGAAGGACATAAATCTATTTTATGTAGCTTATTAAATAGAGTGCCTAAATTAGGCTATTAAAAATAGCATACATTGTAGTGATTATCAGAGAACAAAATTTAGAGAATTATAAACTTCTGGCCTTTTTATTCAGTGGATGTTATTTGCAATCTAGCATTTTATGGACACATCTAGTTTCTAGAAATTAAGTGTGTCCACATGGTTGGCAGTA
The DNA here is from genome assembly GCA_025774025.1 of Xenus cinereus. Classification (NCBI taxonomy): domain Eukaryota; kingdom Metazoa; phylum Chordata; class Aves; order Charadriiformes; family Scolopacidae; genus Xenus; species Xenus cinereus. Next base: position 75,237,441 of record JAOXJK010000032.1, on the reverse strand, counting down.
GAAATCTGAATTCTGTAGGTATGGTATATCCTAATCGCTCTCCCCAGAACTGTTACTCCAAAGTAATTGGTCCTGTGCTAATTGCTGCAGAGTACCTTGTAAGGATAGTTAAACTCCAAGAGTAATTTTTAGGTGTAGGGTCACATTCTGCTCTGTTACTCATGCAACCTGGTAGTGCAACAAACTGACTTCAAATTTAACTCTATTTTTATCAGAACAGACGAATTGGTGGAAGAATAACAAAGATACGAAGATGTTCAACAACCCAAACTGTTGCATAGAAAAGGGACGTTTACAATGTCTAGCTCTTGTAGTACACAGGTATGAAAACCAACTGTACATAGTAAAAAACCCAGTATTTTCATCAGGTTCTGGTGACGTATTACTCTGTACACAAAGTCATTTGAGCTTCACTCATGTTCTCTGTTGTCATCAGAAGTCTTTACTGAAGATTCAGCCTTATGTTACGCAGTTGGATATAGTTCATTTTCTTAGAAAACGGCTTTCTAGCTCTGGACACAATCAGTTTCCAGTTGTGTCAAGAGCGCCCGGTCAATGCCCAGGTCTGTTTTCCTTGGTTTCAGTGTATAATTTCCATTTCATAGGAGCAATAAGACCTTTCAGTGCACATAAAGGAAATTATTGTGCTTTTGGTTGGTTATCAAAGTCACTTGGCCTTTAGCCTTCTGCCTTATCATACCTTCCAAGACGTGCTCTAATTGCCCTATAATGCTTTGCATGATGCATCTTATTATTCAACACGTAACTCCAGCCGTACTTATTCCATGCGAACTGTAGAGTCAGAGTTTTTGTGGGGAATTGTCATATACTATGCAGTGGCTGACTGTGATTTTGTTCTTGGGATGAGCTCTGACATCAGTAGTATGTATCGATTCAGTAAATAAAATATGTCAAAAGGATAAAAAAAAATTTACAGTGATGATCTGAAGCACTAGCGGCAGTATCAAAATGTGAACAACAAAAACAAATTTCACCTTTTGGGGGAAATACTTGTTTGTCAGAAACTAATCAGAATTTATGCAGGCAGCTGGTTGTACAGAAGACATAATTCCAACAAAATACGATCATACGTACCTATAAACTGTATAGTATGTTATTTCCTGAAGTTCCCAGAGACCAGCAGACAGCATAAATGTCATATTAATGTTGACATGGCACTGTACCAATATTAATGTGACTCTTGGAATATGGAATGTAAACAGAAGTTTCAAATAGAAACGTTCTAATCTTGAATTCTTTTTTTTTAATTATTATTATTTTTCCTTTTAAGATCAACAATGGAATATAAGGAAATTCCATCTTGAGGTTCTGGTAACAAAACCACGAGAGTGGAGCTTGAGTGCTTTATGTCACCCTAATCCTTTGATGAAATCCTAGCCTTGTATTACATGGTTGCTTATCTATCATTATTCTTCTTCTAATGTATCAATTTAAAGGTTTACAGAGTTAGATTAGGTTGAATCTGTGTTGTGTTCAACTGTAAAGGGTCAACACAAATCTGTCGGCATTTTGCACACTTAATATGTATTATTATAATACAACATGTTACTTTTATGGTAATTTTTTTTACACATATAACTACCTCCATGAATTTGATGAAATGCAGCAACATGAAAAGCGTATTGTACAAAGCAAGGTTCAAAACTTTGAAGCATTAGGTCATGGCGTTCTCTTGTGTGTCAATGCTTGCGTATGAAGTCATCATGTTTCCATTGCCACAGTTTCCTTCTACGATATTAAAAATCTGGCTTTCAGATGAGTCACTTAAAGGACTTGGACAAGGCTGGGTAATTGGGGTAAAAGTATAAAGGGAGGCTGAAACCTTCCGTCCTCTCCCCCGGTTACTGCAAAAATTTCTGCCTGGTAGAACTTGAAAATGTATTTGTAATTTAGCAAATTAGGAACATCTACAGTCTGTGAAATACGACGGACCGTTTGGGGTGTAACAGAAGACACTCTGGGTATTTTCTTGGCAGCCTTCAAGTACTTTGGGGCCCTGTTCTGCCTCCGTCTTTGTCAACATATCGGGTCCTTTAACGATGCGCACTCTGTTCTCTGCCTTGTGTGCGTCTGAAACACTCGCTCCTCGAGAAATTACCAACGGCCTTTAATTGACTTGGCCGGGAGCAGGATCAGGGGACCCTACTCGAGGTATGTGCCTCTTGTTCCAAGAACGTGGGCAAGTATCCAAGAAAAAGGAAGCTGGCTTTTGAATAGTCGCCAGCTGCAACAAGCCACCTTTCGAGAGGGAAGAAAGAAAGAAAGATTTTTTTATTTTGGGTTTTTTGTTGGGTTGTTTCTTTTTTTTTTTTTCCAAAAACCAAAGGAAGAAAGTGGCAGTTGAACCTAAGCAGATCATGTTTATATAAAAAAATCCCGGTTTATGAACACCTCTTTCAGCAAACCTAGTACCATTATCCTGATGCAAATTAATATACGATCACCAGTCGAGCTAATTTTGCCGTTTTAAGTATTTCAGTTGGAAAATGAGAAGAAAATCATCAGCCATTTGACTCCTTGCACCACTGTAAATTGTCCGTTATACGCGAAACAATGTTCACTCAACTTTAAAAAGTAAAATGTATTGGAAAACAAATATTTTAATGAAAACCACGGCCTTAAGTGCTTGCCAGCGGTAGTTGTTTTTTAGAAAAGAGACCAAGCAGAGCGGTATTTAGAGGCCATCACAAATGTGGATAATAACTTTGCACTTAAATCACAGCTTTTCACCCCAGGGCCTCGAAGCACTTGGTACCAGCGAAGCCTCAGGAGCCCGTGGGGGCAGGGAGAGCTCACAGACCCTCCTCTGTGTCCAGGAAAAAACAAAGGCTCAGAGTCTGCCGGCAAATTTATTAACCAGTTGCTGTCTTAAAGTTTCTGGAAAAAGTTTAATAATTGACCAAAGTGTTTCGTGTATCATGCTCTGAAGTTATTTTGATGCATTCAGCTTGTTTTAAGAGAGAAACTACTTCGCGGTCCTGCAGAGGCTCTTGGAGTAGCGGTGCCAAACCCGGTCACTTTTCAGTTAATACGAGTCCTGCTGGCAGTGGTTTTAAAGAACTGTTGTTTTAATTAAAAATTTGTTTTTCGGATACATTTCGCAGAGCTTTGCCCGACGCGATTCTTCAAATTGTTGTGCTGAGAAAGCAAATAGCGCTCCCAATCCGGTGTCCCACCCACAGTTTACAATTCTCTTTGCTCTTCTGAAGAAAGCTGTACAGTATTAGAGAGAAATGTTCTATTTTTTACGAAATCCTTTTAAAAAAAGAAAAGAAAGAGAAGAAAAGGTATATATCTAAAATGTTCCCCCCCGACCCCCCCAGCATAAGTAAAGTGCATCGTTAAACTGCATGAGAAACATGCGGAGGACCCACCAAAAGCCAAGCTGGTGCTAGAAGAGAAGGGGACTATGGGGCTTCTTCTGCTCCCAAGGCTGGGCTGGGTGAGGGGGGTGCCAACCCGGCGTGACTCCCCCCCTGGTCTCCCGCGGCTCCCAGGGAGACGGGGACCGGGTCCTTAACTCCATTGAAGCTCCCTTCCGAGCTGAGGGTTTCCCTGTTCCTCCCCACCACGACCCTGGACGCTTGAGAGAAGGAGCAGAAGGCCAGAGGGGCTCGGGTCCCCGGTGACACCCGCGGCCACCCAGCCCTCCTGCCCTATAGCCCTTAGAGCCACCCAAAGGACACCCACCCACTCCCCACCAAGTGCGAGAGGGCCCTTGGAGAAAAATTGGCGCAGATGTTACTTTTGTATGTGGAGGAGACTTCTAAGTTTAAAGGGATCATAAATTCTGCAGGTAACTTTTCTGTGAGTGACTGAATGTGGCTGTTGCATTAGGTTTAAATGAGTTAATAAATGCAAGTGGGACTTACTGTATGTTAGAAGGGAGTTTTGCAGCCAAGACTGCCTTGTATAAATGTGTTTGCACTTAAAAAAAAAAAAAAAAAATTTAAAAAATTACTTGGTCTCTGGTTGCTGTAAAGGTCATCCAAGATGGATGTTCTGTTTATATTGTATAGTATTTCATATGAAATAATTACAGTTCATGAAATGTCTTCCCTAACGTTACTGATTTATAACAGCACATTTGTAACATGGTTTTTATTGTGTCGGTGTACCATATTGTAAATGATGATTACTTGTCATGCTTAGTATAATAATTTAAAGGAAAAAAAAAAAAAGGACAGGGATTTTTGTAAGTCTATATTTGAAAGTCCCTCCATAATGGTAATATTGTGTTCATGTTGTTTATGTAGTGTTGTGTGAAATATCCATTTTGGATTGTGTTACTTTTTAAGATATTAAATAACATTTGGTTATATGTTCTAAGTGGATTCTTTGCCCCCTTCGGTGGTTTTTAGAGAAAATACCGAACATTTCCATTTAACGCGCTGTTTCCCTCCCCTCTCTTAGGAAACCTTGAAACAACAAACCAGAACCCCAAGGGTCATCGCTGCTTGCTGAGCCCATGAACGCTTCATACAGGCTCTGTGAGCCCTTCTAGTAAGAGCACAAGGGAGAAAATTCACTGATTTTTTTGGAACATCCCATTTTGGGTTGGACGTGGAGGCGATGGGTGCAGAGGGGATGTGGTCCTCACCCCAACGCCAGAGAGACCAGCTGAGAAGTACCGAGCTCTGGGGAAGCAGAAGTTGAGGTCGTCTCAGCTGCCTATGGCATCACCTTCTTCCAACAGATGCTGCTTTGGTTTTTGTCTTGCAAATCCTGTAAATACTCATAGACAACCTCTAGTTCTAAACCCCTGCCCTGGGCAGAGACACCTCCCACCAGACCAGGTTGCTCCAAGCCCCATCCAGCCTGGCCTTGAACCCCTCCAGGGATGGG
>JAOXJK010000032.1:75200674-75214472 GCA_025774025.1 Xenus cinereus | reverse complement strand
AGGCCAGGCTGGATGGGGCTTGGAGCAACCTGGTCTGGTGGGAGATGTCCCTGCCCAGGGCAGGGGGTTGGAACTGGGTGGTCTTTAAGGTCCCTTCCAACCCAAACCATTCTGTGATTCTCTAAGTTATCTGCTTCAAAAGGACACCCTGAGATTAATCAGCCAATGCCTGCGGCTCTGAAGCTGCACAATGCCCTACAAGCGGTTTATCAATATTAATCATACTGTCTGGAATATAATGACACAAATGTGGTTAAAACCCAAATTATTCAGAAAAATATTTTAAATGCCTAAAGAAGATGATCATGTGCCATAAAGGAGGTGGTTATTGGAGTCCCCAGAGCTTATATTGCTCTTCTGCTTAAATATAAATAATCTTCAGGAATAAACAGCAAAGAACGCAACAAGAATGAAAGGTCCTTCACTGGTCCTTTAGCAAAGTTCCCCCTTGGGTGTGTGATGTGTGTGTACATGTGCAAGAGATGTGCAGTGACATGCAGTCACACTAGGGAGGGACTCAGCCCAATGCTCCCACCATCACCTGGACTAGAGAGTGTTCCATCAGAACCTCTGATGCTTCAAAATGGGATAACTCTTACATGCAATGCCACTGTGTTGCGATACAATCTAATCCCTAAACAAGTGAATTAAGAATAGAGGAATCTGGCCATTGGGAAAGAGAAAAACAACTTTATGCAGCTCTAAAAAGCAGCGCTCCGGTAAGAAGTCTTACAAAGAAATGAAGGAAGAAAACCAAACCGTGGTGTGAGGCATTGCATTTTATTCTCCTTAGGGACATTAGGCTGTTTAATGAGGGAGAAGCATGTGCTTAAGAGCTTTGCTGGATGAAACCCCGTGTCTCTCTGAAGTCACGACTTATATTTGCCCTTGTTTGAAGGTCTGGCCTGCAAAAATAGGGATCTATGAGCTAAGACCGAGGAAGGAATATATAAATTCTGTGATCCTTGCAGGAACTTTGAGTGCTAGGCTCGTGCATGCCTCTAAGGCAGCTTTGAGTTCTGGCACTAATTTGAAATGTTCACAATATCACAGCTACGCAATTCCTGGAGAGCCTGTTTTGGGTGCAAAAATTAGCAAATTCAAAAAAAAAATGGCACAAGCTACAATACACTGGAACTCGCCCAAATGTAATATAGAAAATAAAATCACTCACCTAGAACATGGACTGCCAATTTTATACACCCCCTCATCTATGTTCTGAAGACCGCAATAATGACTTCTAATGCATTGGTTTCTGGTTAAACTATAACCTACTAGTCTATTAGTTACAGATGCTGCATTTTCACTCTTTTTATGTGGTTTCCAATCTTTTTTCTGTATTGTTTTAATTTGTCACTCAAAATCCTGCAGTTCTAGCCTTGGGCTTTTACAGTTGATTCAGTCTAACATGCTTATTCATCAAAATTCTTCAAAGGAGAATATTGTAAGAAATTTATTTTTTGTACTTCTGGTCTAATGGAGTTAATTCCTCAAACTCAATGGGAGTTTACTGGAATATGAATGCCTGACCTCCTCCACACTATTTGAAAATTTCAGCTACGGTGTCAATAAATTGACTAATATGTATATAAAATCCTATAGACAGATTTTGAGCTAAAATCTTTTACCTATTTATCAGAAGCACATAGCGGTGGAGTTTGAAAGCATGTATCTGTGCTAAATAACGGTGAAGATCATGCTTTTTAATTTGCCTGGTGTGGCTTTCCTTCAGAAACCAGTACCACAAGAGTGTCCCAGGATCCAGGTCTGATTCCCAATCAGAGACTCAGGCTGATTTTTACACGCATCCCTTAAGAGCAGAATTTGGATGTTACGAGCAAACAAAAGACAAAATTGTCATAAACCCCAAGGAAATGCAAAATTAAATAAATATGAATAAGTTGTACTTACCTCCGCATGCTTCTCTGGAGCTGGCCAGAGGCTCACAACAGGACCTCGGTCCTTCATTTGTATGGTGTCGCTCATGTTGATGTAGTTTTTCAGCTCAATCACTTTGTCGGCCCAAGAGATGTCTGTCATCCCGTGATCGGAGAAGAGGATGACGTTGAGGTCATGCTGAAGACCTTTGCTCTGTGAAGTGAGTGGATGACAGCCGTTATGGCCAAGTAAGCGTTTTACACCGTCTGTGCCCACTGGCAAATTTTAAAACCCATTAAACCTCCACTGATTTAGTGGCCAGAAAGAGCTTTCCCACCACCAGTAAAGGTGAACATCCACTTGCTGCCCTGGAAGAGTCTAAGAGGTTAGCACCAAAGAGAGATTTACCAAAATAAATCCACCCCCCTGCTAAACAACCAGATGCTGCAGACCAGTCCCACAAACCAGTTGTCCCAGCTGGTCTTAAAAAGGTTTTAATCCCACTGTTCTTCATCTGTAGGCCAAAATGGTTGGGGAAAAACAACTTGGTACCACCTGTGGCAGAGGTGTTTCCATCTTCTCCTCCCAAACACAATCACTGAACATTAGAGCCTCTATAATTTAGTGAAATTGGAAATACATATTCCTCTCCTCAGTGAAACACATGAAAAACTCTAATGTGCATTTATTGTTATTATTAAATGTTGACATTTACCCAAACGCCTGGTGTCCTCCTTTCCTCACTGCAAAATCATTTAGATAATGTTTATTAAAAAAAAAGTCTGAAGTACAGAGTTCTGGGTGATGCCATAAAAAAAAAAACAACCCAAAAAACCGCTATGAAAGTTAATTGTCTGGTTTCACAAACCTTAGGAAGCGAGGGGTTTTGATTCATTCGCCTACTATAAATCCCAGCTGGCAGTGCAAGTTACAAACAGAGCAACACATATATTGGTTTATGGCTTCCCGGGGCTATCGGTATAATAAGCCACTCGGAGGATTATAACGCCATCGACGAAAATAAAAATCAGGGGAACGGTGCCTTGACTTCCACGTGATCTTGGTAGCCTCTATTTCTCAGGAAATAAAAGTTTACAGCCAACGCATCCAATTAAACAGGCATTAAATAGGCTCTCGGCAGTGCCACAAATAGCAGTTTCAAAAGCCTTTTCCAAACGCACCCAGGAACTAGGTTTTTCAGAGGCCACTCACCTTGATGAGGCTGATCATGTTGCTCAAGGCTTTGTCCACCTCCTTCAAAGCGTTCTTCCGCTGCTGGGACGAGGGGCCGTAGTGGTGGCCTTCCACGTCGATGCGCTCGTAGTACACGGCGGCCATCTCGGCGCTGCCATTGCTGGAGGAGGGGAAGGAGTCAGAGGTTGACGCACATGGAGACCTCCCAGCTGCCAGTGGTATTGTCCTCACTGGCATGAAGAGCCACAAAACCCCATTTTCTGCTTCCAGCCACTGCTTTCCTACCCTCTGTCTCCCGTCTGGGCTCATTATTAATGCCCAGAGTCTCCTGGACCACCACTGGAGATGCCGAGTAAAGATGTCCATGTGCAAGCTCAGGCTGGACTGGCAGCTCTCTCCTACCTTTTTAAATTTAGAAGGCAGGTTTTCCTTTAAGGACAAAGAAAGACCCAGAAGAAATACCAATTTCTGTGCTGAATACCCTTATTAAAAGGATTGTGGGTATTACCGGTCAACTGTGCTTTAATTAAAGTTTGGCGCTTCTGGCTTTCTCCTGTGTGAGGTCTCCCAAACCACCGAGGTCAACTCAGGATGGCCTCTTCCATGACCTTGCAAAATCCCAAGTGGTATGAACTGGGGTGAGATTTTACATGTTGTTGTTTTTTTTTTTCAGGAATATGACCAAAGGGAAACTAAGGTAGTCTCAGAGTTGCACAAGTTTAGCTGATCACACGTTTCTGCACTGAATGCCCTCAGCCTAATTAGTGGGGATTGCGCATACATCAGTGCTTAATTACATTTTCATGACCACTTTACAGTTCACTGTGAAGCTCCCTGAGAGCAGTCGTGTGGATAAAATCGCAAATCTATGCTCATGAAGTTCAAACCCAGCCTTTTCCTACTGTACTTAATGTATGACAGGGTGTGCCATCCATAATACATGCCCTCATCCAGATCAAGATCCCTACAAAAAGACTTTGTGTGATGTCCTGACAGGTCCAGCTTCTCTGATTAAAGACGCCCGAGCAGTCTGGTGTAATGAGTGAGACAGAAGAGAAAAAAAAAATCAGAGGTGAGGGACCGAATGAATGAATTAGAGCCTGTCATTTGCATTTGTAAGCTTGCTGAAGGCCTCAGAAGAGCAGTCCTGTAGGAAGCTGAAGGTCTCTGCTGTGGTGGGAATTTCTCCACCTCTCTCTGGCCCTGCAGAACAGTGTTCTTTCTTGCTCTTCATGATCTTAAATTCATTCAAATGAAGCAGCCCTTCCCTCCCCTCAGTTCCATGTTAAGCATTGCTTTCCCTCTGTATTAGGCATAAATTAATTTCTAAAATTTAACCCTGCAATTTCCATACTGCGTACACACTCCTTGAGCCTATCGAAAGAGTTTTCTTCCACTGCAGTGCTTGCATTCATTAGCTATTAGACTGCTTTGTGTCTTCTCACCTGTAACTAAATGATCGTTTTGACCAAGACAGAAGCTAAGAAAGAAATTTATTGCCTAAAACAAGGGGTCTTATCTAGGCTGTGGTGGGCTTTTTCCGGGAGGGCTCAGGGCTGGAAGGATGAACGGCCAACTTTGCACGTAACTTCAATGGGACAAGCTCCAGTTAGGTGGGAGGTTAGGAGTTTGCAGGATTGGGTACAGCACATCCAAGAGCTTGTAAGATTGAGCTTGACTTTTTTTTTTTTGCCTGTTTTCCTGAGAAAACTAGGCATCTCTAATAACGGCTTGCATGAGGGAAGTACTCCGTCTTTCTAACTGTGTGTTAGTCCTGTCTTCTCCCATCACCAGCAACTTTCAAAAGAAATGGCTAAGGAAGCCTGGCTGAATAAAGTTGGATGGCATCGATGGTCAAACCAAAAATGGTTTTATATTTTATCAATAATTAGTGATAAGTATTGATAAAATACTTGATATTGATAGTAATACCAGTACTTTAGCAGTACTCGTTTGCAAGTGCTGAGCAAACTTCATGATACCTGTAGAGGAAGGCACATAGATGACAACAGCCCTTAAATTATAGTGGTGGAAAAGACATAAGGGAGGTTTTAGTTTTACTTGCCAAGAACTGGTGCTTGAGTTAGTTTTGAATATTTTTGGTCTAAATAATGGTCTCAAAGCATCTGGAGAATATTCCTGAAGGATAGTTTCCTTTGGTTGCAAGAGAAGCCCAGGGGCTCCCTGATGAGTTAGGTTCTCCTGCTCTTGCAGAGGGCATTGATAAAACTCCCTTCAACTCCAGTGAAGTTAAGATGGGTCAGGATGTTCCTGTGCCCAAACTCAACCCCTAGGCCACCACACCACAATAAAGGGCTTACTCTCTCCACCCTGAAGTCCCTATAAGGTTTGTTAATGGTGGGAGCACAAGTGCAGCTCATTAACCACTAATACCTGCCATCAGGGCAAGGAAGCAAGGCGCCGCTCCAGGCACTGTGCCCTCCCCACGGGCTGTTTTCCCACACACAGCTAGTGCCAGCCTCAGCCTAATGGCCTTTTTCAATTAGTTGGGGTGTGGAAAGCAAACACGTTGGATTTGCCAGCCTTTGAACAGCTTCAAGAGCCAGAAGCCTCTTGCAAAGGATGTAGGCGACAAATAAAACGCAGCTCAAGTCTCTTCTACCCAGAGATGCTAACTCCTGCTAAGTGAATACACCTACAAGTAAAGGCATTTCAGAGGCTTTGCTTCTCACGGGCTGGCCCAGCAGCTCTGAAAATTGTTTGCTGAATTTTGAAGGACCAAACAAAGAGGATGAATGAGAGAAAGGGCAAGGGAAACCTACCTGATTTTAAACCTGATCATTCTCTACCCACCTTTCTTACTGTATGTCCCTGCAGCATTCACACCCACAACTCATTATTAATTTTATCGATGACGGCTCCTTCTTCCTCTTTCCTGCCTTGCTGCAGACAGGGCACCTAGTTTAAAGAAGAGGAACCCAGGCAGAAATTCGAGAGGGATGGTGTAAATGGACACCAAGACAGCACTTCCCATGGCTAAGAACAATGTCAGATTTGGGCTCTTCAGCAGGCTGGAACTGCTTTTTACAGCAGACATGGTGGTAGCAGGGATTTGCTCTTTCTTAAAATCACCAGTTTTCACCTCTTGCGAGCTGCCCACACTCTTGTGTCCCTGCCCTTTTCTTCTTTTCCACCAAAAGCAGCAGCAAACAACCTCGTGGCTCTGGGGTGAATTAGCTGCTGAAACGTTCTCAATGGGTCCAGCTACCCAAACGAGCAGCTTTTAGCAGTTTGTGCCTCGCTTTTAATCATGTTGACAATTACAGAGCTGCAAACCATCCTTAGCAGCCTTATGCACCTTGCTTCATAAAAACCAGACAGGAAGCTTCAGGCATATCCCGACCCACCCCCAAATGATACCTGACCAAAAAGCTTTCTATGGTAATTCCAGCTTTCCGCCAGAAGTCAAAGCTGGATTCAGTTTTCCATTCCCTTTTTTATTCACTGAATTAAAAGTGTTGCAGAAGCTCCAGAAAGCCTCCTATGGCACATATGACCTCCTCATGTCACATGCAGATAACTTTGTTAAAACTTAAGCTAGATCATCTCAGCATCAAGTGTCTCACATGTTCTAGAAGAGCTTCTCTGAGACCATCTCTGCAGCCGGACCCAGTGTGTAATTGGGAGAAACATCTCCAGCAGCACTCTCATCATTTTGGAGCCTTTATTGCAAGGACAATCAATGCTCAGCAGCTGAATATGAAACTTTTCAGATTCAGATCGCTACAGCAGTTCCAAAGTAGTAAAGCAGAAGCATAGCCTAGGATTGGATAAATTATGGAACCAATAAGGTTTTAAAAGAGGAAGCTTAGTTATAGCCCAGGTAAGGCACTAGCCCGGCACGTGGCAGTGCTATCTTCCCTGGTTTTACAACCTATGTGGAATTGTCCCATGTTAATGTCTGGATGAGAGATGGTGGAACTGGGAAGACAGGTGTGGAGCATACGCTTTTCCTAGGAATTTTTGGAAAGAGATATTCCAATCATTCCCATCAGTTGGGCCAGATGGTCATTGTAGGTCCCTTACAACTGAACTGTTCCATTCCATTCCATTCTATTCTCATATTTGCACAAAATGACTGCCCGCTCCGAAATCATTCTGCTTGAGATGTTCCAAATTGCGAAAGAAGCCCAAGCATTGGCCTCATAAACAAGTGACCGAAGCTGAATTTCAGAACTTCCAGGTTTCCAGGAGCTCTATCTAAATCCAAGCGTTTCAGCGTCTTCTCTTGCAGGTCAGTGAACAGATACTCAAAGACTCAGCTGGAAGTTTTTTGAAAGGGCAAATTAAAAATATTAAGTCGGGATGTCTCCTCTGCGTTGTAACCTACACATGATGAGAGGAGCACATCTTTCCATGAGAGGGTCTACTTCCCTAACAGTCATGTTTCTACAACAGTACTATCAACCAGTCTCAGCCTCCATCTTCCTACCCGGGAGCCAACCCTGAAAACCACCCCAACTGACAGTAAACCCAAATACTCATCCTCGGGAGAGGAAACCCCACCAGCCTGGAGACGCACCGCAGAGACTCCAGAGCGTCGCTGATGGCATCCGCAAAGTTTTTGTCTGTCGGGACGCTGAAGTACTCGCGGCAATAACTTGGTCGGACTCCGAGGATTTCCACCTCGCAACCTACAAGCGAAAAAAACCACATGGTAAGATCTGCTGTTCCGCCTCCATCGTAGACCCCACACCGCAGGGTCCAAGTTCAGGTTTCCCCACGACATTACTTCCCTTACACCTTCCCTGCAGGAAACCTCACGGTTGGGAAGGGAAAAAGGGAGAGAGGTTGGTTTGAGGAGTGCTTGTAGCAAACCGTACATTGGATCCTTTTATTCCCCTCTCTAAGAGGAAGGTCTCTGTGCAACCACCCCATGATAAAACCTTTGATTCCTTTGTGGCAGACGGTTTCCACGTAAATCTCTAGCTTTTTTTTCATTTTAACTACTGCAGCCACACCGCCTTGTTTCCAGGCTTCCGACATAATAGATTTAGATATTGTTCCCTGAAAGTTCAGCAAATACTTTCCAGTTAGACACGCTGTATCTTAGGCCGTAATATCCTCTATAAACTGCGTTTTATTATGTGATACTGGCACTCCGTGATTAAATCTGTTTCCCAGGAGGTCTTATTAAAACAGTATAAACCAATTAACTCTCTTGGTAACTTGCAGCCTTCCTTGCAAAATACAGTCTGTTTTGTGGGCCAGAAATTTATGGCAACAAATCCTACAGGAGAACATGGCCCTGAACACATAAAAACATGTTTTTGTGGGTTTTTTTGCCCTTTTGCTCTCTGGTTACTATGCTGCAGAATAACATTAATATTTTAAAGAACCGTGCTTTCAGAAACACGGGATTCATGCAAATTATCTTTCAAGAGCCCCAGAGTCCTCCCATCACAGTTAGGCATTTTCTGGTGTATTCCAGGGGCATAAGAGGGGAAAAAAAAGGAGATCTTTTGCAAAATGGCCTCTGTATACAGCAATACAGTCAGGTGAAAAAAGGTAACTCTAAGCCATAGCCCTAATCTGCCTACATTTGGGTCACTTTGCTTCTCCTTTGGGATGAAAGGAATAGCCATTAAGGCCTGCCAGAAGTTGACTCATTGCTTGGGGAGGGAGAAGGTTGAACGGGAGGTGGAAGCACAGAGAAGGCACTAGAGCAAGCAGAGGTGCTTTCAGGGATGGTTTGGACTGGTTTGCTTCTTGGGACACTCGGTGAAGAGAATTTGTCGGTGTCTTGCATCTCAGCCCACGTGAGCTCACATCCCTGAGGTGCAACCCTGGGGAATGGGCAAAAGCACACCACTCCCAGGCTAAGCTGGCTAGGAGACTTCTGGTTATGACTTCTCTCAGGAGCACCATGAAAGGCTTAAACAAAAACTTAAATATTTGAGCTTAGGAAATTTTAAAAAAACTTCACTGATTTGCAGAAAGCCAGATAAGTCAGATGGAGGTTACCCTTTCCAAAAGTTAAAGAGCCCTAGCACACACGAAAGACTCAGTCTCTTCCCTCAGTGGTCCATGGTGGCAGCTCCGAGGTCTCCACATTCTTTTTGTGTTTCAAGGGACCCCATCTATTACAGAATCACAGAATTCTAGGGTTGGAAAGGAGCTTCAGAGCCCATCTAGTCCAACCCCCCTGCCAAAGCAGGGTCACCTAGAGCAGGCTGGACAGGAACGCATTACAATTAATTATTTGTAAGAATTAATTCTTTGCAACAATAAACAGAACATGTAGTCAACTAATTTACTCTTCTATGAAAAACATATTTAAACAATTTTGAAACCTTATCTAAATTTATCTTTATAAAAATTGTGGGAGTGTGTGATGGTGCTCACCTTTTGTTCTTCCCCTGCTGCCCCAAACTTATGTGACTTCATTCCCCCCTTTCTGCATGGAGATACTTCACTATTTTTTCTCTCCCCACCACGAAAGTAATCTGCAACCTTGAGCCTGTAGGTAACTTGACAAGAAGTGACTCCATACCGTCCCACAGTAAAACTTCTATACATCTCTCCACACCACCTTCAAGAAATTACATTGCTGCTACCTAACCAAATCATCAAAAAAAGGTATTCCATGATTGACCTGAAGCCATCTCCAGGAAGCAGAAGCCTTTGCACCCTGCCCTGAAGGTGTGAAAGTTGGAGTCTTCTGCACAATGTCCTGGGTGCTACCAGCAGCAAAACATGGGTTCTCAGGAGGTGATGCAGTAGTCCTCCCTGGGCTTTGCTACGATTTCAAGACTGACCTAGAACTTCAGATCCAATTTCTCCTCTGACACTTGAGTCTGGGAAAAGATTGGCTCCAAAGCCAGGCAAGAAATTAAGGATGCATTTGGGAACATGTTGGAAATGCCTAGTATTTTAGTTCGGGTGGATGATTGCTCATTGCCAATGACTAATATGATGATTTTGCCTCTTTTTTTCCTCTTCAGATACTGACATCAGATTATAATTTTCTCGGATAGCGTTCCTCAGAATTACTCATGAGATAATTTTAACTGGAAGCATTAACCTCTTGGGGATCTGGGATATTTTAGGTGCTCAGATATCTTTGCTAGCTCTAGATTGTCAAGTGATGAGCATGACATAAAGGACTACAGAGGCAGCAACAATTAGAAATCATTTTGGCCACTAAATATTGGTCTTCAAGTGTGCGGTTCACTGGCAGTAACACTGAAAATTCAGGCTGTTTAGATCCCAAGAGCTTCTTTTTTTCTTTATTTTTTTTTTCAGTCTCTGTGATGAACAGAACATAAAATTGGATTTTTGATGTTAAGGATTGCTACAATTCTGAAATACTGGCCATGAAGACCCTTTAATATTTAAATATCATTTTGGTAGAGGCCAGGACAGATGGTAAATTTTCTCATTTAAATATTATGAGAAAGGAAATTCAAAAAGGTTTGGAGCCAGACAAAGGAAATGTTAAGTTTTTTCTGTTTAAACTACAAATAGATGAGCTGTATTTACCAAGATGTAATGTTAGATGCCTTTCTGCACAGTTTTGTATGATGCTAAACCTTGGTTTAAAAACCTCAACTACTGGAGCAGGAATAAGGAGACTTCCTTCACAGTGATGTATCGGCTCCTCTTTATCTATCTGACACAGAGGCCTGAACCTCTGCCAGCTTTAAATTGCATTTCTAAACATTGATTTAACAGTCGGACACTTCATGTCATAACAGAAGGTTTTTGAAAACTTTCCAGGCGAGCTCCACGGTCTGGTAAATGTTGTGTTTAAATGTTGAAAGGTTGGATTTAGAGTCTTTTTTTTTTTGTGGGGTTTTTTTTTTCCTTTTTTTTTTTTTTCACCCCTTTCTCTCATTTTTGGTGCTGAGCAAAGACGTCGCTGCGCTCCAGCTGAAGCGGTTGCATAGGCTGCTGAAGAATGAAGGAGTTTGAAGGTCTGGGATGACACCACCCACCGGGCTGAGCATGAGGAGCGATGTAAAGCTTCGGCTTTGGTGGGACCACCGGGATGCTCTTGTGCTCCTCTGGGGCTTCTCCATCCCCTGGAGCAGCAACGCTTCCGACAGGCAACCTGGGCTGCACGTTTCACCCCACATATGGTGTCAGCCGGTGCGTTTTACTTAGCAAACAGTCAAAAAATACATGACTTTTTCCCCAGAAATGCCTTGGAGAGCAGAAACGGCCTAATAAATGCCGTGAAGAAAGCAGAAGAACATCCCTACAAGCCAAGTGCTTGCGTTTTGGCACAAGCTGCAGCTGGGACCCCCTCAGCACAGTGGTATTTTGGCTCCTCCACTTCTAGAGGCAGGAGATCCCAGGTGAATTCTGCCCACAAGGTTGTCTTTGCCGTGTTTATGTTGGGCTCTCAGATAAAGCTGTGATGGATGGGCGCTCCCATCTGACAGTTCTCCTGCTCTGTGTTTCCCCGTTCCCAGGGGATCTGGATTTTCTTCCTTTAAGCACTGAATACACAACGGGAGAGGAATACAGGGAAGAACACGAAGCAGCAGATTTTGGGTTCAGACTCGGCAAAGTTTGGAACTGGCTCCGAGGAGGAAATGGCAGTGGTGTAAGCTAACCCTGGGAATCAGCTCCCTGGCCTTCTCGACACGTTTCTGCTATGTTTCATCGGTCCCATTTGTTTTTCACCGCTGGCTAAAGGGAAAACAGCATCTTCCAGAACAAAGCACGATGGATTTGGCTGTACACTGCTGTTCCTGTTAACGGTTTCCCAAACTTTTCCTGTTTGGATCTTTATCAGATTTGCAAGACTCATTGCTAAGCAGTGGTGTATCGTCAGGCTGGAAAGTTACTGAACAACAGGAGGTCCTACTCAGTGCAAACATCTGTGGGACCTCCACCCACCTTGCTTGTTAAACCCTTATTTTTGATTTCATTTTGTTTGGCATCGCTCCCCAGTCAAATGCCTTTTAAAGAATTAAAGCTTTAAAACAGTAAATCCAGAAGAAAAGATTACATCCTAACTATGGAACTAGAAAACAGTTCCAAAAAGTCATAGGGGGAAAATATAATAAATAAATACTATTGCATTTGGGGTGACTTCTGTTCATTCCAGTTACACCTGGGCTCCCACTGTGGCCCAGTTTCCCTGTGTTTTGGTTCAATAGCTTGAGCCTGCTTCCAGCCCTGTGCCTGACCCCGTGGCCAACGTGGCCTTTGAGAACATGAACACCCTTAAAAAAGAAACCCATGCTTAAGCACTTGCTGAACTGAGGCACTGAGGACTTTGCCAAAGGTCATCGGTCACGGATAAATAATTAATGACAGACAGATGTCACAATCCACAGCTAAAATACCAGATCCAGGCAAAAACTCCCGCTGGCACCAGTAGGGCATCAGCATCGTAAGAGAGGCAGTGCATAGACTTGGCAGAATAAGTGCTGGAAAAAAGGGAGGATCTGCTGTTCTTTCCAGTTTTACACTGGAAAGAGTAGATAGATGAGCGTGAGGGGTACACATACGTATAACCAGGATACACATCTGTGCACCTCATGTGTCTTCTCCCTGGGAGACACCGCTCAAAGGGCAACATGAAGGAGCTAGGTGAAGTCCAAAGGCATTTAATGGAAAGTGATACCATTCTTTTGGATTTCAGGAGCCCTCTGCAGACTGTTACATCTGTTCAGTATATAATTATACCTAGTCAGCGCAGTTACATTAGTAGTTAAAAAATGAATAGTCTATAGAAACAGGTCTTTTTGTCAATCTTTAGAAGAATTTCTACATTCTTGTATAATTTCTATATCCCACTATTCGCACTGCTGTTAGGTCACTTGGGTGATCTCCAATAAGAAGCAGGGTTCTTTTGAGGGCTGATCCAAACCATTATATCTACTCTGCAATTCCAATCCCTTGGACTGCCTTTGAGTCCATAAAGCAATATTGTCACCCTCAGATCTTTTCGCTCTTCAGTACTGTAGAAACCCTCTGGATGGCTTTTCAACATTTTTCGTCTTGGTTCCTTCTTTATTCCCTTTCCTGATAACTGTGGCCTTTTTTTTTCCCTTTTTTTTTATTTCCTGGGATGCCATTAGCCACATTGCATGGGAAGAGCGTGACTGGGCACACGAGTGTTGGGATGCAGAAGACGAGCTGGCTGGGAGCCCATGGTGTGAGTCAGCTGCTGCTGCCCTGGCCACCGGCACCGGCTGTACTCGGTACAGCTCTTCCAACGTGTGGTCCTCCAGACTGCAGCTACACATGCGAGGGCATACTGCTTAGGTAGCAGAGTTTAAAAGGTCAAAAAGTTGAGAAGCTGGGTACCTTGCAAGGGATCTGGTTTGGCCATGCAGCTGGAATATTTATTTCCATGGGAGTCCCTAAATGGACTGCCTAAGGGTATACTCCTAGTTGCAAAAAAGGACTTGTTCTTATTCATCCCTAGTGATTTCAGTGGTCCAATACCAAGCAAATGAGGCATGGAAAGGCCAAGTCCCTCCAAATGAATGTCTCAGACTCAGAGGAATTGGGACCTCAGCTGAGTTAATGATGGAGGACAAGAGTGCTCTCTCCAGCTCACCAAAGGATGCTTTGCTTTCAGCTGGATTTTGCTGTCACAGAATCAGAGAATGGTTTGGATTGGAAGGGAACTTAAAGATCATCTAGTTCCAGCCCCGTCGCCCTGGTCAGGGACACCTCGGAACAATCAGTGTGTATCCTAAAACACGATTCACAGCATAGCAGGGGAGATCAGAACTTAAAT
>JAOXJK010000032.1:75165397-75190659 GCA_025774025.1 Xenus cinereus | reverse complement strand
CCCCTCCAGGGATGGGGCAGCCACAGCTTCTCTGGGCAACCTGGGCCAGGCTCTCACCACCCTCACAGGAAAGGATTCCTTCCTCATTTCTAGTCTAAATATACCGTCCTTCAGTTTAAAACCATTACCCCTTGTCCTATTCAACAGGCCCTGCCAAAAGATTTGTCCCCATTTCTCCTGGAGCCCCTTTAGGGACTGGAAGGGGCTCTAAGGTCCCCCCGGAGCCTTCTCTTCTCCAGGCTGAACCCCCCCACTCTCTCAGCCTGTCCTCACAGCAGAGGGGCTCCAGCCCTCCAACCAACTTCATGGCCTCCTCTGGACCCACTCCAGCAGGTCCCTGTCCTTCTTATGTTCTTATTTTTTATTAAATGAACACACTTTGTTCTTGGTTGTGGGGACAGCAATCATCAGACACTTTCAGCCCTTTTACTGCACCTTGGGCGTCCTTGGTCAACTTTATATTACAAGAAACTGGTATATAATTGCTGAGAAACATCTTCCAGTTCTTATCACTGTCAGAAGAGAAGACACCGTATTTTAAGACTTAATCTGCAGATGAAATAACAAAGAATGGAAAAAGAAATGTTGATGATTAAGTTCTACTGGGAGTTCACGATTTTCATATCTTAAAAAGCAACAGCTGATGCATGTGTGAGACACTGTCATCGTTAGCCGGTGAGTCACGATATTGCAAGGATCCAGATAACAGCCTTTCATTATTGTGAGACTGAGCGTGGCGATCGGAACTGAAATAATCTCGGTCTGCTTGTTTTCAAAAGGCATGATTTTCAGCAGAGGACTCTGTATACTTTGGGTACATGTGACCTTCAAATGGATTTTGAACTCCCCTACTACGAAGTATTTCGGTTATGCAAAAACATTTCCTCCTCCCCAGCGGAGAAAAGCAGTCCCAAATTGTCACAGTCATTATTTACCATATTAAGCCAAATAGGTTTAATATAGGAGAACCGGTGGGCTGGACGGGCAGTAATCTGTCCTCCTTAGGCTGCCAAGTGCTGTATTCGCCCTAAGTCCCAGAACAACTAGACGGAAGCCTCTACAGTGCGACAAAAACACAACCTTCCTACTTAAAGGACAACTTGTTGAAGTCCACGTACTCCTGAGCATATATCGACCTGCTGAACTGCAGGCAGGCAACTTGGTGCCAGGCTGGGAAACCTGCAGGTTGGCGCTGAAGCTGTTAAGTCGTGTATCTGTATGATGTACGGTGCAGCCTTCATACAGAAACAACGAGCTCCAGCTGCCGATGATGTGAGCTCCCTATAGGATTCAGGGTCTGCTGTCAGTTTGCCCACCCCTTTAAGGAATAGAATGGAGATTGTTCTTTAGAGTGTTGTTGGGAAGATTAATTAAGTGTGTGCGCTAATACAGTGGACAGTATTCTTCTGATCACCGCATCAGACAAGTTCATTCTCCCATGGACTCCAACCCTCTTTCTTATATTGAAAAAGAGGCCCAGAAGACTATAAGGCATCAGTTTTCATTGCAGACATCCCTGGTTCACCGGGCCAGAAGGTCAGCTGAGCAGGAAGACTAAAAGATATGACCACTTCATGCTGCCTGGAGGCACTCATGTCTGCTTGCCTGAAGCCTGTGTCCCAGAAAGAACCTGGACCTTCTTAGAAGACACCAATACCCAACTCAATCTCCCATCTCAGCCATCTCAATACCCAACTCAATCTCAACCCATCAATCTCCTCCTTGGGTTCCTCATCCCAATGTTTACTATCAGTAAACACTGTTCAGAAGGTATCCCTCGTCTCTAATTTTATTTTTGACCATTGTTAATCTTCAACCATGGCTTTTTCTGTGCCTTGCTCACTAGATTAAAAACCTCTGCAATAGCTGGCATTTCTCCCCCTCAAAGACAGTCACACACAGAATTAAGGTAAATTCTCAAATTTCTTTTGAGTCACTCATACAACCCGAGTTCTTTACATCCCCTGTTGTAAGTCATTTTCTCCATCCTGAGAAAACAACCTCTGGTGATCTCCTTTTTAACAATTATCAAAATAGCAACATGATGTTAGGCAGTCACCATAACAAGGTGAATTTATTATTGCTTCCATTACTGCAGCTTTCCTCTGTAATCAAACATTATCTTGAGAGCTACAAAAGTATAAACCGGGCAAAAAAGCAATTTCAGCATACAGATTTCACTAAACTCACTGCAATTGTAGCAGAAAGCACCCCTTACTCAAGCAACAGAGGAAAACAAAGAGGGTATAGTTCCCAGGAATATGATAACTGTTGTATCCTTCTGGAAGAGAGCCAGCAAAAGCATTTGCACGTCTGCCTGCTACAGCTTACTTGGACACTACACTCCTTACAGCATTGGCTTTGTCTAAAGCACATTCCCATGTCTCCAGGCACTTTTGTCAGCATTCAAATGGATCTATGCAAAACAAGGATGAAATTAAAAAAAAAAAAAAACAACACCCAAGAAAACACACAGCCACTTGGCCACCCACAACAAGAGCACAGGAACGCTGAGCTCTGAGCACCCTACATTGACCATATGTGAGATTTGGAAACCAGAGCCTGTGCTCCTGTGGTATCTTCCCTCTTCCAAATGACCTCTTCTTCCTCTGGTGGTCTTTCACCGGCTGCAGGGACAGCACATAGGATCACCAGTAGGCACAATATATCATACAGACACCACCTGTGTCCAAATTGACAAGAGAAAATGCTCTTCTGAGATGGCCAATGATATTTTTTTTTTGGTTGCTTTTTTTTTTAAAAAGGAAGGCAGCGTGCAGCAGATGCACAAGGTGCATTGGGCACAAAATGGAGGTAAACCTTCATGGAGCAAACCAGATCTATCAGAGAACCCATAACCTGTACCCACGTGGTTCGTCACTGGATGATGAACGTAAATGCACACAGTTAGCTAAATTTGCTATACTATGTGATACTGCATGCATGCCTTGCCACTACGGTGAGACCTTTCCTCCCATGTCCCACCATGATGTCCCCGCTCCCCGGGAAGTAACAAGAGCCAGATGCAAGCACAGGGTGCTGTGGGGCTCTATAGGCTGGGGAAGAGTGAAGCTCCTCCACGCAAACATCGGCGCACGCGTAAGGTAGGCAGGTTGGAACGGCCGCAGTAAGGCACACAGTTTCCTGTCTCCCCTTCCTTCCCTCCCCACAATGTCTTTCCTGCGCCGTGCCCTTGCTTGAAGAGTCACCTAAGGTCTCATCTGCCCTGCTTTGAAAAGAAAGACCTCAGGGAAAAAAACCAAAACCCTCATGCCAAACCTTAAGCGGTCTGGAGAAGACCAGGGCTCCCAAAAAGTCAGGAGGGGGGCTCTGGTCTGGGCAAAGTGGCCCTGCCATCTGCAGGCCCCCGAGCAAAACTGGTACCTGCAAGATGTACACGGACAATTTCGGTTCCCAGAAGAGCTTGTGCTGGGAAAGGCTTTCCAAATTTTTATGACCTCCAATACCAGACAGATCCAAAGCAGAAACACCTTAGCACACGTCAGGAGACACTTTGCAATCTAAGTAGGATCACATCAAAAGGCACAGAAAAATCTCTGCTATAGACAGCATTTTTTTTTTTTCCTGAAAGGGATTCGCTTAATAAGAGAGTGAAACTCTTAATTCAATGCTTTCATAATGGGGCCAGGGCTGGCATGCACAAAAATTGCTTCCAAAGCATCCAGCTTAGGCTTTGGATGCTTGCTTGTACATGAATCATAGAATGACAGAATAGTCTGCGTTGGACGGGACCTTTAAAGGCCATCTATTCCAACCCCCCTGCCATGGGCAGGGACATCTTCAACTAGATCAGATGGCTCAGAGCCCCGTCCAACCTGGCCTTGAATGTCTCCAGGGATGGGGCACCTACCACCTCTCTGGGCAACCTGGGCCAGGGTCTCACCACCATCACAGGAAAGGATTTCTTCATAAGATCTAATCTAAATCTTCCCTCTTCTAATTTAAAGCTGTTCCCCCTCGTCCTATGGCTCTACTCCCTGATCCAGAGTCCCTCCCCATCTCTCCTGGAGCCCCTTTAGGGACTGGAAGGGGCTCTAAAGTCTCCCCGGAGCCTTCTCTTCTCCAAGCTGAACCCCCATAACTCTCTCAGCCTGTCCTCACAGCAGAGGGGCTCCAGCCCTTCTGAGCATCTTCCTGGCCTCTCTGGACCTGCTCTTACAGGTCCATGTCTTTCCTGGGAAGGCAGGTCTTGTGTCCCTGAACAGCAGGTGCTCAAAGCTGTCCATGGATCTCCTCAACTGAGTGGCAGCGGTGGGCTGAGGGACCACGATGGGACCCCTGACCACCCTCAGCTGGATACACCTTGAGGATACCGCAGCTGTGAGGCTGTAGCTAGCAAGAAGGGAAAAACTCCCTGCTTCAATTTGCAGCATACGAACGCGTGTTAGAGAAAACTTTCTGTTCTCCACTTCGAAAGGGTTTCCTTTTTTTTTTTTTTTTTTAACTGGTAGAAAGCAAACACAGATTTTTTTTACAACATTTTGTGTATGTGTGAAAGAGGAAAATCTTGGCACTCTGCGTTGCAGCCTTCCTGCAGGCGGTGAGTAAACAAAGCCAGAGGAAGAATGTGAAAATGAAAAACCCTCCCGGTTCCTACTCTCTTCTCCAGCCTGTCCTTGCTAGGATAATACCCCTTCCCTGCCAGTTCATAGTATTAACACAGACTTCTTCGTGCTCTTTTGCTTCCCAACACACAATTTTAGAAATGGAAAGGTCCTGAATCCAACAAAAAGAGGAGACTGTTTATTTTATGTCATTAAAAGAATCTTTTAAATCTTTGCTGCTGCTGGCATCTGTGGCGGTTGAGAGGAGCAAAAAGAAAAAAAATCCTGATTCCTTGCCACTCATCATGTTCTTTGTGTCCTTCTGGCTTTTTTTTCCCTCAGCCTGGACAGTGAAGCTGAGATAATTTCAGTTCATGTGTGCTGATAATAAATTTCCCTGTTATACTCCTACCCCTCCATTTTTTTATGTCTCAGACAACACGCAGGTATTGTTTATGTGAGTAAAAAGTTGCTTAACTGCTAAACACAAATTGTCAGCATCCTTTCCTGGACCAGGCTGGAGCCTAGATATCATTAGCAGAAAAGAGTCATCTGCTAGAGCCATCACCAGATGGGGTTTCTTCCAGGTATCGAGTGGATGGAGAGTGGAGATGCTGCGCTGCAAACCAGGAGACCTCTCACAGCAAATAATAAATGTACTGGTACGTGTCACACCAGCCAGAACCCAGAGGGCTCCAGGGGTGGGACCCCAAAGGACATTTGCTCCCAGAAAGTGTAGAATAAACAGCAAATGTTGAGATTATCTGTGCTCGGGAGAAAACAGAAGCAGAGTGGAATTGTCAGACCACAACATCATCTCCCAAAGCCCCTCAGAAGTCAAGTATGACAACACTGAGGGTGAGGAGTGGAGGAAAGATGGTTGAAACATGGAAGATGGGTGAAACCTTCAGTCTGGCAAAATAGACCTTGACTCTCGCCCATCCTTGGGACCTGCCATGTTGCCCCTCTCCCTCCTGCCATGAAGAAGAGAAGGTGATGGCACACGCAGGGAAAACCCCACGCACCACCCTTGTGTTTTAAATTAGCCCCAAACATGCCATCGCTGAGTTATGGCAAGTGTGGGACAGCTCTGCAAAGACCTCACCTTGGGGTTCAGGAGACCTGAAATGCAATCTGTTCAACCTCCTCCTCCATCCCGAAAGCTTCACGGGATCTCATAACATCTCTGCCAAGTATTTAAGATCAGGTTCTCTCCAAAGAGGGACACGGAGCCCCCTCGCCAGCTCCTCTCTGAGCAACTTTCCACCCACCCACCTCTGGAGCAGGGACTCCCTCTGCTTCCCATGGAGGCCAAGAGAAATAGGGCTCTTGGCTGCAGGGCCGCACAGCTGACCTCATGGAGGACCTGCCAGAAAAGACCTCATTTGTTGTCAGGATCTTGGAAAATAAATCCTCCCCGAGCTTCCAGCTCCGATGTGATACCGTCTGCCCATGTTTATGCTGGCTGGGGCTGGAAATGCGAGGGGCCCCCGCATACTTTGAGCTGGGGTTGGGGGGTTCAGAGGAGCTGGGGGTCCCTTAGCAGCGAGGGGGACCCAAACTCCTCAGCGTGAGAGATATGGCACGAAGGGCTCTGAAGCAATAACTCGTGCTTGGAGCGGCGACGGGGAGACCTCAGACTTTCCGTTTGGCTTGGCATGAGAGCTCCCTGCAGAGCCAGGCAGAGGGAAATATTAAAAGCTCCCCACAAGATAAAAAAAAAACCCAACGAGGTGGCAATTAAGTGAGCCTTTTGTGATGTGTGTATTTGGACTCCTTCTTCCCTCCCTTGCCAAGCCCACGTGGAGCCTTGCAAAGTTCTCTCAAACACACGTGTCAGCAGCAACAGATCCTTTTACCTCATTTGTCATTTTATGCTACGCCTTTCAGGTCAACAACTGCCATATCAGAACCTGAGCATGGAAAGCTAGGACACCAGATAAGATTCAGCCTAGCAGCTCAGGTCACAGCCCAACCACCCGAGAACCAGTCTTGATGCCACTGTGAAAGCCAAAAACTGAGAAACACGGCATGAATGAAGCTGTCAGAGAAATATTCTTTGAAAAGAGTGGGATTTTAAGCTAGGACATCCTTGGCCAGACGCACCACCAGATTTTTTTAAGAAAACAACTTCTCCAGGTGCTCATCAGCAAGATCCCTTTGCTCCAGAAGCGACTTACTTGTTGGTTGGTGCTTCTTCAAGCAAACAGCAGCTCACGATGCTGTGCCCAGGCTCTCAGGGAGACTGGAGCTTCTCCCCAAGCTCTGAATCACCAGACAACTTTACATGAAGAAGCCAAACCATTAGAAAACCAGAGCACAGAAACAAGAGGAACGCTTTCTCATAATCGGTGTAGGTGTGGAGGAAGGGGAAAAGACCTCTAGGCAGGCCCCGGACTTTGGGCTGAGGCTTTCTCTGTCACTCGGGGAAGCTCCAGCAAAATATCTTCTCACAGGTTAACAGCAGCAGCAGGTTTAAGTGGCAGGGAGGGACCCACGGAGAGCTCTGCCATCACCCCACAGCACTGCCTGACCACGGGTGAGTCACCTCCCTCCACCTGCTCCCCTTCCAAAACTCTGTTTACCAGTTCCTCCCACTGTGCCTGAGCTTTAATTAGCACCTTGTCTCAGCAAAACGGGGCATGCTTCACACTGGCACACATTAGTTAGTTGCTTTTAGATACGTGGCTCTTGGTCATCAGTTATGGTTGCATCTACTTGGGTATAGCTTTAAAAAAACCTCAGTAAACTTGCTGTTCCTCACGAATATTAATTTCAGTTTAGGCTGCCCTCTTGAAATCATCAGTAAAGTGAAATATAATAACTAGAAGATCCTGCAGATAAGCAGGAAGATGCACTGTGTGCTACTGCTTGCTAATTGCCCGTTACAGAGGAACACTACCTTCTGGCAGGGCTGAGGGGTGGAATTTGGCATCTGCAATGAGACCCTGTGGTTGGGCAGATGCTGCTGACCTCCATAACCACCTCCTGCAGGTCTGGGCAGGAGGAGGCGAGTTCACATTTGAGGGGACTGACCTGTCCCAACGGTGATGGTGTCTGAGGAGCAGAGTCCATTGTCCTCCTCCAAAGCCATGGAAATGAGGGAGAACTTCCCTCTGCAACAGCTAAACCTCTCCAGAGTCATGAAGGTTGTGTGGACGTGGGGTGAAGGGGCAGCAAGACCGCAAGACCTTGTGAATGAGCAGAAAAAGAAGGAGTGAGAGTGTTTATCTGAAGAAGTGGTGGGACACAATGAACAAGCCAGGGGTGGGAATGGGCAGGTAGGGCCAGAAATTTCTTAAGCTGATTTAGCTGAATACTATGAAATCACATCCACAAATGCTAAAATACAGCAATTTGGAGCTTAAAACGTGAGTTTCTTAACAGCTCACGAAGCAGCAGTGTAGGACAAGATATGAAGAACAGCTTGTCCTTTTAGTCCCTGGTTTCTCTGAAGAAACTGTGGCAACATTTAATTCCCACACGTCCCAGTTACAGCCCCCCAGCCCCACCCCACAGCAGGGATGCCTGACTGGTGAGACGCAATTATGAGCTTTCTCCTGCCCGTACAGCAGTGATGAGGGGACAGTAACTTGCCCGTCCCCAGGCAGGTCACTACAGCACGATGCTCATGACACCCTGCCATGCTGCAATTTTTTTCCAAAAGCTGTCCCAGCCTTGTGAGTTGAATGTGCACAGACTGGACACAGCCAACACTACATCTGCCACGTGTCCCACCATCACCTCCCACTCACTAACCGCTCCATCAACTCATCACACAAGGTGATGTCTCCTTTCTGTGGAGACCACACCATGGGGTTGGGGGGTAAGAACAGTGCATCCATGGGATTTGCCCTGCTGTCATGCCAGGACACAGCCATGGGGTCCACTAACACCCTGGGGGCTCAAGTGCAGCCTTAGATCGTCCTTTGAGCATGTTCATCACCTAAACTTGGTCCTCAGTTGGTTCCTCACCTACTTAACACTGCTGTGACTCATGTTACAGGTGAAGTAGTTACAGGAGTTACAGGAAGGTGAATTGTTATCTTCAGTTAAGTTGTATTTGCATTGAGATCCTCATCCTGAAGGCCAGGAGACTCGCAAGAAGAGCTGAGTTTGGTCTCACAGACTGTCTCCTTGCTTCAAGCTGGGGTGTAGAAACTCTGGTGCCCTAAAAACGTGAAAAATCTAGTAGTGGTGTTTCATCACCTAAACCAAAACTCCTTCTTTGTGAGTACAAAACAGGGTGTTTTCAAAACTCCTCCAAAAGCTGATTATAGACTTCACCCTACGGATACACACTTAATGGGAGCAATGATTAAAGGCAGTAAGGAGAGAAAGCAGCTGCTTTCCCTGTTCTCTTTAACAATGAGGCTTTTTGCACACCAAGTGTTAAACCGGTTTGCCTACATACACGTAAAAACAAAGTCCACAGCGGAGCGACACCTCTGTTTTCAATCTTTTCAGTGACATTTGCTCTGCTTTCCTGCATCTGCATCAAGTCATGAAAAAAAATCCACCTGTGATGGATTTGTGTTCTTTTCTGTTCAGAGATGAGCAAGAGAAAGGCATTCCTCCCCCAAGAGGGAGAGGGAGGAAGGGGTTAAGAGCTTTCAAAACAAGCTGGACACAACTGATGTCAGATTTTTGCCTTACAATGGCATCTATTTGCTTTCCCGGGAAGCGTTTTACACAGACCGCTGGGCATTGTATTGTTCAGGACAGCAGAAGATACCACCTATCTTGGGAGAGGACAGATTTCCTCACTCCTCCTTAGCTGGAATGTCTTGTTTGTTAAATAACTTGGGAGAAAAATCCAATCAAGAAACTTCAGAAAAACTTTTCCGTTTGTTTTTGTTTGGGGTTTTGTTGTTGATAGCTTGGGTTTTTTTAATTGTTATTATTAAATGTTTTTTTCCAGGGTGTTTTTCTCTGATGTGAGGGGCTCAGCTGTGCTCCTTCCTAGTGTCACTGTAAGCCTGTGTCACTCTGCTTAGTTTAAAAGGAAATCAGCATCATGAAAATGATGACTATTCCCCCCAGTTTTCCGCAAGCCCCTCCTGAGCAGTCAGAACAAGGGAAAGCGTAGGGGAGCAAAAGCAAAAATCCTTCACGTCTTTCTATTTGGCTGTTTCCGATTATCTTAGAAATACAAGGACTTAGTTCGGGCGAGGTTAAGACAGGGACCTGTGAAAGCAGAAAGTCCATTTAACCCTGAACTTGCCAAAACCGGTCCCGCTGGCTGGAAATAACCTCATTTCTCACCCACCCTGGGTTTACACGCCTCGTTATTCCCTGGAAAGTCAGCGAGGAGGCTCTCTACTCATTTTTTTCTTTTGTCGTGCATTTCCCCCTGGTTTTTATGCTCTGCATCCAGCAGCCCCCAGCAGTGTCCCCACCGGGGGGACGCCCTGCAAGGAGGGACCCGGCACCACCGAGTCCGGAGAACTTCAAAAAAAAAAAACAAACAAAAAAAACCAACAAAAAAACCCCATCTCCGAGCGGCGTTTCCGAGTTGAGAGCAGGTTTTAAACAAGCGATGCTGAGCTGAAACGCCGCAGTGGTTCATAAACTCCCGGCTAAAAGCACCACCTGGGTGCTTTTTAGAGCATTTTCGGTTTTTTGCAGGAAAAAGCCGCGGGGAGCTGCCCCCGGGAGCATCACGGCCGAAGCAGGGACTCACCCGTCATCAGCGTGTAGTAATTAGGGTAGGAGAGGCTGGGGAAGTCCGGGGTCATGTAGTCCACCTTCACCCCCATGTTGACGATGTCCCGAAAGCCCGGCAGACCCTCCAGCTCGCCGTCGTCGATGTAGTCGAAGCGAAAGCCGTCGAGCAGGAAGACCAGGAGCTTGCGGTGGGCCGAGGGGGCGGCGGGGGGCGGCAAGAGGGAAGCCAAGGCGGTGGCCAGGACGGTGGCCAGCAGGCTGCGGCTCCCCATGGCCGGGCACAGGCTCTGCCGGGGCCGTGGGCGACGAGAGAGGGATCCGCGGCGGCTTCTGGCACGGCTCGGCTCGGCTCGGCTCGGCCTCCTCCCTCCCGCTTCCACCGCCCGCGTTAAAGCTACAGCGCTGCCCCGCGTGTGCCGTGGGCGTGGGAGGTCACAGGTTAATTGCCAGCAGATGATTAACTTCTCTCCCGCCCCCTCGCAGGGAGCAAGAGCCCTCTAGCCGAGAGGTGGTGGTGGTGGTGGTGGTGGTGATGATGATGATGGTGATGATGATGATGATGGTGATGATGATGATGATGATGATGATGATGATGATTCTGGCGGTGGTGGTGGTGGTGGTTGTGGTTCTGCGTTCTTTACCAGAGAGCGTCGCACCTCCGGCCACCACGACCTGCGCTCATCTTCTTATCTTTCCGGCAGAGACAAGCCTCTCCTGATAGAAACCCAGAGCGACATAAAGGCAAAGCATCTTCCCCGCTTCGGGAGGTGGGGTCCAGCATCTCCACGGCACAGCTCGCCTCTACGCGGACCCCGGTCCCTGCAAAAGGACCCCCTCCTCTCCACTTGCTCTGTGCCGCCATGGGGGCTCATCCAGCTCCTGATGCAATACTAGGAAAAACCTAGTTGTCAGCGTTAGACCCAACAAATGATACGTTTATTTTCTGTCCGTTGATATTCTTAAGACAGTAAAAGATTAAGAGCTGGGTGGTGCCAAATTTCATATTAAAAATGAAAAGTTGCTCGCATTTTAGTCACGAGTCACCTCCAGGTTCTTCTCCTTCCAGGCACAGGTGCCTAACTATACCTCTAAACGCGATGCCAGCACCTGTGGTACACTATAATTACGTATTAACTCACTTTTCTTCAATCGTGTTTGTTTTTCCCCAATGGAAGAGGTTCAGAGCGTTGTATTAACTCTGAAACGCTGCAGGTGGGGAGGAGCTACCTGCAGGACAGACCTGGGATGGGGAAAGGGTAACTTTTGAATTTCTCAGGGCAGAGAGGGGGAGAATGCAGCCCCGGGGAAGGGTGTGTGGGGTGTGTTTTCCAGCTCATCGTGGGAATGGCCCCTCACAGATGTTTCCACCTGGAGAAGGTTGCAATAGCTGGACGTCGGAACCTCTCGTTTGCTCCTTCAAAGCTCCCAATTGCACATCCAGCATGTCTAGTCGCCTCTTGCCCAACACTGGGGCTGATGCAAGCTCAGCAAGATGGTCTTCAGCCTCCCTTGCCCCAAACCCTCATTTTGTCCCTGTGCAAACCCTGCTCACGTCCTGGCCTGCCCTTCTGCACGGCTTTGCACTGGCTGCAGGTCACCCAGTGCTCCCAGGACATGGCTGGAGAAGTGGTGTCCCTGCACATCTCCCCCAGGACTTACAGCTCAGGACAGAAGATGCCCTGCCAGGAGAAGGGGTTTCTGTAAGAGGGATTCATCCCAGGCAGGTGTAAGAGGGTGGAGAGGGAACCTGCGTTTGAGCTGGGCTGCTCAAGCTCTTCAGCTGGAGGTGCCCATGTTCACCTTCCCAAATTCCTCCATGCTTCCTCACTGACAGTGGATTAAATGCACTCTTTGTGGATATCTCCCTCGCTACAACTTTCCCAGCCCCCCCAATTTTCTTCCTTTTTCTTTAATGTGGCCCTTTTTCCATCCCCCACCTCAGAGCCCAGCACGCGGCACCTACCCTCACATCAAAGTTTTACCTGAACCAAGGACTTGGGGCATCTCTAAACTCCAGCCCAAGGACCTTTAGAGCGAGAGAGGGATGGAACCAGCCCTTCAGGGGTTTATCCCTTTTCACATAGCATTTACTTTGGGAGCCTTGCATTGCTAGCTATTATCATTCTGAAAACTTTAATTCTCTCCATTTTTTTTTGACATTTTTTATCTTGCCTGGCTTTCATTTGTGTATTTTCTCACAGCAGCAGCAGTTTTCCCCAGCAAAACCAACCCAGGGTCACGCAGCTGTGCTGCACCTCAGGTCAGAGAGCGCTGAGCCCCGGGGCCACCCGTGCAGCCCCATGGCCAGGAGAAGAAGAGATGGACTGCGGTCCCCAGTCTGCTGGGATGACAACAGGTTCTGGACCCCCATCCCAACCCCTGGAGCGGTCATCGCCTGGGAGAGCCATGCAGTGCTGGTGTGTTCTAGGCTGAAATTTGAAGGAAAAACACCCAAATTCCCCAGTCTGAGGGGAAAGCTGTCAGGCTGCGTGACCTGGGCAGCCAGACTGTGTTCCGCCGGCGTCCCAGCCTGTGCGAGGGTGACACTTGGGGACGAGCCCGCCGGGGACGAGCCTGCAGCTGCGTGCCGGGCTGGGGGGAGACGTGACAGCGATGCGTGACAGCTGCCTGCCTGCGGGATGGCACGTGCCTTCTGTCACACCTATGGAGAGACACCGCTCTGCTCGGCCATCTCCAGACTCAGCCGCCGGGCTCTCAGCTGGGGATCTGCCTCCCCAAGGGAATTTGCACGTCCTCCTCTTGCTCCAAGATGGGAGGTGGCCCAGAAGAACCTGTGCTCAGAGGCAGCACTTCTACCAGTGCTTACTGAGGATTTTCACTATAGCAAGAACTGTACATAAGAGACTTGGAGCCACCTGTAGTGTCACCTCTTGGCCAAGCCACTGTGGTAATTTACTACCTACATATTTATAGAATCGTAGGATAGTTTGGGTTGGAAGGGACCTTTAAAGGTCATCTAGTCCAACCCCCCTGCAATGAGCAGGGACATCTTCAACTAGATCAGGTTGCTCACAGCCCCGTCCAACCTGAGCTTGAATGTTTCCAGGGATGGGGCATTACCACCTCTCCGGGCAACCTGGGCCTGTATTTTGCTACACTCATTGTAAAATATTTCTTCCTTATATCTAGTCTAAACCTATCCTCTTTTAGTTTAAAACCATTACCCCTTGTCCTGTCACAACAGGCCCTGCTCAAAATTCTGTCCCCAGTCTTTCCTGTAGGCCCCCTTTAGGTACTGGAAGGCCACAATGAGGTCTCCCCGGAGCCTTCTCTAGTTGAATGAATATTTAGGTTGAACGAATATTTAGGTTGAACGAACTCATAAACACGTCCAGAAATGGCGAGGGTGATATGACTATACACCTCTTGACAAACCCATGAGGACATTAATGTTGATGCCTTGGCTTGTCCCCTCATGGGTGGCCTCTGGGCTTGCCAGCAGGGCTCAGCAGAAGCAGCAGTTGCTGCTCATGAAGGGATGGGATAATCAAGGAGAGTCAATTGAGAGTCCAAGCTGGATTCCCACCTTGAAAGGATGACTGGTTTTTGGGGGTGGTTAGGCCAAGAAGCCAGGCTTCCGTCATGAGATGGTACAAAGATATGTCATCTTAGAAATAACGTCTTCCTTTGAAGAAGGTTGCAATCTACCGGTTGACAGCTCCTAAGGGAAAGCTCTACCTGAACCAACACTGCGGCACGAGGGACAATTGGTGCAAGGCACCAGAGCCCGAGGCCTGCTTTAAGAGTTGGGGATTCACAGGTTCTCCACTCAACAGATAACAAGAGCGTAAGGCCTGAGAGGGGTTAAAGGAGTAGTGAGCCATGTAACCATGACGCCGTACAATACCAAATTGTGTTTTGACAGACAATCCCCCCGAAGAGTGGGACTGGAGCCAAACAGTCTAGCTTGGCAGAGACAGACCCTAGCAATGCATTCCATCCCTGCCAAGCAATGTTGATTTGCTTTGGTTCACATTCATTTGTAAGCGCCCTGTCTGCACAAAGCCCCAGATGGCCTTGGAGACTCCAGCACAACAATATTTTGATACAAACGCTCTCACAAAAGCTATCAGAGCCCGAGCTGGTGTCCGGGGACAACAGCCCTCACTAGTTAGCAGGTTTAGGAAGAAGCATGCATAAAGGAATGAAAGCGCCTCAGCACAATTTGTGCGTGAGGAGATACCCCACCGATGAAACTTCGTTTGAGACAAGATCCTCAGCCACTTAGATTGCTCAGGAAATCCTCTTGGCAAAAAAAGGATTGGTTTCCATTTTTGGAAAACTGCCTTCAGTGTCCTTGAATCTCTCTTTTTTTTTGTCTTTTTTTTTTTTCCCCCTCCCTTTTGCCCTGCAGAATTCTCGAGCACAACAATAGAAACGAAATAGAAATTCTCTAGGCTCACACTGATGGTTCAATCTGGCCTGTCAGATGTACCATCCTCCCCCACGGCACCATTCTATCTGTGCCCTTAGGTCCAGGAGCACACCCAAGAACAAAAGCTGCTAAAAGTATAACATGGTCTCCCTTTTTCCCAGGAAACCGGAGAGTCTAAAGGGGAAATTTGTCCTTCTTTCTCTTCCGGAAGAAAGACAAGGCAGCCTAACATGACTCATTGTCGGCTTGTAATTCCTCTTCAGTTCCCGTTCTCCTTCACACACAATAGTAGTTGAGCACTTTGGCCAGCATGACCTGACTTAGAGAACGAGACATGGCCACCTCCAAACAGAAAAGCCTCGAGGGGGGTGATAAGTTGCTTGCATTTCTTTGAAGAAGAGGAGGACTTGTGCCAGTCTGAAGTTTTAAGGTCAGAGCTCTGCTAGTCTGAGGTCCTTCTTCTTCCTCTCCTCATCAAACCCAAGCTGAAAAGGGGCTGGTGGTACCAGCCCCTCTGCTGACTTCCACAGAAAACCTCTGGTAATGCATGTATCTGCCGTCCAAGCTGACAGAAGGTCTTACCTTGGTAGAAGTCATCAGCTGCAGAAGTTTAATATAATGGTCTAGGCTCCTGCATTGTGCATTCTCACCAATGATTCTGCGTGGAGGGGTGGATTAGGCAAGGCATCTGCTGCTCCATCAGGTCTTCCTAGATGATATTTAATGTAACGTCAGTGACTTTTGAGATCTTTCGGTGCGTAGTGGTTCAGTCATGAGGAATTCAAGACATGGGAAATGAGTTGCTCTTGCAGTCAGTCACATACAGATGTATATATTAAAGTCACACACTTTTTAGGAACAGAGCATTTCAAAGCTAGAAACTCCAGCTTTCCTGGGGAAAAGCAATAGTCTTTCACAGCTTTTCAAGGCATGGTCTTCCTCTAACCTACCTGGCTGGTATGAGACTTGCCTTACTGGAAGTGTCCACATGCTGGGTAATGAGTACATCGAAGTGGGACAGTGGTGGCCCTTATGGACAGCCAGGAGCTGGTAAAATGTTCTTTGAAGTGTCTCAGTCTAGGCAATTGTGATGTTTGGAGAGCAGGTCTCCAGATCTCTTACTCTATCCTTCACTGCAGCAGTCACAAATCATATTAATAACTTTTCTATTGAGAAAAATCTAGTGGAGATGAAGAAACATAACAAGCAAACCAGTGGAGTCCCCTCAGTGGCTCCCAGTTTCCTTGCAAGGAGCCACATGGGCTTGAAGGGATGACAGCAGGGAGGAACATGCCTCCAACAGGACTGAATGTGGTGAGGGATGCCCTAAATCCACCAGCTGCTGCTGCCCAGCAGGAGAGGCTGGACATCTGCAGGGCTGGGGTGGGACAGAGGCAGCAAACACCAGGTAGACTAAACCCCCCAAAAGATGGTCCCAAGCAAAAGCAGGTTTCATATAGCTGGTGTGGGTTGGAATGACAATTTTAACCTGAACTCTGCAGAGAAATTAAGAAAAATAAGCTGGTTTAAACTCACTACACAGTGGGCCTCTGCCACTGAAAGATAAGTAAGAAGCCTGCACCAGCTGATGGCATCTCATGGCTGCATGCAGCAGAAGACCACCTACTCCCTCACCCCGTGGTGTGTTGACCTGAGGACAAGACTGTCCAGGTTATGGAGAGGGTATCATTGTCTCAGGCTGAAACCAGTCTTCACTCCTTCCAAAAGATTTGAGTTTTGCTTGGATATCAACCCATCTCCACCTCCCATACCTCCCCAACATTTCTAACTCACGTCCCTGCAACATTATTACTTAATTAGGTCAAGACTGTGCTTGCCTGGACACCGGGTGTCCTGTAACAGGGGCGTTTTTACCTCATTGAGGAAGCCTTGCGCAATGCCTTTCTCTGTGGAAATCACCAAGTCAAGTTTGCTAGATGGTGAAACCAGATAGTCCCAAGTAACTGGATACGGTGGTCTCTGCTTCTTCTCTGCCGTCTGGTCGTTCCTCCTGTACGGTGGGGGACGGTGGTGAAGAATTTTACTGCTGTGCTAGAAACAGGGGTCAACACACGGCGGTTCGGGCGGGAGGGATGGAAATTTGGCGAGCTAAGCAAGTTGATCAAGATTAGTTAATTTATTTTAGCATAAAGAATAAAACCCTAATCAGCAAAATAAATTAGGTGTTAATAACCCTGCTGTGCTAACGTGTTCCTCGGGACATTGAGCTCAACACATCCATTCCTGTGCCAGTGGCTTCTCCAGGAGAACAACGGGGTCTTCTGCACGTCCACCCGGCGCCTTGCACAGCAGTTTCTGCCAGGTTATTACCTTGCTGGAGCAGCGGCCTCAGAAGATGAAAGTGTGAGCTTAAAGTCTAACAAATCTTGCACAATCTTACAGCCATCTAGTCTTCTGCCAAACGCAGACCTACTTCAGCAAAGCATTAGGATTCCAGATTTTTCCCGTTAAATGAGGGGTAATTTGAGAGGCTAAATATCTGGTGAACCAGTGCCCATGTGCCTACTTTCCAGGAATAAAATAGTATTCTGTGTTTGATCTTTCTGGTACACTTCCACGCTGAGCACAAAAGAGACTTACGACACTGGCTTGAACCTGGTGTAGGTACAAAGAAGAACTATCCAGGGCTAGCACAAAACGTCATTTTAAAACTCCCAATTTTTTTGCATTTGGCATCCTTTACGACCCGGAGGTTATATGGAGTTCAGCTTTAACTTCTGACATCAGTGCTTAAGGACTGTGGGAGCTGGGCTTGCAGCATGACCTAACAAAGAAAAAGGCCTTTATCCTGACAGCAGAGATTTAAGCTAACCTGAGAATATTTATAATTGGGCCCCGAAGGCCAGGCTGCCTTGCAAGAGAGCAAACTCTGTATTGCAGAGAGTTTCTGAGCTGCTGCCCTCAGCTGCTGTTGCTTTTGTCACGTCCCACTGCTCTTCCTTCATTTTGGCTTCCATATTTTTGATGTCATCGACCCCTGGCTTTTAGTTCCCTTTTTAGTCTCCTTCATCAGTAAGACCAGGCTGGAGGCCGAAGCCCTCACCTGGAGGAAGCAGGTTGAAATCTCAACTTTGCAAGGATGAGTGGCTGGTTCTCATCTCGGTGGCTGCTGAGTCGCCTCTGGAGAATTCCCTCCCAGGGAGAAGAGAGGCTGTTCTACAGCCCAGCCCCTGCAACAGAGCGGTATTTACAGGATATCTGTTTCCCAGCTTTGGGGTGTTTCTCCATCAGCAAGCCACAACCTCTCAAGCGGAGTCGGATCTGCGTCAGGTTTTCTCGCAGGTAAGGTCCCATCCCTGCCTAAATACCACGGGTGACGTCCTTCCCTATAGGAGGGATCATATCTCATCATATGGAGGTCATATCTTTACATCAGGGTCAGCATCACTTTCTCTCACTAGCTGAGTGCTCCGGTGAGGAAATCCTAACACGTCGCTTAGGGCTTGAGCCCGTCTCAGTGACTACAGGGGTCTTTTACCTGAGGACAGGAGCAGGGACAGCCCTCAGCCCTGGGGAGGACTTGATGTGATTTTTCCAACCTGGGTACTTCACAGGTCTGAGGTAAATTGCCTCGATTCCTGTCCCCTTTACCTCTGACTGAATGCAACCCAAAGCAGACTTCAGCAGGACATCGGTGCCGTAGAGATGTTAGTCTGCTCCAAATTCACTGTGAAACATCCCCATCCTCTTTCTGAGTTGCCTCAACTTAGTGGCTTCAGATGACCACTCTTCTGCCACAGTCTTGAGATCTATAATCGCATCTTCCAGTTCCAGAAGTGGAGATAACCTATCATTTGACATCCTGCTCCTCTCTGTTCAAGCATCTTATCGTACACTTGAGTGAAATCATACCTTTATTTTCCTTGAAATCTGTCCCCAGTTTGGAGGCTCCTCTTCAATGCTCCAGCTGTAGCCAATGTAAAAATGCTCTTCTCTTCCTATGGACATCCTCAAACAAACATCATCATTTGCAACCATCTCCACCTTTCCTAGAAATATCTAAAGCTCTCTGTTTCCCTTTGTGGTGCCGGGAGGAGCTGGAGACCTGGAGAACCTGTGCTCTCCTTTTCTCCTTGCTCTGTGAATGGCTCTGGAGGGCTTTCTCCTTCTTGGGGAACCATCTTCCCAGCAGGTCCCAGAACCCACGGTGCTTTGCTTGCTTTCTGGCTTCAAGGCCCTTCCCTCAGGAGGTGTTTTTCTTCTGGGACTCCTCCAACCTCAGCTGCCTGATCAGTCACCCTTTCAGGGGGCAAGGAAGGTTGTCATGAACCCAAATCACCTGAGGGTCTTGTTTTCCCCTATGGTCCCCTGTAGCTGCACCGAGGGACCTGATGCTGACATGGGGGAGGGAGTAGTGGTGGTGGGCTGGAAGGCACCACGCTGACCACCGACAGAGAGAGGCTGGTGGAAACATGCCCTTCCCACTGCTCAGGCTAATGAGTAAAACTCTCTTTCATCATCCCAGCACATGCATCTTGACAAAATGACGTGACATCTGTTCTCAGCAGCCACCAGGGAAAGGCACGGCAAAGTGGTGGTTGTCCTCCACTGAATACAAAACCTCTGCTGACTGACTGACCAAAA
Organism: Xenus cinereus; assembly: GCA_025774025.1. Classification (NCBI taxonomy): domain Eukaryota; kingdom Metazoa; phylum Chordata; class Aves; order Charadriiformes; family Scolopacidae; genus Xenus; species Xenus cinereus. The sequence goes on along the minus strand of JAOXJK010000032.1, from coordinate 75,171,426 downwards.
ACCAAGGTCTCATTCCAAGCCTTGTAGCAAGGAACTTCACTCCATGGAAAAGCCCATGCCTCCCTCAATTTGTTTTCACCGTGTTTCCAGGGAAGCGTGGGCTGTGCCTGCAAGTGTTAGAGGCCACCTCTGTCTTCTCCGATGGCACCACGTCAGAAGTAGACGTGGCTCCCCCACATTTTTTTTTGAGTCCAAACCTATTTTCGTTCACCCCAGACCGGGGCTGCGGTACCAGGCTCTGGATTACATCCCCTTTGGCACATCCCCGGCTGCCCCCCATGAAGCAGAGTGGAAAAGCCAAGGCCACACGGGCAGAGCGGAGGCAACCGGTGGCCACCAGTTGGAAAGCACGGGCTGTTCCTCCAGCAGCAGACCCCCGGGGCAGCCCGACGCCAGCAAAGCTCTCCGCTTAATCTGTTTTAATAGCACGCGGGTCGTATTTTTCTCTGTTTTCCCTCCCGACATCGCGCTGATGTGCTAATTCACTGTGTGGCAGCAAAAAAAAAAAAAAAGAGAAAGGAAAAATCCTCTGAAATTTCCTATGGTGCTGTCAGCGGCTGGAACTGGACACCCTGTAATAACCTCCTGGGCCAACGTCCCGCTGCCTCCCGTTCCCAGTAAAGACTTATTTTCCTTGGCAGGCCCAACACGGGCAAAACCCTGCTCCACTAGTTTTTTTTTTGTTGTTTTTTTTTTTTTTTTAAAAAAGACAAAATAGGTGGCCAAGCACTTAGCTCTTTCAAGGAAGCTTGGAAGCGATGGAGAGCAACCTCATGCCATGTGAGCCCTGAGTGTGGCTCTCCGGCTTCCAGCACAGGGCAGTAAATCATCTCCTGAATGGCTGTCACAAGCCCACCAGATCCCCACAAAGAAGCTATTTTTCTTTCATGGCGACGGCCCGTTTGAGATACAACACTGCTGCTAATGAATTTAGCAGGTGCGAGAAACATTTCAAAATTGATATTTCTTCTCCCCCCCCCCCAAGAAATAAGGCAAATACCTTGTTTGCTCTGCTTTTCTGGACTTTGGCTTGTTTTGTTTTACTCCTTTACAGCTGCAGTTTCCTCCACGAGCTCTCAGAGGCAGCAGAGTCTCAGGGCAAACAGGAATATTTCCAGTATTTGCAGGCAGGGATTGACAAGGTGATTAATGGGGTGATCCCAAACTGCATCCAAATTCTGTTCTCATTTGGGAATTAGCATTCCTCAGGGCGGGGGGGGCGGCGTGTGCATCCCTTGAGGGAGCTGTGTGGTCGGGCTCTACTCCCCGCTCATTCAGTCCTCGCCAGCAATAGCACCGATGCCACGGTGGGGACGTGCCACGGGAGTAACCCCTGAGTGGAGAAATCGGTCGGGTATTTCCTAAAGAGGAATTACAAGTGTGCTATTTTAAAACCTAAGACACGGTGCATCTGGCAGGGAGACGCTGGGTGAATGGTAATGAAAGACACATCGCACGAGCCATTAAACGCTCTCCTAGTGACGGGGCTGGGAACACATCCGAAGCCAAAGGTGGGAAACTGGAGGGGAAAAGCTGCTCATACCCCAGCGTGGGACGGTTTCCTTAGAAACTATCTGGGTGGGGGGTCCCTCCCACCACAGCATCGCTGCCACCAGGCAAGAATCAAAAGCACCCCGGCAGCAAGTCACCATCTCCCAGCAGCCAAAATGCCGGGCTGAGCAGCTTCATCCACGGGACGCCGATCAGATAGAGCTCAGGAAAGCTTTTCTGGAGAAGGGAAGCAGCAGCTTCCGAGCCCAGTGTCATTCTGGATAGCCCATAGGCAGAAACTCATGGTTACTCATCCAAAGCTGCTGCGTTTTACGTGGTTCTTGTGCAACCGTTAGTATCCCTTTCCTCAAAACAAAAGCATTAGGCGGCTTTAGGAACTATGAAACTAGTCATGTTTTATAGCAATCACTCTAGAAGCACACATCATAACAGAGAAGTGGCTTTTGCTATCTTCTTTTGAGCCAACGGGCCAGATTTTATAGTTGAGATGTGTTCTCAGAATAGCCCCTTCTGCAGTGGTTTACAGTGTTTGCCCATGGGGACACCTACAGCAGACTCATGAAGAAGGCTTGTGGCTCTAATTCTTCAGGTGCTAAGATGGCCTTGGTATAACGACAAAGGATTATGAAACTCCAAACCTTTGATATTACCCTTGATGTATATTGTTCATGCTGTGTCAGACCTTTTACTGGCAGCCTCATAATGAAGGCTTTTAGCTCCAATTCTTCACGGAAAGTTCCACCTAAACATGAGGAGGAACTTCTTTACTTTGAGGGTGGCAGAACCCTGGAAGAGGCTGCCCAGAGAGGTGGTGGAATCTCCAACTCTGGAGACATTCAAAACCCTGCCTGGACGTGTTCCTACGCAACCTGTCTTGGCAGGGGGTTGGACCAAATGATCTCCGGAGGTCCCTTCTAATCCCATATCGTTCTATGATGATCTTGGTATAATGGAAGAGGATTATGAAACCCCAAACCCTTGATATTACCCTTGGTGTATATTGTTGGTGCTGTGTCAAACCTTTTTCTCCCCAAGGGATCCACCGTTACAGGAACATACTCCACGGCACCAGGGCTGAGCCAGGAGGAGGTCTGTCACTAACGGGTGCTTTCAGTAACTCCAGCAGTTGGTGTGGGGCCGGTTCCTCTTCAGAGCTTTGCTTGCTGTGGCCACTTCTATGTGCCAAGATCAACTCTCTGCTATTTCGGGTTTATGTTGGGGAAGGGGATTGCCTGTGAGGTGCAAAGAAAAATATCATTACTGTGGTCATGAAGAAAAAGAGAGGGACTGTATCAAATATAAACAGTGGCCATAAATGGAGACATGAATATATTTGAACACTGCGTGAAGTAAAATATACTATGGCTAAAATAATACGAGGGAATACTTTGTCCTTAAACGGTTCAAAATTATATATAGTATCTCCATGCACTTTCTGGAGTTGAAGTGTGTGTACAGAGCAAATATTTTCTACTTGGACAAGGTGCCCCACACGATCTGAGCTTAAGTATGAATTCCCTGGTTGCCAAAAAACCACCGATTTGATGGTGAATCTGAAGGGAAAGACCAGGCATTTAAAGGTTAAACAGTAGCAGGGAACTTCCTGAGCTCAAAACTTCAATGGCAGGGTGCCTGCAGTGCCTGGAAGAGAAGATTTGCTCCTTGACTCCATCTGTGCCTTCTAAGAGTGCCAAAGAGCCAAATCCTGTGTAAACACCAGCGGCTTTGACCAGCAGCACTTAGGAAGCCCTCTTGCACAAGACTCCCTCCCAGGAAAGTAGAGCATGAACACATTTTTCTCTTCCTTCACATATTCACAAGCCTGAAGACTCTTTCTGCAGCTTTGGATAAAGCAGTTGTTACAACTGGAAGGAAACCTGCCCAGGAAAAAGGGGGGTTGAGGAGCAGAGAGGGGCCCAGGCTCTTGGGAACCCCAGGTGGGATGTAGTTATCGTTCAGGTCCTTCACCCCCAACACGAGGCAGGTGGTGTAACCACAAGGAAAGCTGACAGCCTCGGTCTGCGAGGGAGAAAAGGAGGATCACTCAGGATGACTCTATTGGGACCATCATGGAGAAATGAGGAACATGGGGATGAGGTGATCCCCCCAAAGGACACACAGGAATTCAGGCAAAATTGAAGCCAGGTCTTCTGTGGTGCTCAGGGCATGGGGACAGGATAAAATGGAGACATTCCTGGTAATAGCATCACAGCAAAAATAAAAATGAACTTCCCAAGCAAGCTCCATGCAGGTTTGTCCTACATCGCTCTCCTCTCCCCATTTTTTCCCCCCTCTTCCCCAACTTCTGCAGTCCCAAGGATCCTATCCAGCTTTCAAGGTGGGAACATGGAAAAGGGTATATTTAGGAGAAAGCCCAAACTGCTTTTATTTTGCAAAAGTACTTTTTTCTGCCTGTGCCACATGGAAGGGTTAGAGCAGATCTAAGTTAAAAATGAAATGGTGCTACAGGGAGACACCGCTACAGCCCTTTTGGCCCCAACCAAAGGGTCATCCATGGCCCAACACCCTCCCTCAGATGGAGGCCAAAACCAGATGCCTACAGGGCAGTACCAAAGCAGCGCAAGCTCTTGATGATACCTCTCTCAGATACTTTCCCAGCCTCCAACAATTCAGGGACCATCTGAGTCCCTTTCTGCCCTTGATTGTTCTCGGTTAATGCCTCTTCCTTGAATTTGTTCAGTCATTCCTTCAGCCCTTGTGAGCTTCAGCTTTTGGGCCAACTTGAGCACCCAAAGTATCTTTCAGGAAATACTTTCACAGCTGAGCTGCATGTTTTTTCCAGCTCATCCTTGGATATACTATTTTGAGAGGTATTGAGTATCCACACGAGCAGCTTTTCTCTTTCTCCCTGTGCCAGATGAGCACTGCCCATCCCTGTCACACTCCACACATCCGTGGAGAGGCTGAGACCACCAATGGCTTCTGAACATCACTGAAGGTCTCCAAGGAAAGGGTCTCGGGAGTGAAACAGTTTGACAGTGAACTGACTTGAACTTGCACGCTGGCTTTTGGGGAAAGACCTCTCAACAGTTAGGGGAGGATGAAAAGGATGAGTCCACACGAGATGTGGGTGGCAAACAAGTAATGACACATCAAGGCAGCAGCGGTGCAGTTTTTCCTGAAGCTCATCACACCAAATGCTTTTGATGGGATAAGTCCTTTGAAATCACATCCTGCCTTTCAAGAGTACATCATCAAGCGTCTTCCTCCCTAAAACAACCTCTACAGACCAGTCACAAGCCTTTTTGATGCCTCAAAATGAGGAGACAAGAGCATACCTAAGCAACGAGAGCTGTTTTTTGTGATTTCCAGGTCTAAAACTACTTGTTCACTGATGTTTTTGAGTGTCCCACTATTAACGTTATTTTCTTCAGTAGTTAATGGCACAAAGATTCTCATGGGCTAATGGGTCAGGTCTCTAACCAAATTAGAAGCACTAAGCCAAAGCAATGTCATCTTCCTTCTCCCTTGCGAGTCACCACCAACATGTTGGAGAGAAGCGCGTCAGCTGGTTTCTCTGGCCTCATCCACACCGACACTAGATGTCAGCCCAAACCCACAAGTGCTTCTGCTCTGAACCGCAAACAGGTTCAGGCAAATCCATGAAGAAACTGCCTGGGAGTCTTTACTCCTGAAGGAAAGGGAGATGTTGCTCCACAACAGCAAGGGGGAAAAAGGAAGGGGTTTTTTTTTATGATAAACACAATTTTACACAAGCTCAAAGGAGCCACGTATTATGGGGTGAAAAATCCTACCTGAAGTTCCTGCCCTTGTCCCAGGCTATGCTGGAAAGGGGTTGTCTCATAGGGACCATCAGCAGCATCCCCACATGGAGTCTTTGGGCAGGTTGAGACCCTGCTGGGGAAAACTGGTGGCTCTGGGGTGTTTACTGCTGTTTAAAGGAGACAGCACTGATGATTGTTACCTCAAAGCAGCTGCAATAGGCTGTCCTCAGCTCAGAAAATGGGGCAGACCAGGTGCTTTCAATTTTACGGTGAAGTGAAACCGGTGGCAGGGAAACGGGACTGACGTTTTAACTTCTTGCAATTCGTTAAAAGCTCCGTTAGTGTGGTTTTTTCCTTGCGGTGTTGTTGCCCCAGAACATTTAGCTCAAAAACACTGGTCAGCACTGGCTTCTGTTGACCAAAAGCCCTGCAAAGACAACAGAAACTGCCTGGGGAATAAATGGCGTTTCCTTTTATTTCCAATCTGGCTGGGGACAGAGGCAATTTCCCCTTCCCTTGTTTAGAAAACAGCCTTCCTTCCCCATTTCCCCCTCATTCTCCCCAAATCCCACTGCGGTGAGCCAGCCTGGCAAGGGTTTCAGGCTGCAGAGGTGAGATGCTCTGCTTCCCCTGTGAGGACAGGCTGAGAGAGCTGGGGGCATCAGCCTGGAGAAGAGAAGGCTCCAGGGAGACTTTAGAGCCCCTTCCAGTCCCTAAAGGGGCTCCAGGAGAGATGGGGAGGGACTCTGGATCAGGGAGGGGAGCCATAGG
>JAOXJK010000032.1:75151306-75161604 GCA_025774025.1 Xenus cinereus | reverse complement strand
CTCAGCCTTTCTTCATAAGGGAGATGCTCCAATCCTTGAATCATCTTTGTTGCCCTTCGCTGGACTCTCTCCAGTAGCTCCCTGTCCCTCTTGAACTGGGGAGCCCAGAACTGGACGCAGTATTCCAGTTGTGGCCTCACCACTGCAGAGTAGAGGGGGAGAATGACTTCCCTCGACCTCCATCACGACTATTAAATACAGTCATTCAGATGCAACCTCCAGCTCATAAACTCTCCCGATTGCCGATTAGTAAACACCGGGAACACTTACCAAGGAAAACACTCTAAACTTGCCCTGGCTCCCATAATCTTCTCCGAAATACCTGTTCCAAGTCCTGGCTGGAGACAGGATACTGGTCCAGTCGGGCCAGTGATCTGACGCACATCCCCGGCCTCCTGTTGTAAAAACTACCCTGTGGCTGAAATAATTAATCAGTTGGAACCGGTCCAAACCCAAAGAACAATGCCACGGCCCTCGGCACACATTGACTCAGGCAGGGGAAGCAACGAGAAAACAAGAGGTTTTTTTGCTCCAAGCGGAGCAGAAACACCCACCGGAGACGGACAGAAGCGGGGGGCGAGGGCAGTCCCTGCGGAAGGTACGGTCGGAATTCCCCAAAACTGCTGCCCAAAGTCGTGACGAAAATGGAGCCGAGCCCAACGCTCTCGGGCAGTGCTGCCCCTCTGATAGCATTTGCAGGAGACACTCGGTTTAGCAGGATTTTAAATGGAAGTGGGGCCAGAGAGGAATGATCTTTAATTTTAAAAAAAAAAAAAAGTTTATAAATTATTTATACTGGTTTTTGTAAGCATGAAGGTAAGCAGCTTGGGAACAAGGGGGTCAGGCTCTGCCCTGGATCTTGGAAAGCAGCGATGAGGTACGGTGTGGGGGTCCTGGTGGAGAAAGTATCAGAGGTGAGTCTCCAGGGCAGTGCTGCAGCAAAAACACCTCCTGGTAATTTTGTGATGAGAAAGGAGAGGTGCAGACTGAGGGATGAAGGACAGGACTGACTGACTCTTAACTCTGTGAAAGGGGCTGCTGCTAGAATAAGGGGCACGTAAATGACCTTCAGACCAAGCTGAAGGCCAGAGGACACTCCTAAGAGGAAGGTCTTCACCAGCTTGGATTCTGCCAACGATTCAGAAGAACTGGCCTCAGCCAATGGAGATGAATTTTACCATGCAGATAAAATTCTGGACATAAACTGGGCACAGATTTTTTACCAAAGAGCATGATTTACCCTTCCGAGACAGAAGAGTCCCTTTTCTTTTCAAGCCGAGACAGAGCATGCAGACAGGGGACCCGGGCTTTGGCCAAACACAGCTGGTTTGTCACCCGGAGAAGAGTCTGGGCAAAATACAACCGTCTTGCGAGCTACAGTGGTTCCCACCAGCCTGAGCCATCAGGGTATGGCCAGAGGCACCCTGGGCACCAGCGGAGGTGGTGTGAGTAGTGGTCCTGGAGGTCCTAGAGGAGAGTGTTGCTAACTAGCTCTGTCCTAACGAGGAGCTTGGGGCGTTACTTAGCACAGGCTTTAGGGATATATCACGGGAGCTGTTATAGCTCCAAGGGACAAGCCACGTTCTTCTCCAGATCAACCAGAGACATCCAAAAAAAAAGCAGAGGAGGTGCTGGGCAGAATGTCCTTCCCCAGACCTCACGGCAGCACTTCTCTAGAAACCCTCAACCCCACTTTCCTCCATCCTTGATCTCCAGCAGTGTCCAGGTCCACTTCTGGGCTTTGGAGCCCAACCTCATCCCTGACAGCCTCTCCCCTTCCACTGGAGGCAACCGGCCCGGGGTGGGCAGCTTCAGATCGCTCTTTAAAACTGAAGCCTACCCTCCTAACAACTTCCTTGAAGTCAGCACGCGAAGAAACATCCAAAGGATGACAAAAATAAACCAGGCAGCTGCACCCCTGCCGAGCCCAGGCTTTTCTTTGTAAGGCAACGGAGCTGCACGGCGCCGCGCGTCGTTCAGCACGGAGGGGGAAAAAAAAATAAAAATAAATAAAGCTCTTGTTTGGAGGGTGCCAGCCACCACCACTGATGGATGGAGCGCATCTGGCCACGGGGACGGGCTCCTGGCCGGGCGCTGGGGCTGTTTGTGCCGCTGCCGAGGGAAGGGAAGTCACCACACATCCTGTTGGCTTTACCTGGGGTGACCCAGCGGGGAGGCTGCTCGAGCTTGGCTGCTTTACGCCGTTTACGTGCGAGAGAGGGAGTCTTCGTTAGGTCGCGATCCTAACGAAGCGGCCAGGGAGGCGGCCGTCCCGCGCCTGAGCGCCCTCCCTCCCCTGGAGCAGCGAGAAGCTGCTTGCACAAGGAGATGGTGTTTGGTTAATTAAAGCATCCAAATAAAAATATCACCCCTCTGACCCACTGGGATGGACGCTCCTTTAGCCGATTCCCTTTTTTCCCCCCCTTTCACCAAGGCTACTTTACCTCAAATTAACATTTGCTGCAGACAGTCAGAGCGGAGCTGTGGGATGGGGTGACTTGTTCCCGCAGCTAAGCCGGCGGTGAACTCGATTTAGCATCACCTGTCTGCTTGTAAAGACCTTATTCAGACGGAAACCTCACAGATTTAAGTAAAACTATTTGGAACCTAGTTAGCCAGATTTCTGTAAATAAACGTGGACTTGCCGTAAATGCGATTCCTCGCCGTCTATCCCGCTGCTCTGGTTTCGCTTCTCTTCCATCCCACCCGGAACCTGAAACTGCGTAAAACCACAAAAAAGAACAAGCTCCAGTGATGGTAACTCCAGCAGAGGTGGCCACAGGGGCTGAAGCAAAGGAAGAGTTGCCGTTAGAGTGCCCTGAGCCCCCCCACCAGCTCCCATTGACCAGTGGCTGTGCCGGTGGGAAGCGCGACTCCCCAACTGCTGCAGGAGCCGGTTGGGATGCTCGGCTGCATCCCGGTCCCCAAGGGAGGATGCGCCCAGCCTGGCACGGGGCATGCGGTCCCCCGGGGAGAGGAGCAGGGTAAGCATGGCAGAGTGGGTCCTTTGTCTCTAGGTAACTGATCCTAAAATGACTTTTGGGTTGTTTTTTTTTTTAATCACAAAGTTCGCAGTGAATTTTGATTCATTTTCGGAGAGCCCTTCGAAACGCTCATGATGAGGTCTCCTATCAGCTTCGCTCATGCTCGTTTACCTTTTCCCTTTAAATCTTCCAAACAAAGACGCTCACAAATCCTCTCTGTAGTACCAAGAAACTTGTGTTTCCAAACCCTGCCATGGCGCTGTTAAGGCCTTCAGGCCAAACAGGAATCATCTCATTTTCTCCAGCGAACTACGGCAAAGGCAAAAGGAAGCTGCAGAAAGCCCAAACAGAAGGATGAGTCACGCCGCGGGTGCCGGGGCAGCGGAAACCTTCGGGGAAACAGCTTTTAGGGAAAGGCGCCTCCATGGGTGTTGTTTGCAGAGCCCGGCGGTGGTGTGGCTGCGCAGAGCGGGGTACCACAGCACCCCACGGGGTGGGTGCAGCATCCCGAGAAGGTACCGGAGCTGCGTGGGTGCCCCCACCGAGGCAGGGATGCTCAAGCCGTGCTCCCCGCAGTTTGTTGGGAGGAGGGAGGTTGTGTTTTGGGGCAGAGAACCATAGAATGGTTTGGGTTGGAAGGGACCTTTCAAGGCCATCTCGTCCAACCCCCCCTGCCATGAGCAGGGACATCTTCAACTAGACCGGGTTGCTCAGAGCCTTGTCCAACCTGACCTGGAATGTTTCCAGGGATGGGGCAGCCACCACCTCTCTGGGCAACCTGGGCCAGGGTCTCACCACCCTCAGCATAAAAAAATTCTTCCTTATATCTAGTCTGAATCTTCCCTCTTTCTGTTTAAAACCGTTACCCCTTGTCCTATCACAATAGGCTTTGATAAAAAGTTTGCCCCATCTTTCTTATAAGCCCCCTTCAAGTACTGAAAAGCTGCAACAAGGTCTCCCTGGAGCCTTCTCTTCTCCAGGCTGAACTCCCCCAACTCTCTCAGCCTGTCCTCACAGCAGAGGAGCTCCAGCCCTCTGATCATCTCCGTGGTCTCCTCTGGATCCACTCTGACAGGTCCATGTCCTTCTTATGGCACCAGAGCTGGAGGCAGCACTGCAGGGGGGTCTTCCCAGAGCAAAGCAGAGGGGCAGAATCCCCCCCCTTGCCCTGCTGGCCATGTCTGATAGGGCACTGGTGTTAATAATTGTTGCTGAGCTCTCACAGCCTTTCCTGCTCCTCAAACCACCCCACCAGGAGCAGGCTGGGGGTGCACAAGGAGCTGGGAGGGGACACAGCCAGGACAGCTGACCCCAACTGACCATAGGGCCATTCCATGCTGTGGGACATCATGCTCAGTGTATAAAGCTGGTGGAAGAAGAAGGAAGGGGAGGACGTTCGCAGTGATGGTATTCGTCTTCCCAAGTCACCATTACCCATGATGGACCCTGTTTTCCTGGAGATGCTGAACACCCGCCTGCCCATGGGAAGCAGGGAATGAATCTCTTGATTAGCTTTGCTTGCGTGCACAGCTTTTGCTCTACCTATTAAACTGTCTTTGGCTCAACCCACAAGTTTTTTCTCACTTTTACTCTTCCGATTCTCTCCCCCGTCCCAACGGGGGGTGGTTGAGCGAGTGGCTGCGTGGTCCCAGCTGCTGGCTGGGGTTAAACCACGACACCTACAGACACCCCGAGCACTGCTGGAGGCTACTTAATGAGAAGGTGAAAGCACCAAGCCATTTCATTTACTAAGTGGAGAAAATCAGGAGCTGGGGAGGGTCGGTGGGGCCACGCAAAGCGGCGGGAGGGCGTGCAGGGGGAGGTGACCAGGGAGGGATAAAGGGGGAGCAGACCCAATGGGGCATGAAGCCACTGGAGTCGCTCCATGCACGTGTGAAACGGTTAAAACCTGGCCAAAGAAAGCAAAAGGAGAGGGGAAGCGAAATGAAAAACAAAAAAACAAATGCTGGAGGAGGTTGGGCAAAGCGGAAAGGGCAGCTCGGGACAACCTGGCCCCCCCCCGGGGAGGATGGGGGGGAGACTGACCCTGCCACCAGAGCATTAACCAGGGTTTAACATCCATTAGACCCCTGTTTACATGTCTGTGTTTTCGTGCCCGTACGAGATGTGTGTTCAGAAAGGCATCCCGGCTGCTGCGCCCCACAGACCTGCACCGCATCACACGTGACAGGAACCCAAAAAAAAAAAAAAAACCCCAAAAAAGGCATTTTAAATGTTACAGTGGGTCAAGTGGCATTATTTTTTTTTCAGTTCTTTGAAAAAAAGAAAAAAAACAAAACGAACAAACAAACCAACCTCAACTAATTTGCCTGAGAGTAAAAATACTACCGAAAACTGAAACTTGACAGCATTGACTGTGAGAGATAACATCTTTAAACGGGCACAGGCAGAAAGCAAGCGCTACAGCGAACGAGTCCTCAGCGCCCGCCTGGTTTCCTGCTGCTCCCCCCACCCCTGGTTTCAAGGCAGAAACGTTGAGGGGTTAATAACACCCTGGCAATGCCTGCTGCCTGGGTCTGAACGCCTTAAAAGCTCCCCTTCTTCTAAGAAAGGGTCTGGAAAAAAACATATGCAAAGGTAGGGGGTTCAAAGGGCAGGACGAGGTGTGTAAATCAGCTGAGAACCCCTGCATCAAAGAAGCGGAGAGAAGGCAGGCAGCGCTGTCAGGTATCCTCCGGAGAGGAGCTACAGCACCAAGGGTCTGAAAGCCAGAGTCCTTAAAAAAATTAAAATAAAACCAGTATCTCGGATTCCTCTCCGCCATCCCCACCCCAACAGGAGCCTGTACAGAACAAGGAGCCGTTTCCACTCATGTCTCACCACCCCCTGGTGCCCATCCAAGCGGGCAGGGCTGGGAGCTGCAGCGAGGGGCAAGCTCCACAGCAGACATTTCAGCTGCTGCTGGACCATTTGCTCCACAGACTGAGAGCAGAACCGGCCCAAAGGAGCCACCCAGCACTGTCTGCTCATCCAAAAATAACACCCTGAACCCGGACAGGGCTTCCTCTGCCCTCGCTGATTTATTTAAAGCTGCCACAGGCAGAGAAAAGCTCACTCAAGGAGCTGTAGCGTCCAGCGTGCATGAACTTCATGCATCCCAAGCCTTATTGCAACCACCGTCACCTCCTCGGAAAGCCCAGGGTCCCGGACCAAGCGCCGCCCGTGGCAGCAGCCGCTGTTGGCCCCCGTGGTTTCCTTCCTCCCCACCACTATTTTCATTCTTGTTGACAGAAAAATCCTGCACCTGCTGCTCTCAGCGCCGAGGAGGAAACCCTCCGCCAAACTGAAAAGGTCACCGGGCTGTTTCTTCTGCCACGGCATCGGCAGGGAACAGAGTCAAATCCAGTTGGTGGCCGGTCACAAGTGGTGTCCCCCAGGGCTCAGCACTGGGGTCACCTTCTCTTTAATATCTTTATCAACGACCTGGATGAGGGGACCGAGTGCACACTCAGTAGTTTTGCAGGTGACACCAAGTTGGGGTGGGAGTGTGTATCTGCTGGAGGGCAGGAAGGCTCTGCAGAGGGGTCTGGACAGGCTGGATCGACGAACCAACGGTTTGAGGTTCAACAAGGCCAAGTGCAGGGTCCTGTCCCTGGGTGGGGGCAACCCCTGGTATCAGCACAGGCTGGGGATGGAAGGATGGAGAGCAGCCCTGCCGAGAAGGAATTGGGGGTGTTGGTGGGTGAGAAGCTGGACAACGTGATCTCACAGCCCAGAAAGCCCCCCACACCCTGGGCTGCATCCCCAGCAGCGTGGACAGCAGGGCCAGGGGGGGATTCTGCCCCTCTGCTCTGCTCTGGGGACACCCCCCTGCAGTGCTGCGCTTGGCCTTGTCAAACCTCATGAGGTTCACCCGTGCCCACCTCTCCAGCCTGCCCAGGTCCCTCTGGATGGCATCCCGTCCCCTCAGGCCTGTCACCACTCCACTGGGTGTTGCTGGCAATCTTGCCGAGGGTGCGCTCGATCCCACTGTACACCCTTCCAAGGCCACCATCGCGCAGCCCCATCTCATGGCCACCTCCCTGCTCCCTGGCCAGAGCCAGCCATGAGAAGGGAGAGGCTGGAGTAGTGCTGGTTCCTCATCTCTGGGGGAAGCCCCAAGCTGAAAACAGGGTGGGAGAGAACGAGAAGAGAAAGAGGGCGAGATGGACACAAGGGAGGGATGGTAACCAGGTGGTTACACACAACCGGGAACCGAGGGCATCGCTACAGGCTGGGGGGAAAAAAACCAAGGGCCTGATCCTGGTGAATTCTGAGGTGACTCACCCATCGTCATCTTGAACAGGATCCGAGTAGCTTTGTGCGCGAGGATCTTGCCAGGCTCCAGGAGGACATCAGGAGTGGCAGCCCCAGACAGCAGCAGGAACCTGGGTGACTCATAAGCACACTTGGATAAATTTTATGCTTGAAGCCATTATTTCATTATTATTTTTTTTTCAAGTTTGCCTTTTTTCTTTTTTTTCCTCTCCATTATTTCAGCTGAGTTACAGAAAGGATGATCTTGCCTTCACAGGAGTCCTCCAGCAGCAGTATTGGCCCCTTCCAAACCCAAGGAAAAAAAGTAAAAATTGATTATGTTCATTTATTAACGTTCCTGCAAAAAAATGGACATTCCTGAACTTAGCTTTCCTGGGCAAGGGAAAAGACCCCCTTCCAAAGAGATCTAACCCAGCTTCCCTTAACTGCTTTGTCTGTAAATTCATCTCCTACACGCAGGTAATATACTCACCCCATGGAAACACCGTCTACCTGCAGGAAGGCACAAGGCCTCCGAGATGCTTCCTCAATGCCGTGGGTGAGGAGCAGGGAGCTCAAACCGCTGCGAGGAAGGAGGAAAACCTGTCTCCGGCAGCGCGTAACGCACAGGACACGGCCGCCTTCCTGGAGGCCGGCGGAGACGTGCCAAGACGAGCGGCGAGGAGAAGAGCAGGCCACCGCAGAGGTAAACAGCAGCCCTGCTTTCGGAGAGGCAAAAAGCCTCCAGTCAGCTCTGTTTACTTTGGAAGACGCTTTCCAGCCCTCACACAACCCTATCTCCGGGCTTTCTCTCAGCCTTAACTCTTCACGCCGAACCCAGGCTGAGCCAGAAGCAAAAGCCTCTCTCCGTCCACAGACTAAATACTCCTCGGAGGAGGAGAAGACGAGCGCCAGCACTCAGTTTACATTGCACGATGCCTTCCAGCCCCACACGACCGGGTTTGCTCTTCCCCTCAGCCCAGACCCTCTGCCCGAGGCTCAGGCTCAGCCCCGGCGCTGCAGCCCTTCCTTTCACACAGCACCACAAAATGACAGGGGTTGGAAGGGACCTCTGGAGACCATCTAAGTCCAACCCCCCTGCCAAAGCAGGGTCAGCCAGAGCAGGTCGCACAGGAACGCATCCAGGTGGGTTTTGAGTATCTCCAGAGAAGGAGACTCTACCATCTCTCTGGGCAGCCTGTTCCAGGGCTCTGCCACCCTCAAAGCAAAGAAGTTCCTCCTCATGTTGAGATGGAGCTTCCTGTGTTCCAGCTTGTGCCCACTGTCCCTTGTTCTGTCAGCAGGCACCACTGAGAGGAACCTGACCCCATCCTCTTGACACCCACCCTTTAGATATTGATAAGCATTGATGAGGCTCCCCTCTCAGTCCTCTCTTCTCCAGCCTGAACAGTCCCGGGTCTCTCAGCCTCTCCTCGTAAGAGAGGTGCTCCAGTCCCCTGGGTCTCTCTCCAGTAGTGCCCTGGCCTTCTTGACCTGGGGAGCCCAGAACTGGACAACTGGAACTTTCCCAAAACAAACCTTCCCATGAGAAGGACTCAAGCATCAGCCCTCCACTGAGTTTGGCAGCCTCTTCCCAGCCCCAGTGCAACTGCAGCGCTGGGATTTCTCTTCTACCAAACCCAACTCTTCCTTCCCCACAATAAGAATACATCAGGAGATGACTCTTCTCCGCAGACAGACCCTTTCCAACCACTCTCCACCTGCAGCTTCCAGCCCCAGCCACATCCCTACCCTGAGGACAAGCCGCAGGCCAGAGAACTTGCCACACCAAGAAAGGCTAGAAGAAAGGGATTCATGAAGACTAGAAGAGAATTTCCTCAATGGAAGTACTCAAGGCTTGGTTTGACATGGTCCTGGATAACCTACTCTAAGGTCCTGCTTTCAATGAAGGTGGCACCCAACGTGTCCCAGGACTCCCCCTCCAGTTCCATCTCTTCTGTGAGCCTAAGAGGTCCCCCCCTAACAAACAAGAGGCTGTCATCTTAAAAGCGGGTAGGAAATGCTACAGAGCAACTTCCAAACTTCAGCTGGGAAGTTAGGAAAAGCTTCCAAAACCCAAAGCAGACCATGTTAAGAAAATATAAAAATAATTCCAAGTGAGCCTCAAAACCAAGGAAAAAGAAACCTTCCATGAACCTCGTAACCCTACTGGCAAAGGGCTCGGGATGACAAAGACGCACTGTAACATCACACACACACAGCCTCCTTGAGGAAGACCAAACCTTGTGGCCTCTGGACCCAGATGGCCACTGGAAGGCTAAATGCACAACCAAATGAAAGGGACAGAGACCAGAAAGTTTACATATGACGATCATAACCATTACTGAGTTTCCAGCCTCACCTCAGTGGGTTGGTAAGACAGAATTGCAAGTCTCACATGAACTTCTGATGAAATTAGGAATGGTGGCATCAGGTTAAGAACAGAACAAAATCCTGTTTGCTTTCCCTTCTCAGTAGCCAGCGAGCGCATCTCCCTGCGGTACAGCCATTGCTGTGTATGTTACTGCTCATCAGCCTCACGTCCAGGCCACTCGGCTCAGCTACCCCTTGGGTTGGTATCAGAACAGTAATCACACCTGAAGGACACCCTCTGTAGTTCACATCCATCGATCCATTCGACATCCAACAGCTTGAGAAACTGCAAGAGGGTGAGTGCTCCCAACTTCTGCCCCTGCCAGAGACAGCCCAAACCGTACAGGACTTCAGTCACTGGCATGGCTCTTCCTCCACCACCACTGTGCACCCTTAATTAGATACTCAGCAGCTTCCCTCAAAGACACAGAGGAATCAGAACTTGCCATCACATGCTAGACGTTGAAAGCCTTGGGAAAGGTTTATTTGACTTCAAATTCATAGAATCATAGAATCATTTAGGTTGGAAAAGACCCTTGGGATCATTGAGTCCAACCATCTACTCTACTGTACAAAGTTCTCCCCTACACCATATCCCCCAACCCCACATCTAAACGGCTCTTAAACACGTCCAGGGATGGTGACTCAACCACCTCCCTGGGCAGCCTATTCCAATGCCCAACC
>JAOXJK010000032.1:75116641-75127478 GCA_025774025.1 Xenus cinereus | reverse complement strand
GAATCCATTGAGCACCACTCTTTGGGACCTTCCAGTCAGCCAGTGCTTGATCCAGCAGATCGTATGCTCATCCAGGCTGTGTGAAGCCAGTTTTTCCACGAGAATTGTATGGGGGACAGTATCAAATGCTTTTCAAAAGTCCAGGTATACAATATCAACAGCCTTTCCCTCGTCCAATAATCTGGTTATCTTGTCATAGAAAGAGATCAGGTTTGTCTGGCAGGACCTGCCTTCCATATCTTACATACCTATATAGATACTACAGCTTTTCTCATCAACTACCAAGTATCTAATCATCTCTGAAATCCCACAAGACTGATGATTACAGCAACGCCGTGTGCTTGTGTGTTTGCTCTAGTTTACCTTATGCTTTCTATTTAAATACTAATTTTTGATTTCACATTATGAAACATTTACCTATTTCCTTCTTCAGTTGATGCTTCCTAATAATGACCTTAATAGGAAAAGGCTCATCAGTGCTTTCTCTTAGACTTGGAAAACCATATGCTGTCTAGTACAGTGCTCCATCCCCGGACATTTTAGCGTCACCTAAAGTCAAAAGTACAACCCACAGAACTTTTGCAGCGTAACAGGAATTGCTACTAAACTCCAGTGGAGACATCAAGAAGGAAAAAGGTGTCACATTCTTAGAAACAGGCAGGAGGAGGCAAATGGTATCGAACGCTTGCAACCCCAGCCTTGCAAAATGCTCCAAGCAGATGAATGAGCATGAGATCACATATTAGCTGGAAAGTCATAGGACAAATTTTAAATAGCGGCATCCATCTGAAGGGTAACACTCCAAGCATCCATCAAAGCAGCAGGTTGCCTCTCGACTCCTGTTACAGCTACTCTGAATATTTCCACTCTAATTTCCTTTTCCAGACCCACGAGGGACGCTGACCTCCCATTATCCCCCTCCTCACACCACCTCTGCCCTCTACTGAACTATGTAATTTCCTTCACACCTCCCAATTTTGTCTCTCTGGGAGGGAGAAGAAATTCCCTTCCTCCCTCATGCCATGCAGCAGGATAACATTTTCACCAAGAGGGTACACAAGCATTTATTTTTAAGCCCCGTAGAGAGGGGTTTGTTCTGGAGGGAAACACAAAGCAGGAGATATAATGTGATCAACTGACAGTAGGGGAAGGAATTAGGTAAGTTAGCAGTATCTGATTTGTCATTTTTAACCAAGAGAGGTTTAATTCTGCAAGAAGAGACAGTCAGTGACAAACCCAGAATGGTATTTGTTTCCTTCATATTAAATCTTATTTCCTTAAAAGCTGCCCAAGCAGATGAGTGCGATTCTCTTGCTAATCTGACCCACCTTCTTTTCTATATCGTGAACTGGTCTTTGCCAAACTCCAATTAAAATATACAGATCCCAAAATCCTGCAGCCCCCAGAGTCAGTTCCGTGGGTACAGAAGGGGCTGCAACACACAGAACACTGTATCATTGATTCCATGCATGGCTTTGTTTATGGTCAGGATTTACAGTAAAAATAGAAATATTTTTGGTTTAATGATTCACTGTTGGAATGAATGTTTAAACAGTTTTAAACAGAAATGCTCAGAAGTGCAATTAGCTTGTTGAGCACAATAAAGGCAACCCAGAATGATGCCAAATCAGACGACAGAAACAGGGAATCAGAGTTTAATAAACTTCAAGCCATGCCACTTAGCCTGGTATCCTCCTTCTGGTAGGTGCCATGGCTTTGTTGTAGAAAAAAAAAAAATCCATTTCAAAATACTTTATTTGTGAGACAAGCCTTGGTCAATACAGAATATGCAAACTAAGGGCAAAATCTCCTGCCAATTCCTGCATGCAAACAGTTTACGCCAGAAGCACAAGGCAAAAACCGCTGTAACAACAGGATCAGAGGGCTGCAAACATTAAACAACGTGACGTCGCCTTGAAAACTGCCTTTATGAGCTGCTGGGCTGAACTTGAAAGAATGAAACCCTGAGCACAGTGGCAGCATCTTCACGCTGCAGAGCAAAGGAGGCAAGTACGTCCCCGGGATGTAACGAAGAAGGTTACGTGAACAAAACCCACAGATGACATTATATTTAATAGTAATATGCTCAAATTTGAAATACTGTGCCCTACTATGTACAGAGGAATTATTCCAGGATTGGGCAGGAATGACCAGCGAAGAATGGCAGAGATGGACTGTCAGCAGGAGAGACCTGACACCGAAGCGGGGATACTATGGGAGAAGAATCCGTAGGGACCCGAACGTGGGATTCAAATTACAAAGACAACAGTAAAAACTGGTCTCTTCCTCCTCTTCAGCTGTGTCCCCATTATGCAAGAACAAGGACCTACTCAAATTCACAGGGCAGCTAACCAGGGAATGGATAAAGCAATATTTATTTACCCAGCCACAGCATGCGAGAGTCACTGATGCAGGAAGTTCCTGAGAAACAGAATTCGTAGCTGTAATTTAAAGGGCTCCTGATAATTTTATAGTCACGAGCGTTCTAGCTTTGAAAGCCGCAATAAAAAGTAGTAATCTTAATTGCCACTCTTCAGCTCTAAACATGAACACCTGAGCACCACAACTACTGCTACAGGGAGGATACCAGAATAACTGCATTAGTGTCTTAACCAGAGGGGCAGTTCCTACATCTCCACACCTGATTTTGTGCATTTCCACCCATTTTGATAATGAAGTGACCTCTCTAGCCAAAACTGCTTTGTGCTTTTCAGTGTGGTGAATTACTCTCCTGCGTACCGCAGAACACATGCAATATTTCCAGGGTTTATTACTGTTCAAAGTCTCAAATACACTCCTTGGTTTTATTGAGCCAATTTAAAAAAAAAAAAAAATCAAGTTGGGCACTGACATTTTGGAGCCCATGCTCACGGTCTCAAAGTGTCTAGATCTCTCAGTAAGACCTCAGGACCAGGAATATTAGGTTTGGGTCTGGCATGGGAAAAGCTACCCCATTTTCTCCCAGGTTGAGAAGCATCAGAGAAGTCACACAAGTCTGAAACAGGAGATCGTTGGTTCATCCCACAGTCTAACACAGGCTATGGCCTTCCCCCTCAGGAGAGCACGTTTTTCACATCCCTCTGACAGGGCTTGGTGAGCAATCTGTTCCCAGCTTAAAAAAAAAAAACAACTAGCGGAGTCTCCAGAAACGCTCAATCCAACAACAAAGAGCTGGAAAATGCTTTCAAAGGAGACACAAATCCACCAGGCCAAAGCAGGGCGCTGCCGCAGATCTGGCAGGCGAGGCTGGAGGAACAGGTTCAGCAGGAAGCATTCAGCTTTGCCCTTCCTACCCATGTCACCCCTTTGAAAACCAGGAATGAGCTGATTTACCTATCCAAACCTCAGGCACTGCTATAAAGTCCCTCTTCAGCACATGTACACACGCGTGTGGATGCACCCTCCTTACCTTATTTAGCCATTTCAGCCCCGGTATCGTGTTAGAGTTGATCTGCTCTTCCAGCCAGGGGCGCATCCGCATCCTTTCGACAGGCATTGTCACCCAGCCGGGACGGAGCTGCAGGGAACAAGGGACATGTTTACTTGTTTTCCAGGCAGAACTCCCAGGCTGCTCCCTCACCTCTGTACAGTACAGACTTATTAAGGCTTTGCAGGCATCCAACAATTATAAATATAATAGTGACTTTGGATCTGTGCAGGAGCCTTCCCTAAGAGCAACTGAGATGATAAAGCCTTCTCTATTGCAGAAAACACTTTTCCGGTACACTGGATTAGGAAAATCTTCACCTGAAGAAAACACATCATATTGGCAAAAGCTTGTCTGCTGATACAGGCAAGATACCAGAGGCTGCAAATTAAAACAATTATGCTCCTGAAGAGACCTCGTTTTGGCCCACATAACCTGCATCTGCACAAGACCTTTTTATGCCAACACAAAAGATGTAACCAAACCAATTCACATGCAGGAGGCATCACTGTACGAGCTAAAATGATGCACCTGCTAACGAGAGTGCTTTCAATAGGCTGTGTCTGTCCCATACACTTGACTAAAATTAAGCAAAATACATTTTACATCACAGCAATCATCAGACCACTTTGGTTCTGGCTGAGTAGTTTGACCCCCTCCCTCCAGCTCTCTCTGATCAACCCAGTCTCTCATTTTTTAGCTTCTATTTTACATTTTGATACTGCTTAGTTAGAAACTAAGTGCTTTACAGCCCCTTCAGCTGCACCACGCCACGCTGTATTGTTAAGCTTAGACTCAAACCAACTTTTTTTTTTCCCCCTCTCTCTCTCTCACACACGTGACCCCGATGCCACTTCCCTGTTTAGAACTGTAAATTATTGACATAAAGAGTCCAAAGTCTTGAACTCGAGGCAGAAAATTTTAAAAACATTAACCTGCCTCAGGCACCCCTCTGAAAGCACCAACAGGCACTAGATGCAGATTAAAACAGAGCATTAAACTCCTGTTGAACAGCCTGCTACCCATCATTTCCATGTTCAAGTACTTGCATTTAGGCTGCTGCTTCTCCTCTCCCCCTCTTCACCAGGCTCAGCTCCTTCCTCTCTCCTTTGTTCTTCACATCTGTGTTCTCTGCATCATTCTTAACTTCTCTGCTCCGCTATTCTTGTCACCTTTGATCTTAAAAAAAAATAAAAAAGAGAAAGGAAAAAAAAATGAGTAGGCCACGTATTTGAAAGCACGCAGCAATGACACAAATGTAAATGGGTTTGTTCTTGCTTCCTATGGGAGTACAGGCATCAGACAGACTAACAATTAGGCAGTACCAAGCCCACACCCAGCACAAGAGGAAGAAAAACGTTCAAAGTTTCCTCTCATTGCTCTGAGGACATGTATTTCCTGAAACTAATAAGGAATTAAAACCTGAGTGCAACAATAAAGCTCTTTGATGTGTTCAGAGAATTCACCAGCAGCCATGCTTACACTAATCTCTAGGCAAATATATTGGCATTTTATTTACTACCGTGTGGAGCTGGTGACTCGTGCTTCAGCCACAGCCTTTTGCAGCGAGTACAAATTTCTGAAACAGCTCAGAAAATGGTTGCAAGTGCTCAGCTCCCTTTCAGGTTCAGGGCAGACACGAAAAAACAGCCAGCCCCAGAACCCGACCTTGTGCAAATCCCTTCTCTGTGCAAGAAGGAAGCTGGTTTCTGTGTGAGGGCAACACGGGTGCAGTTGCTGCAGCCCCCTCCGCTTGGCACCAAGGATTCCCATCCAGGTTGCCGAGTGCGTACGGGAGATCGGTACCATCTTCCCCTACTGCACCTTGTGTGAAAGCTGAAAAATGCAAATGGCAACGTACTCAAAACGCGAGTGAATTTCAATTCATCTCTCAAGAAAGAAACAAGCAGATGCAACCATCATCTTAGACGCGTTTCTTTGTAAGGTATCTTTAAGTACGCATGCACTTTGAGACAATTCCTGGAAACACTGTGCATCGTCTCCAGCATTCGACACGTGAGACCTCCCATTTAGCAGTGGGACTCTTGTCTTCTGAGTAACGAGCCCCTAAGACAAATCCCCAGGCCCATCTGAATGAAGAAATCGGACAGAAGGCAGCAAAGTCATCTTGAAGGCAGCGGCAACAAATCCCACTTGGGACAGGCAACGCGGGAGAAACAGAAGCTGCCTTTGTGCAAAAGCAACGCGTTTCAGGAGACGAGAGAGCTGCCAACATCCATACTGTAAGGAAGCCGGTCTTGCCCAAAACAGCTCTGTCGAGCCAGTCGTCTCTTCCCTCCCACGTCCCCGGGGGGCTCCCCCAGCTGCTCGCCCGCAGATGTTGTGGTGCTCATCTCCTTTTCGGCACCCTGGGACTCCTCCGGGATTAGCACCCGCAGCTGTCAGCACACACCTTCACATCCATCACCCACACCAATTAGTCCTGAAGTAATCAGAAAAGAGGTTTGGCTTGTGAGAAGGGAGGAGTGGCTCCCAAGATCTGTTTATCCGAAAGTAAAACCAAACTCAGCTAAAAATAACCCTCAGTGATGTTCAGCTGGAGGGATGGTGGACATCTTCTAGGGGGGTGTTCTTTGCAGTGCTGGGGGTAGGGGGCAAGCACCGCGTGCTCCTGCTCATCAAAACACATCCTGAGCTCCTTGTGCTGCAGCAAATAAAGCCTGACATCTTCACAAGGCAACCCCAGACCCATCTGCCTCAGGACAGCACTGACCACAACGGTGCTAAAACGTAGCGGGGGTTTTTTGGCAGTTGCATCTCAACAACATCCTTGGGATGAAAATACCAAGTCAACTCCACCGGCTAATTGCCTGTGGGAAATGAAGGTGCCACCTCTCCCCTCCTGAGCTGTCAAACACATGATTTATTTGTACAGAAAGAAACATCAACTTCTGCCGTGCCTTAAAAATAGCCTCTGTCTGTCCCTAAGCAAGGTTAATGGGCGCACTTGGGAGTCTTATTTTGATGGCTCCAGGTGGGAGAACCTGAAGACCATCCATCAGTGAGGAGTAGGATAATCACCTCCTGCCATTAAGAGTCATTCAAGTTTGTAAAGACCTTTGAAATTCTCCAAAATAGGTGGGAAAGGCCTGTAAAGTTTCAGGGGCCACCATTTAACATCAAGCCAGCTCCACCCTCCGTCAGAATACATTAATTATAAAGGAAACCTACAAAGCCAGAAACTAAGGCGAGCCATAGGAAACAGCAGACATGCCAGGTCCCTCCCCTCCAGCTTCTCTCCTGTGTACCCAGTGGAAAGGAAAATGCAGAAACAGTCGACCCTTGTAAGGAGAATGAAACATCAACATTTACAATCCGAAGCATGCTGTAAAACCAGGAGGACCTATGCGCCTATCTGCCATTCCTGGTCCACGTTGACACTGTACTCCCTCTACACATTTAGATGTAGAAGAACCTACATGCAGGTGTCTCGGGATGAGTTGACTCCTACCAGTATTTGCAGAGCTGCCAAGGCCTCCAGTTCCCACCAGCTTCACCATCACCATGAGCTCTTGAGCCGTGGGCACCCATCCACTGTCCTGAGCAAACCTCTCCAGACCTTTGCCCACCTGTACCTTCTTGCTCGGGTTAACTGGGAGAAAAATGGCTTAATGCCTGCCTTGGGTCGCTTGGCACCATCTTCCTCTGTCTCGGAGAGACCACGGATGGAGACAGCTGGCCTGGGAGAGGAGCAACTCCAGCTCCACCAGCAGCAAAGGAGCACCTCTCACTCCATCACCCTCACCCTTTGGTCCCATCCTAATCTTGTCAGACGCTAATGCTACTCTTCCCACAGGCAGCTTTGTGAACAAGAACAGGGAACCCAGCAGGGTTACACGCAACACCTCTTTCCATAAGGCCTTTTTTGTCTGTTTGAACCCAGGTTGTGTCTCTTATCCTTCTCAAAGACATATAGAACAACGATCGAGAGGGGAGAGCCCTCCAGCATGGGAGGACAAGGAGGAACCCCTTAATCCAAAATCACTCATGAAGACCCTCTACTTTTAAACAACAGCTTCAAACCTGGACTCTACTGAACCCCAGCATCTCTTCGGGGAGAGCACAGGGAAACTGCTTAACGCTCCCAGAGACCCATGCTGGAGTCAAACTTTCTGGCATTACGACCAAAATAATTGTTTTTTTCTTCTGGTTTAGCACTGTCCCATGGTGGGGAAAGGGAAGAATAACTACCAAGAAACACAGTCAACTGCTAATGCAGATGAGACCCAAGAAATCAGTTTTCTACCTTGCAAGAAAAGGAGAGCTCATTTAGACATGGAAGTAGGGTTACCTGCCGGGAACCCATCTTGTGAATGCTTGCCATTCTTCACAGTACACCCAACCTTCATGAGCCACAATTCTGAACCACACCTCCTACAAATGTGTTGAGGCTGGTAGCTCCGTGAATATAATTTCCCCTTTTTAGCTCCATTTTTATCACCCGCCCCCTTTTTAAAGGGGCCCATAGTCAGGGGCGGTTGCCTTTTCGGTGTTGGGAGCTTAACTGTATCAACAGACACTAAGACACCAGTAAAATTATTCCCAAACAGGCACCAAGCGTGTGAGACACTAGCACCAACTCAATGGCATTTGCCTGGAAGGGGAGGCCATGGGCAGCCTGCGAGGAGCCAAGCCCCACACAAGAAGCACAGCCCACAGATGCGCTGACACCACAGCTTATGGAGGGATTATTTCAACCTTTTTCGGAGGTTTATTTACTGTACCATTCGTGCTAGTCCTCCAGTCAGTTCAGCTCTTATTATTGCAACTAGATACCACAAAAACATGGTGGTGGCTACCCCCCAACAAGCTGTAAACTCTCCTAATCCTGCAGACGTGACTCAGAAGAAGACTCTGCGGAGGCTGGACAGCAGAGGATCTGCTGAAGTCCAACCAGAATAACCCAGTAAGGAACAGGGAGACTGGGAGGAGGCCAGTCAATAATTTCACTCCTGCTACCGCACTTGAAAATGAGCTTTCTACGTGGGAATGCAGCCTAGTGTGAAGGATGCAAGCCAGCTTTCTAAGATAGACACAAGAAGAGTGGCGTAAGAGGGAAGCAGAGGTACAACAACGCTTTTAGGAGCAGTCACACAAAGGGCATTGAGCAGGTAGATGCCACCACATCCTCGACACGCAATAAATCATACAGAATTTCAGCTCTAAACTACTTTGCAAGATGTATTTTTCTAAGATTCTTTATCCAAGACTCTTCAGAAGGAAGCTCATCACAGCACTCATTTATTTTTAAAGAGATATTAGAAATATATTAGTTATTTTCAAGAGCTATTCATCTTAAAAGAGATGTAAGCGATGGCTGCAATCTATATGTAAATATTTTCACTCAATAATGTTCAATAAAGAGCTTGTAGTCCTCCTTACTCTCTGCTAAAACATTCTAGTAAGTCTGACTTCTGTTTTTTCCCTGGCAGAGAAAACACTCCTGCCATACAGAAAGTGTAACCTTTAAGAATGAAGAGCTCTTCACTAGAATTATGGCAGCTGTAGACAGAAAGTGAAAGCAACAGCATGGCAGGAATTAAATCTGAGCAGTACGAGATGTCCTCTTCCCTTCAGTTTCACTCCCTCTGACAGCGCCTGGATAACTGAAAAGGCACAAAGGTTATCCCCAAAACACAAGCTACTCTATGCCTACAGGTATTTTTTTTAAAAAATGTATTTCTATGGAAATAAAAAAAAAAAAATAAAATCTGAAAAAGCAATTATTCTTTCCCCATCCCAAAGTACCCAGTTAAAAGATTTGCCAGTACATGGAAACGTTATTAATGGTTGTGAGAAGGGAAGGTGGGTAAGAGACTCTGAGGTGCATTTGTGAAGTGTGTCACAGCCTTTCTCCAGAGCTGTGAAAAAACATCTGTTCCCCAGAGGACTCCTGCAGAATATTGCATGAAATCCATTTATCTTTTTTCTGCAAGTACAGAACTGACAATATTTTAAAAAAAAAAAAAAGTTATCTTGTACTTGTGCTTTGCTGATAAACTTTTAAACTATTCCTGTTGTTTGTTAACGCTGATGCAGTTCAGTAAAGCATCAATCATCCTGTGTGACCAAATAGATATGCTGAAATGAGACCATACGCTAATTTTAGGATTCAGAGAACTGGGTTCTGTATTTGTCCCCATGCCAAGACTGTTCCAGGATACATGGAAACATGATCTTATTTTAAGGAACAGTACTTGGAGCAAAATTCTGTCCCTTGGTCACAGCTCAGGCTCTGCCTTCGTACAGGATTTTGCATATAAAACCACTTTTTTCAACTATTCCACTGTGGATGATGCCCCTTTCAAAGGTAAACACATATTTAACCGTACGTACTCTGAGCAAAGCCCTGCTTGGAAGTCAAGCTCGCTGGAGGGATAGAGACTTTTCCTGGCTAAGAAAACCTGGTAGCCTCACCTGCTCAGAAATACTTCAGAAATGTGAGATCGACGCTGAAGCATCTGACAACTGAACAGCACTTTAATCAGCTGCTCCAATTTTGGACACCTGAAATTCTCCCACCCCGTGCACTTCCCATCATCACTGATGCTGCAGAAGCAGAATTAACACGCCTTCTTTATAATAACACCAAATTATACAAATGTCCATATCTTTTTGGAACTGACAGCAAAACATGTAATTAAAGTAGGATTAGAGGTGCAAGGGTTAAGGGTTCAAAATAAAATCCTGAAGCTCTTGGTGTTGAAAACATATGAAGTAAGAAAACACATATAAAACCCTCTTAAGAGACTTTCTGGATTCATGGGTAGTTAGACAGCAAAACCTACCCCCCCGGGTCTTTTAATTGCACTTAACGGTGTCTCTTTTGTTCCCTAAGGGATGGGGGAAATATCACGATTTTGCTGGCGGATTTACCTATCACCTGAGCTCCTCTTGCCTTGTGCTCTCTTAAAACATACCCCATGGCCGACCACTCCTTAGACCCAGCTCCTGCATTGGCTGTAACTCTTGATCCACACTGTAGCAATGGCAGTATTTTTCCTGCTCTTCCATAACATATTGGTGGCAGCAGCAAAGATGCTGTGAGCATGCTATATCCTTCCTGTCCACCACCAAGAAAAATAATTCACCACAGGCAGGAAAGGTGATATCTTATTTGCTCAGGTGCCTGCAGGAAGGAGGAAACTCCATCAAGCCAGACCAGAAAGCCAAGAACTGGAGAGCTGGGAAGGTGCAGGTCCTGGGCAGACTGGTGTAAGGCAGGGCCTGGCCATGAGGAAGAACCCGTACAGACAACCAACGAGCAATAGAATCATAGAATGCTTAGAGTTGAAGGGACCTTAAAGATCACCCAGTTCCAACCCCCTGCCCTGGGCAGGGACACCTCCCACCAGACCAGGTTGCTCAAAGCCCCATCCAGCCTGGCCT
>JAOXJK010000032.1:75105039-75116541 GCA_025774025.1 Xenus cinereus | reverse complement strand
CTCAAAGCCCCATCCAGCCTGGCCTTGAACCCCTCCAGGGATGGGGCAGCCACAGCTTCTCTGGACAACCTGGGCCAAGGTCTCACCACCCTCACAGCAAAGAAGTTCTTCCTGATACCTCATCTAAATCTCCCCTCTTCCAATTTAAAACTGTTCCCCCTTGTCCTGTGGCTTCACCTCCCTGATCAAGAGTCCCTCCCCATCTCTCCTGGAGCCCCTTCAGGGGCTGGAAGGGGCTCTGAGGTCTCCCTGGAGCCTTCTCTTCTCCAGACTGAACCCCCCCAACTCTGTCAGCCTGTCCTCACAGCAGAGTCCTCCAACCTTCTGGGCGTCTTCATGGCCTCCTCTGGACCTGTTCCAACAGGTCCATGTCCTTCCTTGTGCTGAGGACTCCAAAGCTGGACACAGTACTCCAGGTGGGGTCTCACCAGAGTGGAGACCTGCTCATACTTCTCCTGCTTCCCAAACCAAACGTGGCAGGGCTAGAACAGGACCATGGCTGGTAAGGGGAGAGCTATGTGGGGTGGTGAAACACCTGGGAACCCAAGCTTCTGTGCGATGGATTCAAGTCGGCAATAGCTACCCAACCTTCCAAGCCCCTGCTTGGTAGGGGCCAGGTTGTGCCCACTTCAGGCTGTAGGGAGATACCAGGCAGATGGAGGAGGGGAGAAGGTTCAGCATTCTCCTCTTGTGCTGCTGTACCCAAGAAAGACACACAAAGGTAGAAGGAATAAAAGCCCTTGTGTCCTCAAGGGACAGAGGGTAAAAACCACTCCAATCAACCCTTAAAAAAAAACGCAAAACAACCCCCAAACAAAACAAAGGCAGCAAATACCTCAAACATGTATTGAAATCAGCGTTACAGACTGCATGATAAACATGCCCAGGAAAACGTACAATGGGAACTCGTACTGTATATAGAGTGTGTTTCATCAGCTCTATAGCATTTCTGTTCCACCCAAAGGGTGTTAACATGCCCTGGCGCGGATTCAGACATTACACATCAAAACAGACTCCTTCCTTTGGTTTCCATGCAAAGCTTATTCTCCCTCAGCAGCAAAGACGGGAGTTGTTATTTTGCAGTGATGTCAGGCATCATTAAAGGTAGCCCTTGGATTTGCAGACTAGAAGCGTGTTGAAGAAAAGCCATCTTATTTTAATACAACAGAACCAAAAGGCTGGAGTTTTTTTTTTGCTTCTGGATTTAGCCACAATGAGACAACGCTTCAACCTCTCAATACCTACAATAAAATCTCCCTTGCACTGGCTCCTGTGTCGAATGTTATCATGACACTTGAGCAACACCATGTCTGCGGCTGAGCCCATTCACTTCTCTGGCATCCCAGTGACTTACACCAGCTGGGAACTTGGCCCAGGCTTCTAGCAAATGGATTGTCAAAGATCATCTCCCCAGCACCCCTACCACGACAATCACCTGCACACACGTGAATGCCTGCAAGTCTGGGGACAATACAGAGCGACTGCTTTACTTTCAGCTTTAAAGGAATACTTTGTTTCCTGGGGGGTTCCATCATTGGTTTCCCATCTTACGTCTTCCTGGAGGGAAGATGGAGATGCCAGATTCTGGTGGTGACAGGATGACAATGCAAGCGCTGGTCAACAGCATGTAATTACAGAAAACTCTTCCCCTGCCACCTCCTCCAAGAGTCTCAAATGCAGCCGTAGGTTTTACCTGATTTATTTCCTCCTCCAGCTTCAAGTCTGATGATTGCTCAAGACTTGCCTTCAGTATCTGGGATGTGTAACTATTTTTCCCCAAAAGCTGCCTAGAAGAGAGACGGTGGTGACTTTTCAGTAGTAGAGCTGTACTTCACTCAGACAAGTTTGGGAAGGGCTTGTTTACAACAGGAAAATTGCCGGCATGGATGTCAGGGAATAATTAATTACTTGGGTTGGGGAGCAGTTATCCCCCAATAAATCAATTTTATTCTGGAATTAAGTGCTTACACATGAGTCCAATCCTGAATACCTACACATAATAGCGGCTGCTGCTTAGCTGTGTCACTCGGTATCCCTGGAAGCCAACCCCTGTGTGTTCTTGAAAGCTGTCGAAAACTCAGCATTTGACACCTGATTCATAAAGAATTTTCCAGCCTAGTGAAAACCAGAAGGCTATTAAGGCTTAAACAATTATCAAGGATCACTTCTTTCATCATAGTGATGCAGCTCAACAGCATTTTTTTTTAAGTGTTTCCATGGCTCTATTAGACCAACATACTCTTATGTGCTCTCTGACCAGGTTTGCGGGAGACATCCCTAAAACTTTTAACAAGCACAACGTGTCCCTCTGAAAGCAGTGGAAAATCACAGATGCAAGTATCTGCAAGATCAGGATCCTAAACTGTAAAAAT
Organism: Xenus cinereus; assembly: GCA_025774025.1. NCBI lineage: Eukaryota > Metazoa > Chordata > Aves > Charadriiformes > Scolopacidae > Xenus > Xenus cinereus. Next base: position 75,114,169 of record JAOXJK010000032.1, on the reverse strand, counting down.
ACTTTTAAAAGCCTGGGCAGACCTCGTCTCCCTGCCCTGTGCAGCATTCTTCTGCCCAAGTAGAGGGTCGGTGCTTTATAGGTTGCTATATATATTAAAAAAAAAAAAAAAAGCAGCCATCACAGAACAAAAGTGCTCAATCTCAGCATTCCCACACTGGTGGCTTGCGAGGCTCAGGCAGGATCTCAGGGAAGACAATGACATTTTAGAGGCACTCAGGGAGGCAGAAAAATTATTCCAGATAGTTACCATTGAGAAATGTGCTCAAGGAAGGGTTTTCACGTTCACCGGCCATGACCTGCACCTGATGTAATCCACCTTGCTGGGACTGGGCTGGTTTCTCACAGCTACCTTTGTTTGTATAACATACTGTTCTGCAACACACAGCAAAAACTATTTGCACACTACACTAAAGTGCGATTTAATATTTGCTTAAAGCTTTCGTTTTATTGTCTGGGCAAGGGCAGTTTCTGCCACTGAAGTTAATAGCTAACCCACACCTACACTTTTGCTACCCAAAACTCCTCATGGCGAGCGCAGCACCCAGAACTGAGAGCAAAAGACACCAAACTACCTCTGCTTAACCTCGCAGCGAGCACCAAAACCAGCCCTTTCAAGAAAGCACCTTCTCCTCGACTTGCAAGAGAAGGTATTGAAGAAAAGTACACGCTGTTTCGGATTTCTGAAAAAACACACTCTCCAGCTCGCTGAGACGTTGTGCTTTAGAGACAGACCACAGCAGGCAGAGACTTGGGGGCTGGGATCCTCTGAATCATCCACACTGCGAGCTGGAAACATGTCTGTCACATGCACTTATTTACGGTTACAAAAATAGCACCATGAAAGAAGCAGATGTGTTGAGCAAAAAAAAAAAAATTAAATTATTACAGAGATATTGCTTGACACCGGAGAATTTAACAGAGAAACATCTCTTTTATGCACACACTTTAAAGGCTTAGGCTTAAAGAGCACTAAGTATTAAATGCTTAATACTGACGCTTGTTGAAACGGTATGATGTAATTCTCCTTTTTACCAAAATGCTACTCTTTCCACTGCCAGAGGACACACAGGAAATTCTTAACTCATTTTCATGTTGAGATATGAATAGTTAATAGGATCGGTTACAAAATATGCTCTTAATTTAAAGTTTGTGTGTTCACCAACAGACCCACAGCAACGAGACCGCCTTAATTTCTGATCTGCAGCAGCTATTTCTATCTTGCAAGTTTCCTAAAACACTATCTGAGGTAGAGCAAAGACTACTGAACTCATCTTCATTTCTCAGCTAAGCCAGAAAAATATTATTAAATTAAACAAAGCTTGTCTTCGTCAGCTTCCCTCACCCAACTCAAATCTCCAGAAGAGTTTCGGCATCCAAGGAATTTAGTTCTGAGATGCTCAAATGCAATGTTCGCAAATGCGTCAGAATGAGACCTCTGGCATTAAAGTCCTTCACATCACCCTGAAAGCTTCAGCAGAGCAGCGATTGTCCAAGCTTCTCCTCAACAACCCAACCAACATTTTGGTCAACATAGCCCAGGAGGAAGCATCTATACGTATGAGAAGGATATTAATTCGAGATTCCACAGCCACCCAGTCTTTGGCCATCTTTTGACTTAATTCACCAGCTAGTTCTCAAAGTCAAAAAGGATGTTCTAGCTGCTGACTGATCCGTGGAAATGGAGTGAAACCATTCGCAGTCATTTCATGTCATCAGCAAAGCCGACATCAGATAACATCTTTTGGTTACTGCTGATCTGACCTACATCTAAGTGGACGACCCCAAAGGTGGGGAGAGCCAAAAAACAAGCCCACCACGTATTTTATACCAGATCCTATCAGCAGTTCACATCTTGAACAAATTTCAAGCGCGCCCACCAGCTGAATGGCTCGCTTTCATCACAGGGGATGTCATCACCTCCACCGGCCTTTCCGCACGCGTTTTGCCACAGCATTTCGAAACGGTACTTCCGTGGCTGACGAAGACGCCGCTTCCCGTACTGCGGGGCCGTCACCCGGACCGGGTTACACCGGGTGGGAAAAGCGGTACCCGGATAAACCGGGGAGACCAGCTCCCAACTCCCCGCCGTGTAGCCTGCTAAAGGAGTACTGCTGTGCAGAACTCAAATTTACCGGCAGATTAAATGAATAATAAAACTGAAGTAATTTCTCAAGTTCAGCTCTCGTGCTTCTTCGCTCTGTGTTTATTCTTTCATTTTTGCCAACTGGGAAATGAAAACCGATGGAGCCGCTTTCACTTTTGTTTATATTTGGTTTCAATTTTATCCTCGAGTTTTGCTTTCATCTTTTTCATGTAACACTGTTGGGATTTCAGATCCTGCTGGAAAGCTTTCAGTCATTTAAAAACATTAGTCTCCTACTCTGCCTTTTTTCCTACCGTAGAATTATTTTTATTTTAGATAAATTTTATAAAATGCTGTCACAAATCTGGAATGCACCTGGGGGTAGGGGGTGTTTGATTTTGATTTTACAAATTTATATGCCACATGCAATTCTATTCAGTACTTTCCACTGGATTAATCTCTCAGCTGCATGTAAAGCACATTTACATGATTCAACAAAACACCTTAAAAGAGCAGCCAGTGCACCAAATGCCCAAAAGCTCACATCGTGCACCAAATGCACGTTATATATAGGCATGAAATGCACATAAAGACCTAAACTTACTGCTACTCAAACTTTTTAAAGAATTAGAGCATTATCATGCTTAGCTCAAGCTGTAGTTTGCCTGTTATGCTGTCAAGCGATGTCCAATATCAAGAGAAATATTACAGTACAGACTTTACCTCCTGTGCACTCACAAGCCCCTCGAATCCCGTGCACCCCTCCGTACACATTAAAAAGCAGAACTTAACCATATTTAACCGTAAGCAACACTTCCTTCTTTTGTGCTATACCGATGTTAAGCATGTGAGCCTTTACATTAAAAAGTACTTAAAATAATTTTACAGCAAAAGGGAAACTGTTACACAACATGCACTGTTACACGCAGTTCAGGTTAAAGGACGAACGTAAATAATTTTGTGTTTGCTGCAGCTTAACTCCATTCCTAACACCAGATACAAACCAAACCTGTAAAGGTTAGCTCAGAAACTATCAAACCGTAATCTGCTCTACTCTTTAAGTGGCAAGGATACGGAAATTACTACTTCCAAGCTCATCTTGAGAGTTAGCAACTTAAATAGCAACAACTTAATGTTAAAAACCATTTAAAGTCAGAATTTAGTGCTGTACCTTGGCTGAAACAACATGCCACATGCGGGAAGATTTGCTCCTGGGTGCCTGTGTCCGAGCTGCAAAAAGACACAACCTCTGCCTTGTACTAAAGACTGCTGCATGTTTGTCGCAACCTGCCCCCGAGCAAACAAAGGGGTCAGAAGATTTCCAGTATACACAAAGCCGGGCTTGCAGTATATTACACATTAAGAAACCAAACATTGCTTTATTGCTTACCACTTCTTTCTTTTCTCCCTAGCTCATTCAAAAAAAAAAAACCCAGTAATTTTTCACCAGCTTCCAAGAAATTGAAAACATACCAGGCACTAACTGGAAGAGCAAGTTTTAAAACTGTTTTACAGTCTAGCAGTCAGAAATGGGTGCTGTACAATGTATTAATTATGCTATATACAAAACATCTAAATTTTATATTTATATACATATGTAGATATGTATGTGTGCACGTATCTGTTTGCAGACATTAAACTCTTAACTGTTAATACACATTCCCTTCCACTAAGTGTTAATAACTGTTAATTGCCGATTGCAGATATTCTGACTGGCTATCTTAATCTATTTTAATCTTAACATGAGAGTTCACACATAGTCAATTCAAGGAAGAACCTTCCTACAGTTCCAACAAAACTTCTGAAAAAACAAGGGGAAATTATTTGATTACACTTAATGATTTTTTTTTTTCCCCGTAATGTTATTCATACATGAGGAATACGCAACTTAATAAATCTGTTCCTCTCATTCACTGCACTCAAAATCTTTCTGGCTTGCTTACTTCTTGTTTTGCTTTTTGCACTTGTGATCTCGAAGGACAAACCAGAAAATGTTTTACACTAATTACAGTTTATAGCACCATAAGCTATAATAAAACTTCTGTAAACACTACCTTATGGTTTATGCCCTCAATATCACAATCGTTGTAGGCCTTTGAAGAATGGAGTTTCAAAAGGGCAATCTTTACAAACGAGCCATGGAGATAAGTAAGAGCCACACGTGATTAGTTTTACTTCTTTACCTACAAATGGACCATGACTTTCAATAGAAGAGCAACAAAACAGAAATAGAGGTTTTAATCCTGCAAACATCGGAGGAGTTTTGCTGGGGTACCACTCCCATGCAATGTTAAACGCATCCAGGATGCACTTAACCTGACCATAACTTGTGTCAAGTTAAAAAGCCCAGGGGTAACAAGCACAGTTTCAACAGGATCATCATAAAAACACTTTTTTGCTGGAAGTTTCATGAGATCTTGTGCCACGATTCACATAACAAAGGGCAATACACACAGTCTTGCTTCGCTGTGTTATCTGCAAATGGACCGTAGCTTATGCTTCTCCATGGTGAAGGTTTCTGTTTGCAGTTTTCAGCAATAATTCCCGATCAGCATCTGCAGTAATCTGTGGGCACTCGGTGCCCAAAATGTGATACTGAACTGTTCTGACTGCTAAGCTGCACAGCAAGTTTCTCTCCCACAGACCGCCTAATCGCTCGTGAACCCACGTATACTCCTGACACACGCCCAGCGGCCACGGACACCGCAACTTCTGTACTGCAGCACAGGCACCTCCTCTTGTTTCGAAGCTGCCTCCCAACTGCTCTATTTGGGTCGCATTTATCTTCTCTGTACTCTTACCTATTCACTTTCTTCAGGACACTAACGACTTTAATGAACATCCCCACATCCTCTTCAATCACTTCTTTTCCGAGCTACTTACTCTTTCATACCCTTGATCATCTTTGATGTCCTCCTCTGTAGCTCATCAACTTTCACTACATCCTCTTTGAGATGGGGAACACAAATTGTTAGTGCTGCTCAATTGATGGGGAGCAACATGAATTTACAGTGGCATGATGGTGTTTTCTATTTCTTTTTTTTACTCCTTCCTAATAATTCCTAACCTGCCCTCTCCTTTCTTAGCCACTTCTGGGCACAGAGCTTGTTTTTCCGTAGTATTATCTGTGCTATATGGTAGTAAAAAGTCAGTTCAAACTTCATCCTTGTGTACAGAAAATTAAGATTGCATTCCCTTCCACAGGCATTACGTCGGCCTGTACTGAATTCCATTTGCAAACTTAGGTCCTGACTTTCAATGTAAGACCCTTCTGCAGCCCTTGCGGTTCAGCCTCTGGGATTTTCATGCTCTGAATGAGTTAATACAACCAGCAAACTTGTCACATCCCCACCCATCCCTTCCTCCATCAGTTGGATGGCACCTTTCATTGAGCAAACTGACCACGACCACAGGCCCCGGAGCAACCTGATCCCACTTTGAAACTGGCCCTGCTTGAAGAAGAACTCTATCAACCAGACCTCGACAATAGCTCAGTGATGGCCTTTAGAGAATGCCAGAAGACTGGTGACGCACAGCTCCTCCTCAACACAAGTCAGGCCTAGTCTTTGTCAATGTATCGCATTTATACCCTGTGTTCATTAATCCCATTCACTAATCCCTGGCAAACAAACAAGCAAACAAAAAAATGACCACCCCGGAGTTCTCAGCCTCCCCAGAAACCTTGAAAAACTGACAGCTCATTTGTCACCTTCTATTCCTGGAGCCCCAAGGGCAAACCTGCACAACGATTTACACACAACAGGCAACGTTACCAGCGATTTTGTATTTTAAGTTCCTTCACAACTCTTCAACAGGTATCCCCTCCTGCCATCTACTTCATCCTCAACGTCTAGTTCTCTCTTACAGACACTTCAATTTGGGAGAAATCCTCACACGTGCTCGCTCCTTAAAAAAAAAGAAAAAGCCTCCTGCAAGGGAATCTCCTTAAACTCTTCCTCAGTGAAGCAAGGCTCAAAGAATGTGTTTCACTCTTCTGCTATGACTTTATCTTCCCTGGGCACTCCTTCTATGCATGGATCACTTATCAGCAGGCTTCCTGCTTTTGATGCATTTCAAAGAGGATTTACTAATTGTTTTCATGCCTTTAGCAACTTGTTCCATGACTCTCTTTGGCCTACCTTATTGTGTTTAACACAGATTTTACGTTCTTTCCCACCTTTCCCATTTGAAGGCAAAGCTTTAACTTTTGAAAGATGTCTTTTTATTTCTGCTGAGATCCTTTTACTTTGCTTGTCAGCCTGCTCGGCTTGTTTGGCATTTCTGACAGATGCCATGCAATTGCTCTGAGCCTTTACTACAGAGCCTTTGAAGAATTACATGCCACCTGCAAGTATTTTACACTTTTGGCTCCCTCACACCATTTTATTCATTTTATTTTTTATCCTTGCCTTATGAAGATGTGCTCTGGAAAATTAAAGACTGCCACAACATCCCTTGGCTTTACTGCTCCTGAAGCAACACTGACTCTAAGGACATTATGATCACTATCACGTCACAGCTGGCTGTCATTTTTACCTTTTTTTACCTTTTCTTTTTTTAATGTAAAATTCTGAACTGAATTCTTGCTGGCCAGGACCTTGTCCAGAGTTGCTTCCCACAGAGCACCCCTACAAGCTACACCTAGGAAGCAGGGATTTTTTTGGCATCTAAAAAGTTACTACCTGGGCAAATTTCATGTCGGAGCATGACATAATCCAGGTGGAGGCAACTGAAGCCTCCTATTATGATCGTATTTCCTACTTTTGTAGCTTCTCTACTCTCCCTTAATATATGGCAGTCATTGTCAACATCTCGGTTGGGCAGAGAGTCGTACAGCCCTCATCTCTACTCCTCCTATGCAGGCCCAGAACATCAATTCACGAGATCCTGTGTTACTTCCCAAAACAGTTATTTCCTCTTTAGCAGAAAGCATCTCACTCCACGCACGTGCAAGCCACGCTGTCCTCTATGCCTCTATGTCTGGCTCTACAGTATCTGAGCTTCCCAAAAATTGCTGATACTCCAAGTATTTTATCACAGAGGTGTTTCAATAGCAGTTTTAATACCATGGGGATATGCTTCTCTTCAAGAGAAGATGTGTCATGGCAAATTTCACGTTCTTCATCTGTCAGCTTTTCCCCACCATTTGGTTTTTAAACTTCCATTAATTTATACACAGCATACATAAAAAAACACATTTTAATCTATGGCATTCACAGCCTGGCTGCAAATTTATTTACATAAAGCCCATTCTTTTAATGTAGATTCTTCCTATTCCAATAATATTTCCATCTCCTCTTGAATCTTAGCTTTGCATCATTTTCTCAGCCATGCATGATGACTCTGCCTCCCTCTCACTCCACCTGGTCCCACATATCAAAGACACCCACCCAACGGAGACTGGGGGTCTTTAACCCCCCCCTTCTCAGTAGCTTGTTACTTCTCATACCCCTTAGTTACCCCTTTCCATGTCAATGTGACCTGTGATGAACAGCTCTTTGAGAGAGACTGACTTGACATCTTTTGTCTGCTGACCATCTGGGACCCCCAGCCCCAGAGGGACACCACCGGGGGTCAGCAGATGACACCTCACCATGCCAGTACCCAGCTAAAGAACTGTCAAAGCGATACCCTGTTGAAGGAGTCGGCGCTCTCAGACCTTCCACCACCATTTACCAGGGACAAGGAACCGCTGCACGCAAGGGGCACGGGCAGTAAATCCCCTGGGAGAAGTCACCAACAGGGGCCAGAGAAGGAAGGTGATGCCTCAGAAGGGGCTGGTGGCACGGAAAGACTGCAGTTCAGACGGAAACCATCTGCCTCACCGATCAATTCTGCTACTTTTATAATTATGTCACCATTTCCGTATTAGGGTGAATTTAAATGTTGCTGCCCCACTCAACTCTCTTTTTATGGTACCGACACAGGCATTCGGCAAAGGTTATTATATGCAAACCCTTTAAGACTTAAATAAAATAAACTTAAAACAATCCATATTTCATCTCCAGAAACTGAGGCTGTAGTTTACAACCGCTCCTACATTCAAGAGACTGCCAATCTTAGCAGGATCTTAGCAGGGTGAACTGGGCTGTAACTGGGAACCACGCACTAACTGGGAGCAAAGTTCTGCGCTCCCACATCGCTTTATCCGAGCTCCCTGTCAAAACAAACAAGCCCCAAACACTCTCCTGCATAGAACCATAAGAAGAGGCACTTGCAGGAAGCAAAAGGGGAATTAAAGACCCAAATACCTTTGGTAACCTGGGCCGAGGGGTAAGGTTCTTGCAACTTTGACCCCAGACATTGCAAGGAGCTCAGAATTTGACCCTCGGACACAAACAACACCCACGCACTCTTCCTCAATCTCCTCCATGGGAAGGCGTCCAGGCCTCGGCCCTCTGCTCCCTGGCTCTGCCAACCGCCACGCCGCGCGCAAGAAAATAAATATATATTAAAATAAAAAAGGAGGTTATTCCTGAAAAAAAAAAAAAAAACAAAACAAAACCAACCCACCCCAAAACACAGAAGGCAGAGCACGGTTTTGAGGCTGCTGGGCGTCCAAAGGGCGCACTTGCTACTGCTGGATCCGCTGAGGGCCGTGCGGGGGGGAGGAGGAGGAGAAGGAGGAGGAGGGGGAAAGGGAGAAAAACCCCAAGACAAACGGTTGTTTTGCAGAGGCGTGTTTACCCCCGCGTCCGGAGGAGGAGGAGGCGGAAAGGCCCCTCCGCGGCTGCCGGGGAGCCAGGCAGCACCGCCGCCCATGGCCGGCCTGCCCCGCCGCCGCTCCCCGGGACTTCCTCCTTCCGCCGCTCCCTCACCGACACCCCCCGCCCTCCGGCCCCGCACCATCTTATGGCGCCCACCCCTCCGTACCCTCTCACGGGGGCAGGACACCCCCCCCACAACCTTCCCCTACACACACATCCCCTCCCCGGCCGCCCTGGCGGGGGTCCCCTCACATCCCCTCCCCGGCCGCCATGGCGGGGGTCCCCTCACGTCCCTCCCCAGCTGTCATGGCGGGGGGGGGGGGAGACACAACACAGGG
>JAOXJK010000032.1:75053200-75068785 GCA_025774025.1 Xenus cinereus | reverse complement strand
AGATACACAGAACGGTCCATAGTACGAATGTAGGTGTGGCAGTGGGACTATAAACTGTTGTATGTATGGAAGCAACTCTCCGCCGTGGCCTCACGGCTCCTCCCCGCGCGGGGCGGGGGAGCGCGCCCGCCCCTAACGTGCACGGCCTTCGAACGCCAACGGCGGCAGCGCGCGGGCTGCGGCGGTGAGTCGGTGGCCGCTGCCTCCCCCCTAACACCCCCCGGTGCCGTTCCCCGCTGTGCCAGGCCGCTCCCGGCCGTGAGGGGGAGGTGGTGCGAGGCCGAAGGGAAGGCCGGGACGCCATGGCCGAAGGGGCCAGGGGCGCCATGGCCCAGGGGCTCGGCGCCATGGCTGATGGGGTCTGGGCCGTCATGGCTGACAGGGGGCCCAGCACCATGGCTGAGAGGATCCCTTGGCAGCATGGCCGAGGGGCACAGCCCCATGGCTGAGGGGGTCCCTGGGTGTCATGGACAAGGGTCCCAGCACCATGGCTGAGGGGGCTGGGGTGCCATGTCTGACGGAGGCTGGGGTGCTATGGCCAAGGGTCCCAGCACCATGGCTGAGGGGCCTGGGGTGCCATGGCCAAGGGGTCCAGTGCCACGGCTGAGGGGGTCCCTGGGAACCGTGGCTGAGAGGGGTTCTGAGCGCTCTGGACAAGGGGCACAGTGCCACGGCTGAGGGGGTCCCTGGGTGTCATGGCCAAGGGGCACAGCGCCATGGCTGAGGGGGTCCCTGGACATCATGGCTGAGGGGGTCCCTGGGTGTCATGGCCAAGGGTCCCAGCACCACAGCTGAGGGGCCCAGTGCCATGGCTGATGGGTCCCTGGGCGCCATGGCTGAGGAGACACGCAGGCCTTGCTGTGGAGGACTGGCCCCCTCCGTGTGCTCTGTCACACAGGGAGGGACGTAAAGAACTGGGCCCTTTGGCTGCTGTTGTGCCCCGTTTGCCCACCTCACCACCCGTGTGGGAGAGCCCGCACAAGGCTGGTGTGGGTTTTTGAGTGCTGAGCCTGTTGTGTGATGTTTGACTTGGTGTAACTCAAATCCTGTTGTTTTTTTGTCTTCTGTTTTAGTTCCTCTGTGCGCTGAAAAATCTTACCTTTCTGACAGAATGGTGGTTTATGAAGGTAATTGCCATCTGCAGTAATTTCTGGGGATGGTTGACACAATCTTGCAGATTTCAGCGAGCTAGATAAGTGAGAGTGTAGCGGACTGTGTCCAAGTAGGACCTTCCCCTTACGGTGGGGTTTATTCCCCACTACTGCATGAGGAAAGCTTGGAAATCGTAGAGCCAATCGACAAATGCCTGCTGCCCTGCCATCCAGCCTCACACAACAGCCCTCTGAAGCTGAGGGCTAGTTTCAGCTTCACCACCAACTTGCAGGTCAGTTAGTTTCATATTTGTACATTGACCTTTGGTGGCAGGAGTCAGAGTAAGTTTAACATTAGAAACTAAGTTTTCCAGCTTCTGTTTTTTTGAGGTGTTATCACGAGGTCTAATATCCTGCATTTTGCACAAAAATCCTCAAAGCTTAATTGTAGAAGCTACTTCTACTGAGAACACGAGAGATGGAAATTTGATGCACCTTGGTTTTGTTGAGGGAAGATGAGTGGTGGTGTCCATATGTCACAGTCAGCTCAATTTAAAGATAACTAAGCTAATTTTCACTAATGTTAAGAAACTTAGGACTGGGGAGAAAGTTATTAAATAAATTCTTCTAAGGCTGGATCAGTAGCTGGGAGAAAATCAGCATGAATTCTGCCATAGAGCTATGCTGCATGATACACACAGGCCAGGAAAACAATGTAATCATGGTATTTTGAGCAGGGGTTGATTTGCATGTCTAAGCTTGGTTTCTCAGCAGGTGTGGGTAGTGTGTTTTGGCCACAATTGTTACAGATTTTTGAGTATGTGGCTTTTTTTTTTTTTAACAAAAATGTAGGGACACGTATGATGAAATCACACGTGTGTTTATTTTTCCCCACTAGCACAAGGGAGAAAATTAGCCTTTCTGAAATGGTGAGTCCATTTGTTTAAAAAAAACTACCAACAAACAGCCATCTAAGATATAAAAACACAAGATGTCCACTATCCTCATCACTAAAACAGAAATAGCCTTCCACCAAAGCGGGGGAAACAAAATAGCAAGTTCTTTAGGTCATCTCCCAGGAGACACATTTTTTCCCAAGGCCTTCATGTGATCATCCTGCTGAGTCAAAAACACTGATGTCCAAACATGGTGATGACAGGATTTCTTTCTGGCAAGTAAAATAAGGACTCCCCTTACTTCTGCTGGGACAGAAGAGAGGGCAATGAAGTGGGACTTTCCCGGTAAAATCGGAAGGCTACTCTGTAGTTCCACCTCATCTGCAGGTGTAAATTGTACGTGCTATAAATAGATGTGTTGTGTTAGGTGTAGTTGATACAGGAGCTGAAGTTATCTTGAGAAGACCCAACGCATTGGGCTGCGGAGAATCCAAGAGTGTTTGGACTGCCAGAACAGTGACAGATCTCAGTTGAAAGCAAGGGTCATCGGCCTTCTGCCAGGTTCAGAAACCCTCCCAGCTGTGTGATTCTGCAAAAATACGTCTTGATCTAACCAGGAAGTTTAAAATGAATAGAGAATTACGGGAATTGGCCTTTGCTTCCATTCTTTTTAATGGTCACCTTGTGCAAAAGTGCTGATGTAGGGAATGGCTTTTGCACCCGCTTAATTTACGAGAGGGTCAACAGCATCAAAATGAAACTGAAAGTTGTGCTAGCACTTCTGAGAAATGCTGATCGCTGTCTCTAATTTCATGTTTCATTCCCAAAGAAGACACTAATTGCCATAAAAGGAAGGGAGTGAAGGAAATTTACAGGTCAGGAGACTGGTAAGGTCAGAGAGGTAGTATGTCTGAAAGAGGAAAAAACCATTCCATTATTTAGACTTGACATAGGTACTAAACTGTCAAAACACAGGCAGGCTTAGACATACCATGGGCAGAAATGTAGGTGTCCAGAAATCTTTACTGTGGAAAACTTGCAGGGGGATTCAGAGGATTTAAAATCTGGGCTTCGGGACCCACAAGAATATTTAAATACTTCAACTCACCACGTGTATCCAGCTTGTTAAATGTTTAAATACTTTCGTGTATAGTCAGTTTAATTGTTATCTCTCATTGCAACTGGGAGGTTGTTTTGGAAGCGGTTATGGTGGACAGAACAAAAAGATGCACCTTCATCTCTTTCTGCTTCTTGCCCCTCTTCATCTGTTTCAGAGTTTCTTAGCGATGCTCTTTATTGATTTGCAGGTGTTCAGAGGGGCAATGACTTTTCCCAGAAAAAAGTTAATTACACTTACAAATAATTGTGCATATGTTAACGTGCATTTATGCTTTGCTATGTTACTTTGTATCATTTGGATTACTTTATGTGACTAGAAGTTTAAAGCTGAAACTTCATAGGCCTTCCCTTATTGTGCATATTCTGTTGTGTTTACCTTTGATAGTACTAATATGAAAATCTTACTTCCAAAACCATGTGGAAACAATGTTAAAATGAGTATCATAGCAGGGTTGGGTGTTGATTTGGAATACTGGCTATTTTCAGTTAATAAATTAAATACATTCAACAAAACCAAAATCAAAAGCAGTGATGAATACAGGGTATTTTAAAAGTGAGCAACGACCAGAAACTGATACTGATTTGACAATTTGCAATTGCTTTAGGACAAATGAAAAGAAAATGGGAAGAGAGAGTGAAGAAAGTGGAAGAACTAGCGGCTTACTATGAAAGAAACCCTCTTCCTCCAGTTTATAGACCAAAACTGTCCAAACCTTTTCTGCCATCCCCTGTTTGGAAAATATTTTGTCGTCAGGCTGAAGCTTTCAGTTATGTGAAAACCTGCAAAGAGGTAAATTATTTGTTAGATGAACGTCTCTACTCTTCGGGTACTTTCAAGGTTGAACTTAACTTAAAAACTTAGTTGACAGTAAAGTCTTTATCAGATTGCAAGTGGTTTGGTTTTTTGTTTCTTTTTTTCTTCTCCCCAGTCCTGAAACAGCAAAGAGGTTTTTTTTTGTCTTTGTGGGAGATCATGCTACACTGGAGGTAGCTCTAATAACTATTGTGAATTGATCTGTAGTGTTAACCTCTAACAGTAAAAGTGCTTTTTGGTATCATTGTAGTGATAGGTTTATTCCTTCTGAACACGAGCCAGCTAGGGTTGGCAGGAGAATGGGAAGGTAGAGAGAGTTGAGTGGGAAGAAAGAGGAGGAAAAAAGGAAAAAAAAAGAGATAAACAGGAGGCAGAGACAAAATAAAAACGGTAGAACTCTCCAATAGCGTCAGAGTTCCAAGTTCAGATGATAAGAAGTTATGAACCAAATAAAGATTATGCAAAATGTTTTTGGTTCAATACTTTTCAAAATGATTGCTGCTTTTAAAGAAGCACTGGCTTTTTTTCCATGCTGTTTTAGGTGTTTAAGTCACCCTGACAGTCTCTTTTCAAAAATGCACTCTTGCTGGTTTGGCAGTAGCGGTTTTTTGGTTTTTGTTTTGGTTTGGTCTTTTTTTTTCAGGTTTCATTTTTGGATTGAAATAATATAGAGTCTAAAGAATATCTGCTGTAAAGCCATATGCTGCTATCGTGTCCATGAGGCTGCACCTTTCAGGACATTGTTCCTCTTCTCATTAGATGGGCTTGCCACTGATTAGAAAAACAAAAGACTTTACAGAGAAAAGAGAGTTTATATTAATACAGAGCAAAGAAGAGCTTCACATTTTTACTCATGTAACTGAAATCAGAATGATGTTCTTAATTAAAAACAGATGCTACTTAGCTTGAAAAAGAAAAGTTTTCTTAAAGTTTTCTAGTATTTACTAACCTTTGACTAAAGAAATGAACGTCAAATAGGAACTTAGAATCATAGACTGAAGTTCTGAAGACTTTAACTGATTTCTTTGAATAAAAAAAAAAAACCTCCAATGCTTTTATTTTAAAAGGATGTTCATGTTTTTGCCTTGGAAAAGAACACACAGAGTGGACAGAGGTTTTACCTTGTGACAACGTATAAAGAGCTTTGGTTTTATTACACGTGAGTAGTTGAGAAGGTCCCCTGTGTGTCACTGTAAGACAGTAGTATGCTGGATATACTATTGGCTGGTCATGACTGTTACTGGGTAGCTAGTCTGCTAGTCCAGTAGCTGTCTGCTGCTCTGGCTAGCACAGAGCTGTAATGGGTAGCCTGAGGATTGATCTTGGCCATGGGGAAAATCTTAACAAGGACAAACCAATCTATTCTATACTGGGTTTCAACTTCGTTGGGAGTTGCAGACTGCCATGATTTCCCCATCTACTGAAATTAAATCTAATAGCAGTAGATTTGCTTTTGCTGCCAGCTTTCCTTGGGGGATCCTACCAAGGCGAGACACAAACCTATTTCTGTGATTAGTCATATATCCATTTACATGGGCACCAGTATAAATGTCCAGTTACTGATTTATGGTTTTGCAGTTGCATGATGGAGTTTCATGTATTGACAACTTGATTCTGCGCTGAACTTTTTTTTTTCAATTTTTTGTTTTACAATAAAACATTTGGTTACGAAGTAAAAGAAATCTAAGAGTCAAGTTTTATATGGAAACTAAGCTTGAAATTTTTTTCTCCATTTAAAAATTAATTTTTAATACAGTTGGAAAAAAGTCTATGTAATCTCATTTTTAGTGCTTGAGACATATGATAACTTACTAAGTCCTTTACTGTAGTTTCTATTATTCCTTAAATTCTTAACAGCTTTTCTGTTGACAGTATGTGTTTTAAGACTTAAAGGGGATGGGGAGGAAGAGAATACTTAAACAAATTCTAGGCCAGACAGATATCTTTGTTGATATTTGATGATGAAGTTAGTTACAAATTTTTCAAAGCACTTTTTTTTGATATGGGTGGTTGACTGAAAAATAAAAGAATATTTAGGACTTGTGGGATCCATGTTTGCAGCTGATAAGTATATACTAGTGTTTATTATGAGAGGTTGTGATTTGTTTTTGTTTTTCCTTAGCAAAGGTTATAAAACGAGTCTTATGCATTGCTATGAAGTCATTCCTGAAAAAGAGGCTTGCAAGCTTTATTTCGATTTGGAGTTCTACAAACCAGCAAATCCCGGTGCGGATGGCAAGAGTATGGTTACGAAGTTAATTGAGGTAAACTGGAGCAAAGTCATGTTGTAGCTTAATATGAATTTGTTGTTGATTTAATATGAAACCAAAGTTTTTACCACTTTATCTTGATTATTCTGGAGTACAATGAAAAAGAATTGTAGACCTAGTGGTTTTTTTTAAGGAAGTAAAAAGTACTTAATTAAAGCACAGTGAAAGGTCAAGATAGAGAATGTGAAAGTGAAAGGGGAAAACGGAGAACGCTGGTTGTTGGAATGCTTGTATTCACTCTAGGTTTACTGATAGGATAAGTTTGCTTTTACGAATTGTTTTATGTGCTCTGCCACTTGGAAGCTGTAAAACTGAAGGAGCGTTTAGGTATTTTTCAGAGTAGCATCAATAAAAGTTCCATTGGGATATTCCTCGGTCCGTTTCCTTTGCCAGCTGGTGCAGTCATATGTCAAGGCTTAGACAAATCCCTCCTGATTTTAGGTGTCTGCAGGTGGCAGTTCATTATAGTCGAGTTTGATGATGACGTAGAGAACATGAGGTGACCGCACTTACCAATTTGTTACCTGAAGTTAAATATCTTTGCTAATCATCAATTTTCTTAAATAGTGCAAATTTCCAGCTTATTGCGAGTCTGATTGGAAAATGAGCTCCACTGCAGATGCAGTATGTCAGAGGTGGAAAATAAAGGAGGTTTTTAGAAGAATATTTTTTGTTCCAATAAAATCTCTTTGTGAGTTGCCATTTAGTTGTGAGACTCCTAATGCTTATATGTCCCTAGCTAGAAAGGAACAAAAGAAAAACATGATTGAGGTTGTTCCTTTGTGAAGAACTCTTGATATAGAATCTGGAGGGGTTTACTCCATTGCAGATCAATTCTGAAATCGAGAGATTCCTCAAGTTAAGAAGAGAACTTTGGATGTACTGGGTGGGGGATCCAAGATGCTAAAATCCAAAGCTTCCAGAGCCTTAGGTTCTGAGTCCCAGTCCTAAACAGGAGTAATCACAAGATTAACTTATAGCAGGTTTTCAGAGCTATTTAGAGCCAGACACCTCATGTTTTCTGCTTATTAGTGTTCATTGGGTCATACCAATGAATTACCTAAATCAGTGAATACCAACCCTATATATATATGTATAGCCTCTGTCTCCCATCCAAGGCGAGCCTGCAATACAAACATTGTCACTGTGGGTGTGAACTGCTTTGTGGTGGAAAAAAACCCCACAAAGATAAAAGCATTAAATTAGACTTTGACCTGAAACTGAAAATCTGCTCAGCATATAACTGTTAGTGTATTCAGTGACTTGCGTATTTCGGGAAATACAGTCTATGTCAAATTCGGTTAAAATTTGCTATGTTATGAGTTAGTTTGAATTACAAACCATTTGAGAAAAAAAAAAAATTGAAAAAAAGATGTAGAATCTGCGTTTGTGTTAGGTTTTATAGATACTGCTATTAAAAATGCTAGAGACAATAGCCTAATTAATATTTATAATTTCAGCTTGTCAGCCAAAAATTAAAAGAACTTTATGATGTAAGTTGTTCGGCCAAAGATGTCTTGAATTTAGATTCCAGTACTGATGAAAAATTTAGTCGACACTTAATATTTCTACCCCAAAAGACTGTATTTAAGGATAATATTCATGTTGGTAAGTGTGTTCTTTTCTCTTATACTGAGAAGCTGTCGCAATCTGTCAGACTGTCTTCATGCCCAGTTTTCCTTCTCCTTTCTCACCCTTATCTCTTCTTCTGGTTCTGCACCTTCTCTCATTCTAGTCTTGAGTAAACCTTGTACTATATTTCTTCTTCTTTTATACCTCCTGTGTTTTTTAAGTAGTTTCTTCCTGTGCAGTGTGTGTGTCCCAGCAGGGGATTGCAGAGAGCACAGGGACCACGGGCTCTTTGCTTTGAGTACCTAAGGATGTTGTCATTAATGGCACAGTGCTGGGATTCTTTCTAGCCCAGTACAGCAGTACTGAAAATCTTATTTTCCTTTTGAATTGACTAGTTATTTCATGGGGAGTTCACGTGTACTGCTGGATCAAAGCTGTATAGGGTTGGCACATGTTTTGTGTTGCTCTGAGGAATCATCTATGAAAGGTCTTGTCAGCAGGAACAGCTGGAGTAGAGCAAACTGTAAGGAGAAGCTGGATCTTGTAGGCCTGCGTGCCTGTACAATTATTTTTTTCCCCCAGATATTTTTAATAAACGCCTGTAGTCCGTGGCCTAATTATCACTTCAAGCCAAAATTAATATCCTTACTCCAACACAAAGAGGCCATGGGATTTCTCAGAACCAAATTTTTTCAGTTTTTTTTTTAACATTAATAAACTTATTTCTCACTTAGGAGCAGTGGAATCCGTGTCCCTAAACCTTTTGAGGAGTAGCTGACATGGCAAGCGAAGCACGTTGTCAAAGTTATAAGCAAATGCTTGTAATAATGGCTGCCAGCCCCAAGTGTGACACAGAGCAGTCACTTCTTACGTGACGTTGTGGTAACAGCTCCAAACCCTAAAAACTTAAATGGGGTAACTGCAATTTTTAGTTCAAAAGTATGGTCTTAAACTCCTGTGCCACTGTAAAACTCTTAAGTAACACACGGATGATAAATAATTTGGTATGACAGCGATTTTAGCCTGTGATCTTGATAACAAGATTAAATTAGGCAGTTCTTTCAGTAGAAGCTTGAACTGTTTATTCTGGTCCATTAGTCAAGTGTTCTGCAAATTTGACATGTTTACTCTCAGACTTAAAATATATTTAGAGATTGCTTATTCATCTTCTGCCTTTGCCTTTCCAACAAAATGTTGAAGTCGCAGTAAAAATTGATTATTTTCTTTTATAATTGAGATACGTAAATATCAGTGTTAAATTCATGCCTGTTACCAGTAATATTATACTCTAGACTCTTCATTAATGCATTTTAGTAACCTGCTTGACAAACTTAGCTTAAAATGTATTAGCTTTGTACTCTGTGCAAAATACTGTGCTGTAGTAAATAACTGAAAATGCAGATCACTTCATGAATCAATTCCACAGAATCTATAGGAAAATTCTTTGAGGTGACGGATTTTGTCTAATAGTAAACTTAAAAAGGTTAATATATTTCTCAGACATTCAACTTGTCTCTTTTTTAAAATTCATCACTGTGTTGTTCTGTCTAATAACAATTAAGATGAGGTATTGGTATTTATGTGGCATAAACTAGAATACGAACTATCACATGTTGGGTGACATTGTTTCTTAAGCATTTTATACCAGGTGTCATGCACAAAGTGCATGGGCTTAAAATGAAATATGATTAAAAACATTTAGTATATAATATTTGGAATTAGTTACTAGTTAGAATGAAAATACAGGGGCTGTAAGAAAGCACAGATCATGTGGGTCCAAAGGAAAGCTGTGGAGATCAATGATTTTTACATAGAATTTTTTTTATAGTTGTATAGTTAGTATCATTTGTTATGGTTTTTACATAGTTGACAAATCCTGAATATATAAAAATACTGTCAAGGATCGAAAGTGTGAAATGCAGGGTTCAGTTCCCAGATCTGATCAGTCAGAAGAAATGGAAGAGAGAAAACAAAGGTGTGCGTGAACAATCAAGAACTAACACCCAAAATAATCTTTTACTGACACCTTGCTATTTTGACACCAGACTGATCACTACTTAATTACACACAAAAAAAAGGAAGTGGTCAACCAGGACTTTAAAAGATACTTTAACTTTTATGACTGAAATTAACTTCAGTTATGAAATAGGTATGTTTTCTCCCTGAAGATCTGAGTAACTCCTGTTATAAACTCCAAAAATTCTGCGTGCGTATTTGAACACTCAGGGTTAAAGCTATTTATGACAATGAATCATTTGTGTGCCTCAGCAGTCCTGTAATTAATTTTGAGGATGGTGACATTAATGCTTGATACACCCAGCCAATCTGCTGATACGCAGCGCAGGAGGAACCTATAGTTCATATTCTTTCAGGTTCCCCATGGAACCTTCAGCCAACAGCTGCAGAACCCTCCGTGCCACGATTCCTTCCGCTTCGTAGTTTTTCTTCCACATCCATATTTATTCTTTTCTTTCTCCCTGCAAGTAATTTTGCCCTGGTTCTCAATTGCCTCTTTGGTTACCATCTGGCAGAGCCCGGGGTGCAATGGGAGCTGGATTACAACGCTAGGAGTTTGAAAAGTCATTATAAAATACTTTTGTAACAGTAATTTGTTGTTCCAGTAAACCCTAGTCAAACTGTTATGCCAGTTGATACACCGTGAAGCTGCAAGTAAACCTTTTTTATTTTCTGAAAGTGAAATTAGGGAAAGCATGTATTGAAGAATTTCACTAAGTGGTACTTGAAATATTAAATCAAACCAGGACATTAGTAAAAATTGTTTCCAAACATGGGTTTCTTAATTAAAAACCAGAACCATTTTGTGCACTCGGCTTGGTCCAAAAGAGTTTTTTAAAAAATCCAGGACGGGAGAAAACCAACCCTAAACTCCAACCACTTCCATCTTGGCCGTTTAGAAAAATGTTTGCACAGGAACTATCAAGTTCTCTCTTGACTCATAAATGATGTTATCTGCTTTTGGGGGTTTTTTGTGTGTGTTTGTTTTTAAGGTAACTTTGTGAGAAGCATTTTGCAGCCTGCCGTGAGGTTACTGAAGAGCAAAGCTGCTGTTGTGACTCCAGGAGGAGGAGCAGGAGATGTTCTCCAGTGTTCTGCGGGGGCAGCTGGGTTAGAAGGTTCTCTTACAAACCTCGCAGCCGTCGAAGATGCTTCCGAAGGCCGGGCAGCCGTTGCTCACAAAACAAAGGATGCGGAAACATCATACCAGGGAGAAAATTCAGAATTTGCCTTTCTAATAGTAAATGGTAAAGATGGAGACAAGCAACTTTTTGTGGATCTAGGTAAATATAAGAAGTGCTTTTAAACCTCTTTGGGGGTAGAACAAATGTTAAATGAGATGTTCCTTAATCTTTGATTAATCCTTAATCTTATTGTTGTCCCTACAGTCAGAATTTAAACCAAATACAGTATGTGCTGAAACCCTGATCATAAATGCTTTATTTTAAACGAGCCTTAGCGTCTTGGTCCATGGAGCTTCTTCTATTACTACATTTAATTATTTTCTTCTGAAGTTTGAAGAAACTCTTGCCACACAAGACTAATTTTGTTCCTAAGGACTTGATGCTCCAATGTGGATTAAAAGAGGATAGTGTGCATGGCTTTTTTGTCATTTCGGTTGAATTAGAAGCTGCTTAATTACGGAACAAGCCTTAAAGGCGTGGTGTTCTGTATCGTTCTACACGTGTGAATTGAGCCTTTGTCCCCTGTTTGAAATGGCAGTTTTAGGCTTTAATGACAGAAATGCTGGGTTGGGCACTTCATGCCCCAGCTGGGCTGAGCCTGTTTGTGGTATTAAAGTGTTAAAAATCTCCAGGAGCACAACAGCAACAGTCAAACCAGAGTTAGGAAGTTCCACCCTTCTCCGTCCCCACAGCTGGTTGCTCTGCTTTTCGCCCCCCATCTTTGTGCAATGAAACTATTGAAATGAAATTATTATTATAACTATTTTAATGAAAATTCAAAATCTCATGGAACTCGGGATTCAATTTCTCACTGGCCTTGTCAGTATCTCTGACTTGTTGAAATGCAAAACCATCCTCAGTATTTATGTTACAACATTAACTCAAAACTGGAAAGCTAAAATCAAACTAGCTGGAAATACTGAGTTACATCATGAGGCTGCAGTGATGGAAAGCTATGCGGCATTCCTGTTTTGTCAGTTCTGGAAATTCTTTTATCTTCATGAAAATGAAATGCAACCCACAAATAAAGTACCCACCTCCTCAATAAATTCTTACATTAGGCAATGTTTAAAGATACGTCGTATTTTTTGTTGTTGGTTTTGAGACTGGAATTGACTTTTCTGGGTACATGCTTCAGACAAGTGGTGTCTGGTCCACAGAAAACAGGAAGTTTGATGAATCTTAAGTCCTTTCTGGTTAAAATAATAGTGCAGCCTTTTATGCTCAGTTGTATTTCACAAAGTTTGTGTAAAAGCACCAATTTCTTATACTGAAGGGAAACTTTTAGCAATGGTAATGTCAAAATGATTAAAACACCTACGTAGAGGCGTTGAGTGTCTTAATAACATAAGCATAAAACATTAATATACAATATTAAAATATAAATATTTATATAGACATAAAAACGTACCTGTGTACTTTGTTGCATTTCTTCTCTGGGATGTCAGCCGAAGTCAGTGAGAGTTTTTGTCCGTCCCTTAGGCCCCTGGCTGGGTCTAAGGAAAACTGTTTAATCTACAAGCTCTAAGTATCTTAACTCCCAGCCAGCATTGTTATATTAAGAAATACTTGTTTTCCTGCAGGAGTTTATACAAAGAACAGAAATTTCCGGATGTATAAATCATCAAAAGCAGGAAAAAATGTGATTCTGAAGATAGCAGAGGATAATCAGTTTGTCCCTAACCGCGAAGAGAATATTTCCTTGGAAGAAGCCTATTTTCTTTCTTCCTTGATCTGCAACATTACGTAATTGTTTCATTCAGATGGATTCAAAAATATTTTAAATACTTATTTTAGTGCCTTTAGTGATTTTCCTCCTTCAGCAGTTACAAATAACTGCTATCAATGGGGAGTTGTTCCATGAACATTGTTACAGTGTAGTTTAGGAGTTTCCAGTAGAATTCCTTTGGTTTGAAGAAAAAATTTTTTGGGACTCTTTTTTTCTTTTTTTTAACTTTCTTATTTTTTTTAAACTTACCTTCAAATGGTCAAGGAACACAGAACACGTGGTACTGCTTCCAGGTTGTGCCTTGTTTCTCTATTCTGTATAGCTCTGAAGGGAAAAAATCACAGTTTTCCAGTTAATTAAATATGAAAAGTCTAAATATTTTCTGAAGCATGACTAAAAAGTAAAAAAAGGATTTTTGTCCGTGTTTACTTGCGTTTCCCATTTGGTACAGATCCCTCCGCAGGTTGGATACTGGTACATACAATAATCAATTTTTCTGTATCTAAACCTCTGATAGATCTTACCCAGAGCTGACTGTATCTTAAGATGATCCCAATTGTTGCTGCAGCAGAGAAGGTTAAAATGGTACATCCCTCTGAAGGGATTTTTGCCAGGAGCCCAACGTTGATGCTCTGGAGGAGGGATCCCTGCCCTCTGCTGGTGTGTGAAGGGGCAGAAACTGCCAAAACGAGAGGAAAAGGTGCCTCAGGGACACTGGGAGGTGGCATCAGGATGGCAGGGAGCTGGTGGCTCAGGACTGTCCTCTGTTGTGCCACACTGGGTTACGTCACGGGACGTTACACCATACCACGTTACGCTGTAAGAATCACGCATTTTTTCTTTGTTTCCTCTTTTCTTCAGAACGAGGGATGACACACACGTTCTGTCATCTGGCTTTCCTGAGGAGAGAAGAACGTCTGCTGTTTTAAACAGGGAAACTCCCAGAAGCAGTAGAGGTACCTCCAGCCTTTTCCGCTCTATAGTAAAAGAAAAAAACCCAACAAAATACTCTTAAATTGGAGGTGCTGTGACTGACACACCCCCGATAACCTCTAGGAGAGGTGGCCTGAATGGCACTTGCCCTCCCGCTTCCACCCCCACGGCAGTCCCATGCCCTTTAAAGATGGATGGGAAATTAACACTGGGTTTGCCCCTGGTTTTATTGAAGGATTTGGTGCAAATCACACGCGTTTTGTGTCTGTGTTCTATATAACAATTACCTATCACAGTAACCGAATCAGTAACAGTGCTTATCGGTGGTCTTTGTTTTAACAGATCCCATGGAAGGTTATCAGGAGTCACCATATCCAGAAATTGATCATTTTGTTCGTTCTTTGGTTAATAAAGATGGAGTGCAAGGAGGTAAAGACCACTTTGCTATTTACAAATGAGTATTCCGCAGTGGTTTTTAAAGAGTTAATTAATTATTTTTTTCCCCCCAGGGATACGGCGATGGAATTACTTCCCTCTGGAAGAAATACTTGTATACGATATTTCTGGTTATCGTTGGTGTGAAAATATTGGAAGAGCTCACAAAAGTAACAACATAATGTATGTTCTTGGACTATCCACTTTAAAACAGCCTTTTTTATTTTCCTGCTTAACTGTTATTCTATAAAAATGCTGAAAAAAAAAGTCATCTTCATGCAAAATACCCGCCTAAAGATGCCAACATTACAAGTCAGAGTATGGCAAAGCTGTTAAGTGGAATGGTGCTTTGATGTTCAGCTTCCTAGTGAAGAAGCAAACAGAAATAAGATAAAGAAAACAGATCAGTCCTAAATTAATTTACAGCGCATCTTAAATTGCATTTTTAACTTACTCAAAAGACAAAGGTAGCTCCTGCCACCACTTCAGTCGAGATGAGTTTTGCCAGTGACTCTGCAAAGACTCAGACTTCATATGGTTTTAGCAAAATTAGTGTTGAAGTCAGGACATTAGAATTGCAGTATGTCATTAGTAGAAATGTTTTAACTTAAAACTAATTCTATATAACACTTAAAATAACTGAAAAGAATGTGTTTTTGAGAAAGACGTATCTATATAAAAAGCCCCACAGCCACGAGGCTCAATGATCTGGGTTGTCTGATCAGTTGACAGGAAACAGTGATTTTTATCTGGTTTTTATAATTAAATGATCTGTAACAGCAGCAGCAACAAAATGTTATCTTCCAGTTTAGGTCCCATACACTAATCTTACTTTAAGCTTGGAAGAACAAATCATTAATGTAATGAAGTTAAACTAAATTTCATTTTCAAATGCTAGTCTAAAAAAAATATATATTTCTTTTAAGACTTAAATTAAGAAACCTGAATTTTGTTGGAAGTGTGTAAGAAGTATGTCAGAGCATGAAAGCCGTATCCATAGATGGGGCCAAACAAACCCTGTCCGCTTAGTATCAGAGTTTCATACCGTGCCCATTCACTTCATTTACGTGCTGTTTCTAAACCTTAAATTGTTTCATTCTCAGGATTCTGGTAGACCTAAAGAAGGAAGTCTGGTATCAAAAGTGTCACGATCCTGTCTGCAGAGAACAAAACTTCAAATCACAAAGTATGTATTCTGCGATTTCCAAGCAATTATGCTTAATACTTTTTGGAGCGTTACCTTAACGTTACTTAATGCCGTGTATTTGATTTAGGTTTTCCATTACCACCTTGGCTCTGTCTCCCTTTTCTTTTCAAAGAGGTACGTTTTGGTCCTGTCGATACACGCTGAAGTTCTTGTGAGTAAAGCTGTGAGGGTGGCACCTCCATATAGTCATTTTTGAGTTCTCCAGCAGCAGATCTAGCACAAAGAGTAGACGTGATCCTGGAACTGAATTTCACTGAATTTCACTGAATTTTTTTGGAGTTGGAAGGGACCATAGAGATCATCTAGTCCAACTCCCCTG
>JAOXJK010000032.1:75040490-75052560 GCA_025774025.1 Xenus cinereus | reverse complement strand
CCTTGAACCCCTCCAGGGATGGGGCAGCCACAGCTTCTCTGGGCAACCTGGGCCAGGCTCTCACCACCCTCAGAATATAGATTTTTCATCCTAATATCTCATCTAAATCTCCTCTCTTTCAGTTTAAAAGTGGAATAAATAGTATTCTTGTTTCTAAAAGGAAGAAGAGTGTGCATTGGTGGATGAAAAGGGGAACTCAGAAGAGAAACCAGAGCAACATTCTAAGGCATTAGACTTGTCAGAAAGCTCAGTATCTCTAGAAAAAAGCTTCCCGTGGTCAGACAGCGAGTGGGACAACGCAAGCGATGATGCCTGTTTCCTCGAAGCTACTGAAGACGTGGAACTAGCTGACGCTGCAGATGACAGTCTGAGTGAAGCCATGGAAGAAATTCCTGATGAAGTTCTTCTGGAAGCTTTAGGGCAGCAGGACCCTTGCACTGAAGGTGGCAGCTGACCGCAGACCTGGCCGGCAAAGGGACGGCCAGCGACAAAACCTGCTTTAACCCAAAGTGCGTATCGCCTGCCTTCTGCCAAAGGCACTGCCACGGGGGCCAAAAATGCTCTTCCAGAGCTGGAAGACAAAGAACTGAGCAACAAGTATCCTCACAACTGCATGGTCTTCAACAAGCAGGAGGAGATCGTGGAGGATTACACGGGGCTGAAGGGTGCTGGACTGAAAACTCCTCACAAATGCTGCTCCAGGTTTAGCACTTTTAACCCCCACTGCCGTACGGTTTCTGTTTCCTTAGCTGTGTGGCTGAGCTTTACCGATAAGCCAAGTAAAACAGATTTCTTTACTTCCAGAAACGGGAGGAAATTTTTTATTTCAAATACAAATTTAATAAAAATATTTATCTATTAATAGTTCAACCACTGTCTATGCGTTCTCTTTTTAAAAGTATAGATTGTTTTCAAGATCACATTACTTTAATAGCCCAAGACTAAAACCCAACGCTGTCAATAGGGCTCAGAAAAGTGTTCCTACTTTATTTGGAATTGCTATTTCATTAATCTCACTGATGTTCTGACTATTTGACAACAGGAGACAATCTCTGATGAAGTCACTGATTTCTTCTAAACACTGAGGCAAAATACAGCAATAATGATTAAGCAAGCTTTAAGCACTGACCGTTCTAATAATTGTGCCTAACGAATGTCAATAAATCTCTTAAAACGACTTAATGTTTCTCTGATGACTTCCCTCTTTGTGCAGCCAGAGCCTTTTCCAATTTCATATTAATGTTCTGGAAGTGTCTTTCTGCTCCGACAATTCTCCGCGACTCCACCAGAAGAGCAGGGAGGCTGGAAGTTCCATACTGTTGTTGAGGAAATAAAATGACAAGGCAACATTTTTAATTCTTGGGAAGAAAAAAAAAAAAATCACTTACGTATCTGTATTTATTTTTCCTCTATCTGAAATGATGCAACATGGTTTTTAAGAGTGCAAAAGAGTCT
Organism: Xenus cinereus; assembly: GCA_025774025.1. Lineage (NCBI taxonomy): Eukaryota > Metazoa > Chordata > Aves > Charadriiformes > Scolopacidae > Xenus > Xenus cinereus. Next base: position 75,051,105 of record JAOXJK010000032.1, on the reverse strand, counting down.
TCTCCAAGGGTGGGATTTCCTTACACCTGGTAGGAATGTAGGAACAGAAAGCAGCACACCAGGTGCTGTGCATTAACCGCCTGACCTAAGGGGAAGTGCCAGAGCTTTCCCCACCACCTTTCAACAATAGCAACAAAAGAAATCATTTATTTCTTTCTCACTCTTAATCTTTCTTCAATTTCTATGAAAAAAATCTCGGGCCTGAGGATAACCTTCTACGTCCTTTGAATTCCTGGACACAGACAGCAAGGGGGCAGGATGCTCTCTGCAATACTTCAGTTTCTAACATGAGACCCCAAAAAAGAGTAAGGTACTGTAGTTACAGCGACCATTCTCACATTGCTCCCACAAAGACAATTAACAAAATTGACAATTAACTTACATTGCTATTCAACGTAAGTTAAACATTAATAGAAACACCCGCCGGTCCAGGAAATAAAAAAGGGCAGGGGCTGATGGAGAACAGTTCAGAAACACCCACAAAACATGTACTTACGACCACTTTTGCTTTTGGGTTTTCCTCTCTATAATTCAAACAGTCTTGCTGTAGCTCCTTTAAATCAGTAAGTAACTCAGTTGCCTGCCTCAAGGAAGATTTCTTCTCCTGCACCTCGGCGTATTCTCTTTGCAGTTGCATCAGTTGCGGTTCAGCTCTGAAAAAGATCGAGGCTTTGATGACTGTATCTGCATTTTTATTTCACGAGGAACTATGAACGTAGTTCCTCTGAAAAAGACTCAAGGAAAAGCGTGTATGTTATACGCAGCTTGGATTCGGGGAAGCCCACGGGTTCTTCCAAAGAAGATAATTTCTGTGCTGTGTATCTAAACTGTACTTAAGATTAATGCCAGCTTAGAGAACGGGGAATCGTGTGGCCACTACTCAGAGGCATCCCTGCCAAATTGCAGAGGTGAATGAAACACCTTCTCCCACCTCAGAAACAAAAAAGCTCTCTGCAAATTTATGATTCATCCCCTTTGTGATTCCAATTGTAACGTTAAGTGTTTTACAAATGTATGGCCCCAAATACCATCCCCGTTACCAGTTAACCCAGAGAACTTGTAAGAATGACTATCTAAGCAACCGAAATATAGACAGGAGAGCTTATCCTGAGCTTTTGTAAAACCAGTGAAGCAATACAGAAGTACAGCTTCATCAAAATAAAATGAAAAAAAACCAGAAAAGTTCCTTTCACTTCTGAATTATAAAATACCATACTCAGTTCTTCAGGCTATTATTGTGTGTCCTTAGCTACATACCCAATTTGTTCTTCCCTGAGCTGCAACAGTCGCTGCCTTTTCTTTTCGATGTCTGCTATAACCTGAAACAAATAGTGAGGAAAGTCGTTGAAATGCTTCTGTAACTTCAAAGGCAAACATCTCAAATTTCATCAGCTTTTTCTCTTTGAAGTTTTATGCTTCTGATTCTGGGTGTGGAAGAACCCAAGATACCAGACCTCGTAGACTACCGTATTTGAAATGTGTATTTTAGACATTTTAAAGAACTTTAAAGGGTTAAACTCTCATCTACATCCAAAATGCTCTTAAGGAACACTGGATTTACAAGCAAAGAGTCTGTGACATTTTTGAACTCCAACACGCCCATGGTTTTCCTTTGTTTGTGTTTTAAAAATGCAGACTAAACCGAATGTATGTTCAGTATGATTGCCGTTAACTAAAGAACTAAGCATAATGAGGCTTTCTTTAATGCAACATCTGATTTAAAAACAAAACCAAAACTGATCAAAAATTTAAATTTCACACCTAACAAATCTGACTTTAACCAACTGTGTAAGAGGCAAAATAAGACCGCTAGATGTGTATTCAAATTTTCATTTTACCTGCAGAGCAGCTTAGTGTATCACTTCAAATTAACAAGACTTTAGCACACTAATTGCTACCTCCCAGAATAAGCTTTCTGTTGACTTGACTTGTTAAAAGCTATTTTGTCATGGAAATGTTTGGGGAAGAGGTTAATCTGGGCAGAAAGCTTCTTAAATCTCTGCTGCGGGGCACCCACCTCTCTCCTGATGAGAGCACTGCCATGTTTTCCTGCTCTTACACTAATTCCTCCTCCTGCCGACACTCCCCTCTTGCATTTTCAGTGAGTTACTACGAGAGGAACCGCCTTCCTCCAAACAACGATTTTGCAGGTATTTAGGGAACGCAGCTCCCTTGGACTTCTGTCCTCTCAACTGAACAATCCAATTCTGTCCTCACAGGTCACCATCTTTTCTGCTCTCCCAGGTTTTAGAGTCACCTATGTTTCTTGAAGGTGAGCTCTCAAGATTTAATTGGCTCTCCAGAGGCCACACCAGTGTTTATTTAAAAAAAAAAAAAAAAAAAAAAAGAGTCATTCACATACGTAAATACCTACACATCCTAATGTGCATTCCTTCTTTTTACACCAGAATAGCAGTATACGTGTGGAGTTTTACTCGGATCTTTCCCAAAAAACCTCTGGTGGTTCCCTGTTCTCTATTTGTGCAGTTGATTCTGTAGCACAGTACACTTTTTTTGCATATGATTTTATTTCTTCTAGTCAACTTCTTGAAATTTCAATGCCCACCTCCATATGCTGTAGAATATAGTGATACCTATGTATTTACCTTAGCATTTTTCTTCTTTGTGTTCTTTAATTCCTGGATCTCCGCTATCTACAGAGGAAAAGAAGAATTACAGAGGGACTATGGATCTTGATTTCATCTCCAGCCTCCTAAAAACACAGTTGCAAGAATTATTTTGGAATAATAAATACAAAAAGCTATTTAAAAGCTACTGCACTTGGTTCAAAGGAAGATTACAGGTGTATCTTTCGTCTCTCCTCAAGCCAGAGGAAGACTGTTACACAAAGTCAGTCATCTTGCACCAGTCAGTGCAAGTAATACTTCTTGTACCGATTAGTGTAATACTACCTAGCCTAATTTTTCTATAACTTTCTAAAAAACATATAAATCTAGTAATTTTAAAACTTGTCCATCACTTAGAATTAGTTTCAGTACTTATCCATTGTACTCATCACAACTCCTACAAAGTTCTGGGTTTATTTTACTTGTAATTAGTGAGAAGAAATCTTAGTCTTCCGCGACCAAGCTTTTTACAGTTAGGTTCAAACTGTTAATTAAAAAAGGATGATTTTTCCTGAGAAAGGCCTCTACGCAACAGTCACTGAGAGGTCATAAAAAGGTTAAATCATCAACCTTTTAGAACTCTAGTCCATGAGCTTTTAAAACAGTTTCATCCTGACAAGAGGTTAGAAAATTTGAAGTATCATAAAATAAATGTGTAAAGGACAACACAAACCCATAGGCATTTTGATTACGATGTAATACACGGCTCTATAATCACTACCACAAAATTGATTTTATTTATGGTCTACTTACCAGATCGGTGATCTGGTCCTTGAAAGCTGAACAGAAGCTGTTGATGGCTTTTCTGCAAACGTTTGATTCTATCCTTTGTCTGGAGGAGTCAGGGGGACAAAACACAACCCATTTGGTTTAGTGAAGGAGAAATCTCATCCAAAAGCATTCCTCGGAGCAATGAATAAACCCCAGTGTTTAGCGGCCGCTAGCACAGGCAACCGCGGATCTTTCGTGTACTAGCAATAGCTTAAATTTGGCTTTGAAAAACATCATCTGAGATGTCTCGTTCTTATCCTTGGAAAAAATATCAAATTCCTGGAGACCACCTCAAGTTCACATACGAAAAATATCATTAACATAACATCAGAACATAAGTGTGCAATACCGATTCCCTAAAGGACAGCCCATTAGCAAAAACGCAGGTGATTTGTTTTTAGAACTTTAGGTATTCAGCCATAGGAAAGCAGAATGTTTACCTGTAATTTGCTGCTATCTTCTCAAATTCAGCCAGAACAACATCCAGCTCTGTAATATCTCTGAGAGATCTCTTCAGGTCTTTGGGACACCAAACCTCTACAGAGCACGAGCTAGCCACTGAAACAACAGAGTAAAGACAAGCACTCTACAATTCAGGTACTGGTTCTAAAATAACAGAAAAGTTATTGTGCTCACCATTAAAATAACCATCTAAAAGCTATCAATATTTTAATATGAAACTTGAGAAGAGGGAAATACGACTTATCTCATCTGTCTCTGATGGTGGAACTATGATAGACTTATCTGGGAACACTTTAGAATTTGGATGATCAATTACATACAACTTATTTCTTATTCTTCATCATTTCAAACAAGTCCACTTTATTACACTAACTAATAAATTGTACAGTGTGCTGTAGATAAATCTGTTTGTGCTGTAAAAACTATTAGCCTGAGTTTGGGCAACCCCCATGACTCAAAGAACCATGAGTTGTTATATCATATTTGTATATGTTTTGTATCAATTCCATATATATTTAAAAAAAAAAAAAAAAGAAAAAGCCATACACAAATAGGTTTCTTTAAACTTCGCAATAGTATCATTAGGTAATTCCACAAAACTGCGTGCCAGGGATATCGCACGCTTCACCCACTCAGGGGAGCCATAGGCAGGTCCAGAGACGCAAACTGTGGGGATCAGAGCTCCTCAATATAACTGTCACTAACGAGGATCTAGACCAAACCTGAAACTAAAACCTTCACATTCTACAAGCAGTATGCTGCTACCTATCAGAAATGAAGGCCATTGAGTTATGGAAAAGCATTCATCCTGAATGAGGAAAAGCCGATGGGAATTCTGAAAAGTCTACTTTACCAGAAGGACCTGCTGTGTTCTCTGACGATTTGTTCTCTGATACGGCCTCCGAAGGCTGCTGCTTCTTTTTTGCTGAAGTCTGAGCAGTATTCAGGTCCTTCTGTGATATAAAAAGCAGATTAACGTAAAAAAAAACCCCAAACCCTTAGGTTTACTCATTTAAAATTCTGAGAGATGGCATTTGGGCAGAACACACGGAAGTATTTCAGCTTTTTACGACTGACACATCAGTCACATTCACTGAGGGTTCTTTTGCCAGAATCACAGCACAGCGGTCACACCCCTGGACTGAATTTTACAGAAGGATTTTCAACACTTTCAATGAATTTCAGCACGTAAAACACTTTCACACAAATTACGGCTTAGCTCCTTTTCCATAGACCTATTTTCTCCAGTCTGCAGAGAGTTAACCCTTCCTCGGTGCACCTGGAAGCTAAGGGGGCCAGAAGCATTTTACATTAATTACAGTCTAAGTGTGGAAAACCACTCATTCCAAACCAAGTGGGCTTTCTTCTCTATTTCCAATATATATTCAAAATTCAATTCTCATAAATATGTTCTTCTGAACAACTGAGAGATTTACATTCTATTTAGTATGCCACTCTTTAAGTGGCATACTAATACTGAACAACTATGAGAGATTTACATTCTATTTAGTATGCCACTCTTTAAGAACATATATTCCAGATATAAAGAAGATATAGAACATATTCCCAAGAGAAGGGGCTACAGGACACAGGAACATCAGGCTGTTACATTCCCCATTGTCATGAAACTGTAGCTTTACAGCATTTCCCTTGGCCATCTACAGGAATACTTTGAGGATTAATTATTTGGGACATAATTAAGTACTAAGGAAGACACGAAAGGTTTTGCTCTCCCCTCCTCTCTTAATCCAGGCACGGCACAAAGTAATTTAAAGTTAAACTGACACTCGTGCAACTTTCTCTGTACCATGTTCTCCTTAAGGGGTTCAGGATCAGCCGTGCTCCATTTCCGAGCGTCACCATCAGATGTTTTCGAGTGATCCAGTCTCTTACTAGGAAAATAAAAATATCCAGGTGTAAATCCACTACACAGGGAGAAAGAACGATCTTCAACATTACAAACAAAATAACAACAAAATACAATACATACAAACAAACATACTACAAAATCTTAGGTTTGGGAGAACACTTTGTATTGCTATGTCACTCAGTTTGTGTCTCCTAAAACAGCTACGTAAAAAGTTGCAAATGGCAGATAAAGGGAAATAGAAACTTTATCCCTCAACAGCAACCCTTGCAACAACTAAAAATCCATTACTACCTGACCACGTTGCTTTGAGAAGAAACTTCAAAACAGAAACAAAATTATTACTGAGGATATTTTAGCAGGAAAGGAGGCGTGGCAGAGTTAGAAATTAAAACACACAAAAAAACCCCCACATTCTCATACAAGCTCTATTACTGTCTTGCTAGTTAATTCAAATAACAACTAGTTCAGATTTAAACTAAATTTGATTTAACAAATGAGAAACACGTTAAAATTTGTATTTAAAGACTTTTTTAAAAATTAATTTTCTTTGTTACATGTCGTTCACCTGACTTTTACCCATTTTCCATTTCTCAACTTTTTCACTTTAAAGACACCAGCATTTAGAGGACTAATTAGTATCTCACAGAGATATTTTAAAATCTTTTAATTAGTAAAAAAATACAGTAAGTACTTAAATCATGTACTGCTTGCAAAAGGCAAACACTAACTTATTCTCCCATTTCTTTTCTACGCTCCCCAACCTTACTTACTCTTTTGGTTTCTCATCTGGGAAATTCTAAGTTAAAACATCTGTTCAATAAGCAAGTAGGGAATCCTGACAAACAGAACATTTTTCCCCATTTAATCTAAAAAACTAAAAGATTAAATGCTGGCAATTATTTTTTTTTTTTCTCCAGACCTTCTTTCTGCCTTTTTCCTCTGCAGAGCGGAAACACGATCCAGCGGCTCATGTTGCGATTGCTCCTCTCCAAAAGCGTCCACAGCAGTACTGTGCAACGGGTGATCTGGAAAGGGCAGAAAATAATGATTTATAAAGAACAGAAAATAACCCCTATGAAAATTGTTCCCCTCTGTCCAGGCAAAGAGTGTGGACACGTCAGCACTGCCCGCCGTTAAGCACTTACTTAGGATATTTGTGGTTTGCTCACTAATAAAAGGAAGTCTTGTAAAATACATTATTTGAAAAGTAGGAAAAAAATATGTATAGCTAAAAGCTTCATAGTTTCTATACTCATCCACCTACTGTTTCTTTACAAACTGGAACCAAAAGCGCAAGAAAGCTCAGCATATCCGTATGGCACACAGCAAGCAAAACATTTTGTACAGTTAATTTAAAGTTTTTCTTTGCTATGGCATACACCAATCTTCTATACATTTAAACAACTACTTTATAAGTTTCACTTTTTAAATATGGATTTTCAGCTGATTTATTGGATGCTACAAGAAGACAGTCACAGCTGCTTCACAAAGTTTGTAAATGTAGAATTCTCAAAGGTGGCTACTAGGATACATTAAAACACTGAGAACCTTAAGGTTTTAGCCCGCCTTCTGTAGTGTATATTTCTTTTTTCAAGCATATTGCTATAAAAGTTTAGTGTTAGCCTATATTAGTGTTAGTGGACATCCTTTTTATTGTTTTTAACAGATACCACAGAAGCGAGGAAGGGCTTTTCCTTCTGCAGACCTTCCCTTATGACAACCTATTTGTTATATTGTTCTTTATTGTTCACTTTCAACGCTATTTCTAGTAGTTACATGTATATTTCTGTCGTTTTCTTAGCGTAATAACTGTTACAGCCGAGAAACAGCCCTTACTTTTTCTCTACAACTTCTAATTACATGTTTTTTCTTACCAATGTTGACACGTATGTATTTAATAACAGAAAACTTCACACAGGGGAACATACTCCTTCTAAATTCTCTTCCAGTGTATTGAGGCCTCACTGCGCAAGCCTGAGGCTTCATGAAGCATGAAAATGGTTTTAATGCTGCACTAAAAATAGTATGTTTTTATGAGGTTACTTTTTAAGAAGAACAACATCCCTGTGAATGTCTAAGTTTGCTGCCATGCAAACTTACAATTGCTCTATTGCTGTTACAATAGCAAAAAGTTTAGCTTTATGATTTGTGTAATTATTTTAATTCAGATATTGAACTTTTCTTTTAAAATGTAAACTCTTACACAATTGCAATGTTATATTGCATGAAATTCTACCATTCAGACTATAAAACTTGAACAGATAGTATTTTTCTTTTTCTTGCACGTACTACAGCGTTATTCTTGTTACTTCCTAAATGACAGAAAATGACACCACTATCAAAAAGCCCCCATCTCTCCTGCCCATAACTATCTCTGTCAAAGAAACAATACCTTTCCCTAGGAAAGCATTGAAATATTTTGCCCATATGTTTTGTTCATGAAAATCATATATCAAATGACATTCAAGTTAATACTCACCAAACGAATCTTCAAGCTCCTCGAGTTGATTCGCTTCTGCCACCTTCAATATCCTGGAGACATCTGGTTCCTCTGGCATAAGCAATTTCCAGCGAGAACGGGAGCTGGCTTCGTGTTCCTGCATGAGTATGAAATTAATCAATTGCTACTTCATCCAGCTTTTTCAGCATAAAACAGATTAAATACGACAATGAATTTCACAAACGTTTGACTAGAAATACATTTAACTTGGACCATATTGACAACTGAGCTACGATACAAAGTATTTAAGGCATGTGTTTTTTTCTCAGATTATAGTTTTTTCCCTTCAAGAGAACTGAAGGTATAAAACTAATCTATTCTCCTATTTGCTACTATACTGTAATGTGAGCTTTATCTTATTTTATAAAACTAAGTGCATAAGCTTAGAAATCTCGTAGCAGTCTAATATCTGGTTTTTATGATCTGTGGCTTTTTTCTTTTCAGGCGCTAAAATATTTCTTCTTTCACCTCTGTATTGCATTAAAGTCCATCCTTGTCCAATCTAATGATTCTCACTTTAAAAAAAAAAAAAAAGTTATGTGCAACTTCTTATAAAAGATGGAATTTATAAGTCAAGCATCAATTTTACAAGACTGTTTTCAAACTTTCGCCTGTCTGAAAGTCGATGGCCCGTTTTGCCTGATGATGTACTACTCTTAAAAGAAAGAAAGCAAAAAAAAACACAGGAAAAGGAAAACCCCAGCACCCAAACAGTGCCCAGCAAAGCCCTGCATTAACGCCTGCACATCCAGAGCCAAGGCCACAAGGGCACGGCAAAACAACGCAACACTTGCTGCTTTAATTCTGCTCAAGCTAGCAAAACTTACCTTTAAATTATTTCCGGAATGATTTATCTTCCTTTTCTTCTTGGAGGACATTTCGCTGCTCGGTATAAGCTAGTAAACACACAACTGAGGATACAGTTACCGAGGGTGGTGACAGTTACCCGAGGATACCAACACAAATCCGCTTTCTCTGTCTCAATACCTGGGAGAGAACGGGAAATCTTTGTTAATTCAACGTATTGTGCACAACTCACTTCAAAAGCAGTAAAACTCACTCTATTAGAGCAGCCCAACGCCTGACATAGCAAGTATAAATCAGTAACAGGACACAGATATTAAAAATGTAAAGCAAGGCGATGCATAACGCTACTTACGCTTTTACTTTAGCTCCACAGCTGCCGCTCCCCTCAGGCGGGAGCCCCAGGCCCGGCCCGGCGCCTCAGAGAGTGAAATGGCGTCCGCCGGCCCCACCGCCCGCCCGCGGGGACACCGACCCCCTCAGGGCACCCGCCCGCCTTCCCGCCGCGATTCAAACCGGCCGGCGGGAAGGGAAGGAAGGGAGATAGACGGAGAAGGAAGGGGAGGCGCGACGAGGCGGCGGAGCGCCGGAAGGGGAAGCGGCGGGAGGTGCCATGACAGGACCGCCCCGTCCCCGGGGGTACCGGGCCGAAGGGAGGGCGGGGAGAGAAGCGGCGAGGCGGGCCCCTGTCAGGAGGCAGAGCCGGTGTGGGGGGACGGCCCGCCTCCGAGACCGCTTTAAAAGGGAGTACTGAGGTACTTATACACCCGTTTGTGGGTTGGTGTTTTTTTTCTTTTTTCTACATTTTAAAGAGATGAGGAGAAAAGCTATTTCCTCATTCCAAATATAGAGGTGGTGGGTTTTTTTCCAGGGCCCAAGCATATTCCATTTGCGAGCTCACCAACAGCTCTAGAAGAATTGACCTGACCATTTTTTCCCCTAAAAACCACACTACAACAACAAAAAAAACCCCACCCAAAACAGGTTTTCTTCTCTAGACATTGCTAGAGACCAAGACTTAGTCCCTATCTAGCAACACAAGCGAACAAGATCACGTCTACAAAGATAACCTGAGATCTAAGGTCAAAAAAAACTTGCAGCAGTTCAAAAAAGAAATTGATTCGAAACCTGCAAAAAGGTTACTGGCTCTAAGAGTGTACCAATAAAAAAAAAAAAAAGAAGTAGGATTCAGATCGAAAAGATGTAATTCCAGGTCTCTGGCATTTACTTACTCAGCAATGTAATTGCTAATGGGAGGCTTTGCAGTTTGTCAACAAAAGCCTTATTGGAGAGGCCCCTGTCATGTCACATCTTCCCCTCCACAAGAGGGTTCCTCCAGGGATCTGTTGTTCCCCACCCTGCTTTTTCCAAGCAAATAAGCTAAAACAGGGTGAAATATCACTTCAGGAATATCAGGTGGAATGGCCTCCTTACAATTCTAGTTTAGCAGTCCACAAGCTGATGGTACCAAGCAGTAATACATAGAATCACAGAATGGTTTGGGTCTCCCACCAGACCAGGTTGCTCCAAGCCCCATCCAGCCTGGCCTTGAACCCCTCCAGGGATGGGGCAGCCACAGCT
>JAOXJK010000032.1:75018011-75040133 GCA_025774025.1 Xenus cinereus | reverse complement strand
GGATGGGGCAGCCACAGCTTCTCTGGGCAACCTGGGCCAGGCTCTCACCACCCTCACAGCAAAGAATTTCTTCCTCATATCCAACCTAAATCTCCCCTCTTTCAGTTTAAAACCATTCCCCCTCGTCCTGTCGCTCCCCTGCCTGATCAAGAGTCCCTCCCCATCTCTCCTGGAGCCCCTTTAGGGACTGGAAGGGGCTTTGAGGTCTCCCTGGAGCCAACTCTCTCAGCCTGTCCTCACAGCAGAGGGGCTCCAGCCCTCAGAGCACCTCCATGGCCTTCAGACTACTTGGTGTACAGACAACACACAGCACAGCTTCATTTCTGCAGTGAGAAGTGGCTCTTCCAGAAAGCTTGCTTTGACAGGATGAGCAAAGAACGTAAACCTTACAGCCAGCTCTCAACTGTCTCCATTAGGAGAGGCACAGTGAGACTTCACTCTTTCCAAGTAGCATACACACATATTTGAACATGGTATTGAATAAGCAAGAAAAATTTGGCTTAGAGTTCCCTTCACCAGGGAAGGAATGTATAAAGGAACACAGAAAATTACTCAAAAAGGAAAAAAAAAAGCCTACTGCAACTAGGAGCAGAATTGTGCTTATTTCACAGTAACATCAGGATGGCTCTAAACATTGTCTTGATGGTAATGCTTCATCTGCTATGGTCTGATAAGTCTGCCCATGAAATTTTCATACCCCACCACAATTAAAGCCAGATGTGTGGTATAAAGGGGAAAGGGGAAGAAGGACAACAACACAGGAACAACAACCACCACCATCCCCAAAAGCAGCACACGAGTTAAGAAAATTCTAGATTTCACTCAAAAATCATTTATGATGATGGTAAGAAACCTGTCAGAAACCATTACTGGAGGCATAGAGCAAGTTACATACAACACCATCCCTCTTAAAAATACTGGCCAAAAACCTACCCATAAATATCAGACTGAAGCAGAAAGTCACCTGCCAGAAGTAAAGTTTCAAGAACCAGCATTTCTGCTCCATTTAGAATATTTGGAGCAGCAGAGTTTCACAGCTTGTGGGAGTTACCAAGTTACACCTCAGCAGCATCCTTCCTTGATAAAACACACACTTCACCCACTTGAAATGCAGAAATATTTATTTTGGTTTCCTTCATTGGTTTTGAAAATTGTTTTGGTTTTATAAAACATAGAAATAGCCAACACTAAGCAAACATTTGAATTCCAATGTAACAAACTACCGCTCTAACAGTTGACTCGGATTTGTGTACCTTTAATTGCACACAGGTATGAAATTATGCTACAGAGTAGTGCATTACAATCACACACAAATCTTAGTGCAAACCTCGTTGTGCTTGTATTTTACATATATCCATGTTTTCAAAAAAAAAAAAAACAAAACAACCCAGCAATGAATGCTAATGCAAACCCAACTCTGTTAAGGATAGCAAAAGACTCAGGCTGTAATAAGGCTTATTTCTGCTGATTTCTCAAACAAAAAAGGTAACCAGTTATTTTTGTAATTTATCTGGGAATTAGGTTTTTAATCCCTGAACAAATACCCATCCTGTGCCAACACACAGTTCTGTTGGCATATTTAAATACTTCCCAATTGCTGCAAAGCATCAGGCAAAAAAAAAAAAAAAAAAAAACATTCTACCTGACCTATTTTGCTATTCTGTGAAGAAATACTCAGTGGCTCATACGTAAAGCACAGAAAACCGAGAGGTTATGTCAGAAGCTCTTCTGCTTACAAAGGCCCTGGCACATTTTTAAATTAAAAAAAAAATGCATTTTAAATACAGGGAAACAAGTGGGTAGTACAGGTGGGGTGTTTACCTGACTGTTAGCACAGCCCAGCCTCCTGAATGGTTTTGGTTTTCAGTCTCTAGTGTTTTGTTTGTTTTTTTTTTTTTTTGCCAGAGTTGGGATCTTGTTTTACGGGGCTGGCATTACCCTGGGGGTGTGTTAATGTAGCCAAGGCCTCGCCGGCTGGATTACCCGCGCTTTCAGTGTGGAACCAGCGAGAAACTTGTACCTCAGCGGTCTCCTCCGGGTGGAGTTCTGACTTCTGCCCTTACGGAAAGCAGATCTCAGAACGGGCTGCAGATATAAAAGGGAGAAAAACCACTCAAAATCCTTGCCCCAGTTAATATTAGGACTAACGCAAGGTGTGATACCAGCTGTACAACTGGAGAGGAGGGGTTTTTTTGGTGGTTGGTGTTTGTTTGGGGTTTGGTTGTTGGTTTTTTTTATTAAGTAATCCTTCTGAGGATGCAAGATAGAGGCATTTTCAAACTCACCAAATCCTTTGTGGAATTGACAACCGCAAGAGACACTGCAGACAGCAAACATGCTGGCAATAAGAAAACCGTAGCTCCTTGGTGAAGGAGAGTCCCATTTTTTTTGGCCAAGGAAGTCTTAAATAACTTACATATATAGTTACCATTTATAGTTAAGGCTCTTTTGGGAAATTGTAGGTCACCATAAAAACAGTATGCAACACAACTCAGCAGTAAGGCAGTGTGTCCATCTCTTCCATGTTCCTATGGCAAGTACCCATTTTTGTACAAGTTAATGATTGCACAGTTTCCTTCCCTAGGTTTGCTGTAGTCAAAATTACAGATATGAAGGCCAACAGTAGACATCAGACGCGCGCCGCTTTCCCTCGCAGTTCCGCTCAGCAGTTACATTTTGGCATTAGCATAGAGTTCGTCTATCTGCGACTGGAAATATTTTCGCAGCTCTGGTCTCTTCGCCTTCAGCGTGGGCGTCAGCAGGCCGTTTTCAATAGAAAACATTTCCGCATGCATGAAGATGTCTTTAACCTGGGAAAATAAACATATTAATAGCCCAGCTGCACTCCTCGGAATAGTCAAGGCCATTAAAAAGATTGCCCCGACATCCTAACAAAGCCCACCACTTTAAAAGATCTTTCAGCTGCAAATGAAAACCAGTTTCCGCAGAGTCTTATTATATTGGGATCGAGCAGTTTGGAGAATGAGGTGTTTGGTTCTCATTAGCATCTTACCTGTTCAAATGACTTCAAACCCGATTCTTTCCCGATCCTCAGCATGTCTTCCAGAATGTGTTTTTTGAGGTCCTGCGGATACAGGAATACGTTGTATGGCTTGAAACAGCTGGTGCAGAACAGCTGAACAGCTTCCTTAGCCAGGACTCACCTTGTTTTTGCAGAGCTCTTCATACGAGCCTTCAAATCCCTTTTTCTTGGCCCAGTTGCGCAAGGTCTCAGGATCGGGTACCACAATAGCTACTAAGAAGGCCTAAAAAAGGAGTTTTTGTCAAGCTTTTTTCTTTTCCTTTCTTTTGAAAATCAACGCTTTCGTTCCTACACATTTCTTGCTCATCAGGGTTATGTTTTGGACAGCAGGTCTCATCCTGCTGTTAAGTCAGCATCTTCCTGCTACTTGGACAAGGAGTGCAGTTAAGAAGCTTGCACTTCACAAGAGTAATTCTCTTAAGACCCACATTTCAATTTACACTTGCAAAAACCTGGACTACTTGGGTTTGCGGAGGTTTTATTAGGGTTGGGGTTTTTTTTAATTATTATTTTCCCTGCACACTGTTACCAATTTATGTACAGTCATTAATACTCAGTTAAATTATTCCAGCTGTACTACGTGGTCTGAAATTAAATCCAAAAACACGCTCTGTAACTGTTGGAGTTGAAAGTACATTCAGAACCAAAATGCGTAATGTTAAAAAATTTTAAAGATTTCAGTGTCAAAGTTTGGGTTGGGGGGAGGGAGGAAAAGAAAACTCTTTTCTGCCATCTCCTCTTGCATTTGTTTTTTAAATGACCTGAAGAAAGAGTGCTTACCTGCAAGCTCTCTCCATGGACAAACACTTGAGCAAGCGCTTCACATCTCAGATACACGTTTTCTATTTTCTCTGGTGCTATGTACTCTCCCTGGGCTAGTTTAAATATGTGTTTTTTCCGGTCAATGATCTTCAATGTACCATTCTGTTGACAGAAATAAGTTCCACTCAGAAGTGGCACTTCAAGTGAAAAACCAATCTACGCAGCATTAGCGTGCCATGCTGGATCACATAACAAACCAGAATTAAAACATACAAAAAAGAGCTTGTTTCTGTGTATTTCAGCTTCAAGTGTTACTGTGCAACCTTTGTTAAGCATTCAACAACAGACCGAAAGTGCTATTGCCTGAATTCTGGTTTAATACAAACTTAAGTGCTGGGAATGATCCAAGACAATTTATTTAAGGTAGATTAGGCTGTACAGTAAAACAGTGCCAGAGCACTGCCAAAGTAATGTCAGAAGAAAACAGGCTCTGCACCCATCTAACCTAAAGCAGGGACAGCTCCAGGATTGGCACTGCCAATACCTTTCTAGCACACAGAGTTATCTATGACAGTAATTATCCTCCTTCTAAAATTATTTGTCTTTCACCTAATTCTTTGTGTTTAATATCAAATATTTTCAGTTTTTTATTTGTTAAATTCCTGCTAATGACTACAGAAGTACATGTCAGCTCTATACGTTAACTTACTGGTAGCCATTTCCCAATATCTCCTGTATGGAGCCAGCCGTCTTTGTCCAGAGCTTCTGCTGTTTTTTCTGGATCTTTCAAATAGCCACGGAATACGTTTGGCCCTTTCACACACACCTGCAAACAGCCACTTGTTAGTGTGTGCTACGATGAAGGGAAGTTAACAAACACTCTTTGCAACGAACGCTTTCTCCAGTGGTTCTCAATAACCCCCACTAAAAAGGCAAGATGAAGTTTATGCATTAGTACAAAAATCTCTACTCATGGTTTTTGAGACCTAACATTTTCTATCAGTGTAAGTATACTAAGTACTAATTGGAAGCATCTGTTGTCTTCCAGCCTAGCAGCAGTGTTCCTACCCGGTATTTGAATAATATGAATATATCAGAGGAAATTTATTTTTATTTATTGAAGAAATTCTGCCGGATCCAAAAATATTACCCCTCGGCCCGGCAACGTGTCTGTTTCAGCTTCAGTAAGCAGCAGGTGCATCGCACTAAAACTAGTGACAAAAAAAAGCTGTGTATCACACAATCACATGTTTGTGGTCCAAAGTAAGCAGTTAATACCTCAGGGCTTAGAGCACTCAAGGCTTTTTTATTAAAGAAATTGCAGGTTTCCTTTAATTGCAGGTCATCTGGATTTGTGTACCAAGTAGAAAAAACTAAGAACAACTTCTCTGGATATAACTGGATGTATGGGCATTATTAGGATCAAAAAACAAGGTCACAAGATATAAGAAAAGCACCAACAAGATTAAAGGTTTACAGGTGAAAAGGTTGCCAGAGAATCTGGTCAGACCTTACAAGCTAAATTAAAAAAAAAATCTGTAGAAAGAGAATATAGAAGTAAAGCAATGAGTCAGGAAGAAAGAGCAAAGAGAGCCTGAAGTATTCAGAGATGATCCCAAATTTAAGTATTTTCTTCTCCAGATAACACACAAGGGTGTGTAAGTTTTCTTTGGTGGGTAGAAGGGGCACATGGGACAGGACTCTTGTTATTTAAGGATCAGCAGGACAATAAAATACCTTTTAAGAAGCGAGGACAGAGAGAAAAGCAAGATAAACAAGAGGCAAAACTCAAGATGCCCACTGCATACAGGTGTGGGGGAATCGGGAGTCCAAAAACCCTGAAAGCTCCACACTAGAATCCTCAGAAGCAACAAAGATCCAAACCATCACACCAGCTTGGGAGTGCCTTGGCATATGTGGGTGACAAGACAGTAAGAAGAGCCTGGTAAATATTATCAGGACTCTAAAACAGATCTAGAGGAATACGATAGAAAATCCAGTTTTAAGTTAAGGCCACATTGGGCTGATAAAATACCAGGCCAACTATTAGCCTAGGGGATTAGTACAATTGTAAAATGGGCAAGGAACTGGCTGAAGAATCTTCAGGCACCAATATCAATTCTCAGACTAGAAGAAATCACTAATGTAGTTCAGAGACCAATTCCTGAAAAACTCATCCCAAGTATTCCCAATGCTTACCTCAGCACAGGATATAGGAATGCTGTGAGCCACACCACAGTGAACAGATGTGTCTGACCAGTGAGGGTTCTGATGCCCTCGTAGAAACAGTACCAAACTCATCACCAAACCAAGCTCATGTTTTAAGAAGCAAGTCATTTCAGCTTATTGGGAAGGAGATGAGTAGAGAAGAACTCTATACGTCCCAGTCAAGTCAAAGGCTGACTAACCAAACATTTCACTTCTCATGGCTCCTACAGTCACAGGGTGGCAGTAGGTGACAACTTTCCTCCAGCAGAGGCAGCAAACCATTTATCTGTACCCTGCTAACCGGCACTAAGACTTTACCTGCGTATCAGCATATATAATTCTATTCACAAGTTTATCCTTCTTGAACATTGATAGCCAGCAGAAGTGAAAAGCAAGGCTGACAGAACAGAGAATATTGAAAGCTGACTCTCAGAAAGGGGGACTGGGAGTGTTAAATCCAGCTGAAGAACAGGACAACGAGGAGGAAGATCTATTTTAGGCGAAGGTTATTGAGAGCCAATTTTATAGCTATGGGCTTCAGTTCTGTGAAACAAGTTACAACACTTATTTGTTAAATTCAGAATAGTTGACACTGAGGAAGGTAGGAGTGAAAGACTAAAGAAAGTACCTGATACATTAAGGGGCTACTGTATTTTTTCAAGTCCAAAGAAACCCCCAGTGCAGTAAACTTTCACAGTAAGTGCAAGCCAAACATTTTTAGAAGTGTTTTTTTTAAAGCTACTTAACTGTTTCTCATTATGACAATTAATACTTAGTTTCTCTAGCAGACTGAGCTTTAAAAGCATATTTAAACTGAAGCAAAAACTGCTGATGAAGACTAAACATGGGGTCATATGCAAGACAGGAAAGAATCTTAACATTGCTCCCTACTTGCAAATAGTTTCCCACCACCAACCACAACTAAATCCTTCAGTATTTCTGGGAATTAAAGCCCAACAATTTATCTTTAGTCTCAAATTACAAACAAATCAAGATTATATATTGTTTGCAGTCAAATTAGCTACTTGCTTAAGCTGCTTTTTATTTACCCATTTCTTACCCACCAACCGCTTGAAACCATATGGAAGACACCAGTTAATTTGCTTTCAGGGTTTGGGAAGGGGGGGGGAAATAAATCACTACATCAACATCCATTCAAAAGTCTACAGATAAAGTTCAAGCTTTATGTATTTTACTTGAAAAAAAATATTGAAAAAGACAGCACATGGCATTACATAAAAAGCCGAGTCCTCAAAGTGCAATTTGTAAAACACAATTTATGCAGACTGCAGAAAAACAGTTGAGAAGAACATGAAGGCAGTTGTCACAAATCATTAGCAGCCTTCATGGCAATTTATCTCCATTTCTCTTAATGGTGTCCCAGCCACTTTAAATTACCTCATCTCACACATCACAAGCTGGGTATCAAGCTACACTCCTCAGCTCTTCTCCAGCACTTGGCAGGGGGTGGAGGGAAGCCCTCTGCAAGCACTTTACTGAAGGATACAGGCAGAATAGATATATAGAGATATATATGTACACAGAAATAGCAAGCTTCTCTGCTTTCCCACAGCCAGAAGATGGAACACTGGTCATACAACCATAAATACATAGTATGTTATCCCACAATAAGCTGCTTTTTCTCCCCTCCAATACACTATTTTCTGTTTTGCATCTGTGAATCATTAGCTGACATTGCACACAGGCAAAGCAGACATCTGATTTTAGGTAGCAGGCCACATTTAGCTCTTTTACTAAATTCAGTTACTTGCTATTTCTGGAACAACAACAACAAAAAAAAAACCCCCCACATTTTCCAAGATCCCATAAGAGGCTTTTATTGACCTTTTGAAATTACTTACCTCACCCTCTCCTTTGGCAGCCAAGTAATTCATTTCTTGTACATCAACAAGCTTGATGATACTGCATGGCATGGGTGCTCCAACATGACCTAGTAGGGACAGTAACACTTCAACAGCCTGAATGGCTTTTTAGTCAGGTTCTTAGAACAATAAGCTGGTTACACGCAGAAGTAAAAAAAGATAGAAAACTGATTTCTGATAACGTACTCCACCAATACCAGTACAGCAACAGCTTAAGTTTACTGGGACTAAAATGTTACATTCTCAGATATCCCTAGAACTTTGCAAGCTGAACCATGTACTCAGACTTGCTTTTTCTATAATCAGGATCCTCACTCTAGGGACATAAATTTAAGTAGCAAAAGTTCCACTATGGTTTTAATTATCAGTGTTATTTCAGTTAGGGAGCTAGAGATGTAACAGCTGACAGAAATGCAGCCTGTTTGTTCCAACACCAAAAAATACCATTTAAATTTCCAGCACTGTGTTTATACACAGCAGATTCTTGTTCTGCAAAACTGGTTGATACTATGACTTCCCCTCTCCTAAATCCAATTTAACTTCCAAGGACAAAGCCTATTACAAGTTTGGATTACTGAACATTCCTAAGCTATTTAGGGGTAGAAACTTCAAGCAATGCCTTCAAAACTTTTTTACTTCACTTGAAGGAAAACAGAATCTTATGCTTCACGACAGGTGCACTGAAGACTAAATAATGGGGTCAGGGACCTCTAGAGCATCCTGAAGTGTGACAGGCAGACCACTAAACACCATACCTGCTGTCCAGTCACCAGGCAGTGACAGCGAGCATCCAGCTGTGCATTCTGTCTGTCCATAACCTTCATAGAACTAGGATGTGAAACCAGAAGACTATTTAAAATTCTTACTTTTCAACATATAGTTTCTTCATTAAGCTGAAATTAATCACAGAATGGTTTGGGTTGGACGGGACCTTAAAGATCACCCAGTTCCAACCTCCCTGCCCTGGGCAGGGACACCTCCCACCAGACCAGGTTGCTCCAAGCCCCATCCAACCTGGCCTTGAGCCCCTCCAGGGATGGGGCAGCCACAGCTTCTGCGGGCAACCTGGGCCAGGGTCTCACCACCCTCACAGGAGAGAATTTCTTCCTAATATCTAATGTAAATCTCCCCTCTTCCAATTTAAAACCATTCCCCCCATGTGCAATCTGATTCTCCCCAGTCTCATCTTCAAAGCAACAGAACTACAATTATCATCATGTTGATTGGGTTCTCTACAGTAGTTATGAATACTTCTGTAAGGAAGGCAAGTCCCAGGAACTTAATCCAAAAACATCAATTATTGCTTATAGCAGCCCAGGTAAAAATCATTCTCTTAAGATAGTTCAGCTAGTTACTTCAGTTATAATAAAGACTTTGGGATGAATTCAGAAATCCCAGAGGACAAAAACTCTAGAAAGGAGTATGCATGTGTGTAGTCTCCAAGAAGAATGCCAGAAAGAATTAGCAGGTATCCAACTACTAAAAATGCTTTAACATCAAAGCTGGAATGAGTACTAAAAATCTTTCTTTCAGGATTAGGGCCAGGAAACTCACCTGACAGCCAAGAGCTGTTCTCAGGAAGGTCAGAACACTTGCAGATACAGGTGCTGCTCCTGTGATCATAAACCTCACTCTTCCTCCCAAACTTGCCTACAACAGACACAAGATACTATGGACACCAAAAGCATTTTAGAGAAGTTTCCAGAGTCTTTTTCCGTTCCCCCCTCAGCCACCGTTCACCTACAGTGCCACCCACAGAGATGAGATTAGAGATTAAGATTTAGTCTTCTATTGCAAGTTGTCTTTTTTTTTGGTAGTGTTTTTAATACCATTAATGGCTGGAAGAGGCAGTAATCTCAAACATACAGTATCTACAAAGACTGTGCTGTAGTGTCACTGCAACACACACTCGGCCAAGAGCTTAAGTTATGGCCTTACAGCAATGACTATTTTTAACTGCCTTCTCTCAGCTTCTCCTACATCCTGAGCACTATAAAAAGCCGCCCCCGGGGCACGTTGTACAACCAAGGTTAGGGCCACAGCAAGCGAGTGCCAGATAATAACAGGCATAGCTTACTAGTGACCAACAGCCAGGAGACAGTAGGGGCTACAGGTGGCACTAAGTCACATTCAGCGTTCCTCCTCCTTCAGAAGGACAGTGTTTGCTCTCAAAGCGTCAAGAGAGAAGCAGCAGGCTGTTTTGCAGAAGCCTCCCTAATACAGTTAGAGTATTATTAGAACAAAGGGAACTGAAAAACGGAGTTGGAAATGAGTTCCGGTATCCACCAAAGACTCGTGGACTCAGAGGCTTTCAAGCATACCTGTATTTTACGGAAGATGACTTTATCCCAGAAGCTGTTATTTCTAACTATACCACTTCTTAGTTCTGCTTCTTTCCTCTTGGAAGCAAAATCCAGCATCCACCTCTTTAATGAAGTATCTGCCTGTCCAAAGATCTGTTGACAAAAAGGATCTGTTATTAGAAGCTTCACAGACTACTGTTCCGTTTCTTAAAGAAGCATGCAGAGAGACTCTTAACAGTGAAAACCAAATAAATTAAACAACCTTTATTAGTAAACATCTTAATTCTGGTAAGAAATACTTGCATTTTGGCTTTTTTACCTCATTTGGAGGGATCTCCACCAAAATTAGCACTTCACTAATTCCTGTTTCCCAATCCAACTGTGTGATGCTTTTTCAATGTACAGTTTCTCCACTTCAAAATATGATTGAAAGCTGTTTTACTTTTCTATTCCACTTTGATCAAAAGCAGAATTAAGTATAATCCTCACATATCCTAGAGAGCACACCACCATAATATATAAAGTAACACAAGGTTTTCTGAGGAGATACAGGTCCCTTCAGAAATATCTGAGATTTGTCTTGCATATATAGACTTGCTGTTTAGATTACTTTTCAAAGGCTCCTTCTGGTTGTTCTCAGTCACAGCAGACTCAGCAGCAGACCACAAATTAACATATTCACTTGGAAAGAGACAGACCCAGCAGCTTTTCAGCATTAGCCACCCTGCAATTTCCCACTTAACTTCACATGCTGGTTATTGCAAGGCTGGGCAAGGTTCAACCAGTGCCACAGACACATACGTGAAAGCCTCAGGGCACCAGAGTCAACAAGCAAGACGACATCAGGAAAGAAGAGAGTCACAAGCTTTGGCTCCATTTCCCAAATTCCAGTACAGAACGAAGGGGTAAAATTTAATTACTACAGGCAGGGCTTTGAATTCCTTCCCTCCAAATGTATCAGAGTTGAGCAACCTGGTCTAATGGGAGGTGTCTCTGCCCATGGCAGGGGGTTGGAACTGGACGATCTTTAAGGTCCCTTCCAACCCAAACCATTCTATGGTTTGTTCCTGGGGCCAAACAGAACCTTGTTTTACTCACTGTTCCTCTAGTCTCCTGATTAGAGCAGTGTCCTGGCTAAGACAGCCCTGCCATTTCTTTAGCAGTCACAGGACTTCCTGCTCTATCCTTCAACTCCTCTGGCTGTATCCTAAGAGTCATCCACCCACAGGCAAAAGGATGACTTAAAAATCTTAAATTCAAGGAAGAATCTACTTCTCAGATGACCCTGGGCAGCCAAGCTCAGGAGAGACCAGGGTTGCTGACACACCCTCTCCCCAGTGCTCCTGACTGGCTGGTTTCTAATTCTCCCTGCTAGAAAAACGCTGGCTGCTGTGTAGGAAACTTATATGTGTCCATGCAAACATAGGCAGACACCTGACCTCGGTTTGCAAATTCCACTCCATGAGTCAGATGCTAAAAGTGTGGCGTGCAGATGCTAAGCTAAGTTCATGGTGTAGGCTGGACTTAAATAACTTGCTCAGAGCAAAGCAGTAAGTCATTAATCAAGCTAGAGAGAACACAGTCCCCCAGTCAGTCTTTTCAACACCAGGATTTGCTGCCTGAAAATGTTTTCATACAACCAGTACTACTCTCTGCACTTTCAGCTTTATTTTAGAAAGATGAACTGATTTGCCAGCATCTGATTGAACATCCCAGAGCACAGCAGTTCCAGTACAGACTTCACAAAGTCTGTTAAAACCCTGCACAGATCCAGACTCACGCCTGTAGACTTACCTTGTCAAACATTCTGTTCAATAACCTGGGTACTACAGGAAATACAGTTGGCTGCAGCGTTTTTAGGTCATCCATAAGTAGTCTGATATCCCCTTGGAAGAATCCTATCCGAGCTCCGTGGCACAGAACCACACTCTGTCAGAAAAAATTAAAAAAAGCCTGAAAAGACAGCATGTATAATGTGTTGTAGCTCTGTGTACGACAATCCTATGCAGAGCAGACCATGCAGTATCCACCTTAAATCCTCTCAGATTCTGGACAAGTTCTGCAGGATTCTCAGACTATAGGATGGGAGTGGAAAGACCAAATAGCGTGACATGACTGGTGTACACAGGTCTTTAACAGAATGAGATATAGCACAAAAGACCCTATCCAAAAAAGGGCAGTTGGCCAATAAGGCAATACCAGCAACTCAGAGGTAACAAGAGACTGAAAAAAAAATTTAAAATAGGAAAGTTCTTATCAGGCTTATTTAAAAATACTGGAACTTTGTTCCCTGCTATATACTAAAAAAGCCAGCACGTGCTACGTAGTGGTCCAGCAGGGATTTCTGCCTTGTGCTACTCGCTTTTCATTCTCTTGCACTTTTTCCTTCTTGTTTCACAAGACTGGTACAAGAAGAATTGTTAGGCGATCAAGATGCTCCTTGGAACATTCTAGTAGACCCGCTGATTGCATCACTTAAGACCTACACCAAGGAAGGCAGACTTAATCCTACTGTGCTCTATATTCTCTGTGCTAGAGTCTAAGTGTAGACCTATATATTCCTTTTCTTGTATTTTTTTTTTAGTTCTTTTCTAACAACATCCCTACTCTTCTTTTGTTTCTCTATACCCACTTGTTTTTCCTTTCTTCTCCTTCCTCCATAACACCTCTTCCTTCATTCCCCACCATCCATTCTCATCTTTTCTGCACACAAGACACTAAAGTGTCACTTCACCTGTGCTTTCCCACCATCTGCTAAAAAGCTGCCAATGCATCGGTCCAGATGGAGCAAGCAGGAACTGCCTTTGATAGGTGGGAACATGTTTGTCCTGCCAAGTTCACTGACCCTCTACCTTCCTTAGGAAGCCAAAAAAAAACCAAGAGAAAAATAAAAGAAAAATCCACAAACATGGAATTAACAAGAGCGGCAGGCTCTAAAGGCTGCTTGCTTCTCACAGAGCCTGTGTTCATACCTACCCCAAACAGTAATAAATCTTTTCTCCCAGAGGTGTCCTTGCTTAACCTCCTTATGTAAATACACAGGTAAACACCTCCTTTGTAAAGACCTCAAACAGCAGAGGAATACTGAGAGCCAAACACCTTCTTCTGATTTTATCCTTTAGAACACAAGTTCCTATCCTGTTTCCACTGCATGGTGAAAAACAGAACTTTTACCTACAGAGCTTGTACCTTGAGATGCAAGACAGGCATCAGTAAAAGACACACTGATACATAACTGGTATCCAGGTTACCAGGAGAAAAAGAGATCTAAAGCCTACAGGCACCTGTACACCTCAGTTAAGCTCTATTCCCAATCTTCATAACATACATACACAGACATGCATGCATATATGCATTATTATCTATGTGTATACAGACACACTTTTTTGGTAGAAAGCTCAGGTTTCCTAACTGAAATCACAGGATGATTTCTGGCTCCATGTGCCTTTTCACGCTTGCACAGAGGCTTTTTATTTCCCTACATAAACTGGGACATGACTACCTTCCATATACATGTAAGGGAGAAGTGTTAATTCAACTCCAATAACTATGGTAATTAAATACCTGTGCCTCTACTGTATATAAGCAGCTTGAGGAAATTGCATCCTTTCAATAATTCATACCTCTTAACTATGGGCTCAGAGGTCCTTATTCAGACTGCCAGTATTAAGACAACCTAAGCCTCCTCATCTTCAAAAATGAAGCCCCAGGTTTTGCTATATGGTAAAACAAGCTAGCCAAGAGAACTTCAGAGTTTGTCATTAAACAGCATCAAAAGCCACCTTCATTTCCTGCAGAAGTACTCCACTGAAACAAAACCTCTCCCTTTTATTGAAGTTTCTTGGAAGCAATGGTACATTTAACCAACTTAAAATCAGTTTTGTGTCAGCAAACAGGATGCCAGGTTATAAATTTTTAAAGTTTGAGGACTGAAGAGTGGAACGGATTTCTAGTTGTGCACTGATTATTGTAGAGGGAATTTCTAGGCAGTTTATCTGTTCTAAGGGATTGTCTCATGTTCCAGTAAACCAGTTCCTTATCAACTCTAGCTGTAAGGTTAAAACTTATATTTCAGCATGAAAGCCAAATGTTTAGAACTCACTAGATGTTGTTTATGGGATATTGTTTTCCTGAACGTTACCTCCAGCTTTCATACACATGTGCAACTCAAAGAGGAACAGCGTGTATCACTGGGACTCAGGAGACACGCATCCTGTAAGAAGAGCGAGCTTCTCAATAGTTCAGTACAACAAACGGGTGCTTACCTCAACGACTCTCTCAAACATATGAGCCAAGGGCAGGAATGATATCAGAACGTCATCAGAGGAAGGCATAAACGTTTTCTGAAAGTGGAAGTGTCCGTAAAATTAAATTTTATTCTCATTGATCCTCTAAGTTAAACGTAACAATGAAATCTGAAATTTAAACTCTAGAGCAAGGCCTTTACTTCAGTTTTGTTTGTAATGAAGCTGCATCACCTTTTGTTAAAAATATTACAGCCATGACTTCTAGCATAAACACACACTGCAGAAATGGTCATCTTTTAGATTTGAGTACAGTGACCAATTTATTACAACTTATCACTCATATGATGATGAATAGAACAAATTCGGAGAGAAATCACAAGAAGTTCCATTATATACACCAGGAGGGAGAGGGAACGAAAGACTTAAAGTACTGTGCCTTAAGGTTTTAAAAAAAAAAAACAAACCACACTTTCATCTTAGATTAGAAAGTTTATCCAATTTGCCATAAGCTTGATATCAAGAGTACCTTACATGATCTAATTATGAGACCAGCTGCATAATTTAAAAACAATTCTACATGCAGAATACGTGACAAAATTACAATTGTATTTTTAATTACATCTGTATATGTTAAAATTTAGAACCATCTTCTTAGCTAGTCTGTAGATTAACTTCAGTTGTCTACTGTAAACTAAAAGCACTGTATCAAGTAAGAATACAGGGTCACGCTTCTTGCTCATTTATGCGTGTGCTTTAAGTATTTTGGGGGATTAAAATACATTATAGTTTCTCCCATCCTTAGTGCAAAAGGCTAGGCTCTACACCAACCCTCTGATATAGAGCTTGCACTAATGACAAATCCAATAAGCCTGTGGCAGAACATAATATATACCCACATCAGGATCTTTATAAGATTTTGCTTGGGTCAGACCAAATTGTTAATCTGTCAGGGTCTTGACCCTGACAGAACAATTCAATAAGTATTGACTTTTGACCGAGCACGGGCAGAGCGCTGTCAAGTTACATTTTCACTTGGATCTTACTAAAAGTTAAGACTAAAGTTAATGAGATTTCAATGTTGGTTTTTCTTCCCCTTCATGCAAATCCACAAAGTTAACCTTTGCAGTTTACCTCTGTAGTTTTCACAAAAGCTGAAGCATTGCTGACTATGTTTTGGTGAGTGATCATTGCTCCTTTGGGGTTTCCTAAGGAAGAAGCACATCAGCATGCAATAGTGAGACTTTTTTTCTAGATCCTTTAAATAACCAAGCAGTAGCAAAACTAATCTAACAGCATTTCAGTCAGTCCTCCTTCAATATTAATATCTTACTTTGTAGATCAATTAAAGGCAGAGAACTTGCTAACACACTGTCAAGTACAGCTGGTAACAGTTTAGTAAGTTTGTGTTCAAGTCCTCAAATTTCATAAGGAGGACAAATCCTTAAGAAATTGTCAAGTTTCTCGGACAAGCTCCTCTCATTCAATATTCAACGCTTCCATGAAGATGCAGTGATCAAACCCAGACTAATTTCTGTTCTCACATCTGCTTTAAAAGCGTAGCTTGTCACTGGACTTTTCCCTTCTTCTCCCTGCCAGAGTGGGATATTAACTTAGAAATGTCAACCGAGTGACATCTAGACAGTCCTCCTGTTTTAATCTTACAGGAAGGCTGCTTAGAGCTAACGAACAAATTTCACTAATACAGTACAAAAAGACTATGGAAGAACTGAAAGTATGATGCAGAGCCCTTATTATAATGGAAATATAGGTTCAGTACTTATTTCCAAGACCAAAACCATAACACCTCCACACACCCCCAACACTGCAACACTGTATTGATCAACGGGAAAAATCAAAGGGAGCCTTACCATAAAACTTCCCCAGCTACTACTTGCCAAAAATATGCAGCAGCAGGGGAGAGTCTTGAAAAAAAAAGTAGGAGGGCTTCTGAATTAATTTTGCACATACGGGATAATAAATTCTGCATAATGTAATGAGGTGTACCTGTCGTTCCACTGGTGAAACAGATGACTGCTAGATCTTCTGGCTTTGGAGGCTATGAGAGTTAAGAAAGTATTAGTATGGTTAAGATAGCAAGGAAAAAAAAAAGATTTTCATGGACAAAACATTGAAATACTAGTGTTACTTTTGAGCTATGGGAGGTATGGAGATTTGCTAGTTTGATCTACAGAATACTATCCAGCTTCAGATTGTCATTTTAATTTCATACTTACCATAGGTTTTTGCCTGTGTGCTCTTCCCAGATCCTACAGAAAGGAGAGAAAGAGGAGAGACACAGTTTACGCCTGAGCATGTAACGTTTTTTGCTCTAAATTTACCAGACAAATGTTACCAAACACCATAACATTCCATTATTTAGACTGACTGTTAAGGCATTTTAACTTCCAAGAAGAGTAACAAAGGCTTTAAAGGACATTTTAAAGATACATAGAATAACTACCATGTTCTACAAATACAAGAGTGATAACTAATCTAACACTCACAGGTTTTTTCCAGCTAGGAAACCAGAAGTCTCTCATTAGAGACTCTCATCAGAGTTCTGACAATCCACAGCAAGGAATCAACCCTGCAGCTCATGCAGGAGAGACATGTGCCACTGACAACCACTGAGTAGATGAAGCAGGATTCATCTCAGCAAGCACCTCGCACCAACATCACTGCTTGTGAGAAGGAAGACTGAGTTTCCCCATGAAGGGTCATGGGGTGGTTTGTACTCCTTATACTGAAGAGTGGAGACCACAAGATTCTCTCCTCCAGAACCTCTTCTCCCCTCTCCATCCTTAGGATCATTCAGGCCTGACCATTAATTATATTGTATTTCTTTAGGCAGAAGGGAATGGATAACAAGAAGATCCTTGTATCATCAAGGATATAAGGATCAAGAGGAAAAAAGTTTCAAATCAACGCTTATTGTCATGCCTATTTAAGACTAGAAATAATCATATCTTAAGGACTTATGCAAATTAAAGTGGACCTTTTGTTAAGTATAGCTTTGGAAGCACCCATTGAGGGCAGGCACATCAACCTCACCATTGCCTTTACATTCCAAGTGCACAACAACAGAACTACACATTCCTTTCCCTAGCCCTACACTGCCTTTAGTATGATGTACCTTTTAGATTACCCAAAGAGGTTTAAGGAAAACAAAGGACTGTCTGGAAACACTGTTAACATCCCTATACCTGTAAGTTTGCCCTTTTGAAACACTGTCATTATGCAAAAATTTGCCACTATGAAAACACAGCTCAAAACAAAAAGCACCTGCATCTCAAATACCACCGGAAACTCAATGCTCCTACAGCCCAGTTTTGAGTAAGATCTGGTATTTACTGAATATACAATTATCTACATACACATCTTGTTGATATCCTAGATATGAACTCCAACATCTCTTCCTACCAAAGAGCCATTTCTTCACAGCTCTAAGTAACCACAGTAACCCAAACATCATCTGCTGTCATTAAGAAAAAGTACTACTGGAAGTCACTGCTTAAGCATTCACCCCCTGGTTTTGTTTTCCTGTAACTAGAAGATCCAGTGGAAAGCATCTTCCCCTGCCAGAAATGAGCTCATTCAAGGAAAGAAGCCGATTTTATGGGCCCAATTGCAAGTTGGTACGCTCGTTTCCCAAGTTTAACCCAACCCTTTTGCCAGCGAGCTACAGCACACTGTAAGTCACTCACTCTGCATGATGTTTCTAGCCCCACTTCAGCTCGGCAGCCTCGCTGAGGCTGGTTAGCGACCATTCGGCTAATTATCTTTTAAACAACACACTGGCATTTTTGTGTCTCTACCAGAAGGTGGCCCTGTTAACATAGAAGCTAAGCCTGCCGTGAAAACAAGTTCAGCGAAATGAAGTATTTCACACCAGTTACTGACACTTGCACAAGACAAGTACACTTTTATTTGGAGATATATAGACAAGTCCTGGTGAGCCAAGCCTTCACCAACTCCAGCTGGAGCCAGGCTAAACCCGGTTTCATAATCTCACAGTAAAGATGCACTTTGTCCAATTCGATCTTGGGACAGAGTTCTCCAAATAGTGAAGTTATGAAATAGCCTTGCATAAGAGATCTATGCAGACAAAATAACTACAAGCTAAACCAGACTTGAACATTAAGTGGTGAAGAAAAACGGCTTCTACTTCCAAAACCTGGAAGTCTCGTTCCCCTACATTATCATAGGCTTGCCCTGGAACAGTTTACTGCCATTTTCCTCCTCCTCCAGAAAATGTTTTGTAGATTGAAGTGTTAAAGGGAAGATGCCATTTTTCACAAGACCAAAACCTACACTGCCTCTTTTTGACACAAGTATTTCTGAAACATTAGTCACAGTATATAATTATCACGTTACTGCTTCATATGGGCAAGCCTTAACACTCCGCTCTGATGTTCGTTCCGGACTATGTTAGCAAGCTCTCGTTCCGTCATCTTGGTATACACAACTTTTACATTTTGAGCATTATGAAATACTAGTAGCAAGTTGTTTTCCTTTTGGTTCGGGTTTTTTTGTTTTGTTAGTGCTTTTTAAATATTTTTTGTGTAAACTTCAATCCAAGAGATAGTTAAATATTTTCAAACTAATCCACCACATTTTGTTCAGTCCTAAAAATCTGTTCATCAGACACTGTCTTCTTCCTCCCGAAGTAAATGAGAGGAAAGCAGTACAGTAGGTTAAGCATACTTACCTCGAGTTCTCTCATGCTGAAGACTTCTACCCCACACTTTTTGCCACGTTCCACAAGATCCATGCCAAAAGACTCCATGATAACAATGGTGTTGAGTATTGGAGTTTCCCCCTTTTCCACACTGGTTAGCAAAAGTTTGGCCTTGTCAGGTTTGTCACAGAAAACCAATGACAAGTCAGCTGATGAAAGAGAACAATGTCATCAGTATGACAAGTTGAATGTAGACTAGATCTGTACATACTTCAGAATGTGGTAATGGAAGACTCTTCTAAAGAAGGCTGAAGAAGCCTTCAGTCAGCTCTTCCATCACATATTCAGTCACTGAGCTACTGGAAGTGTCCTACCTTTGTTCACAATGTAGGCAATTGCCTCAGTTCCCAGTGTGTCATAGAGTGGCACCACCACCATGGAGAAGGCGTAGCATCCCTGCTCAATGATCACCCACTGCACAAAAAGAAGAGATGCGAGTGACTGTATGTTTGCTTATCACAACAGACCTCCAAGAAAGACTCGTATTTGGATTCCAACATGTTCAGACATGGAATCCAAATAGGACAGAGCTCATTTGGACAAGTCTTGCTAAAAAAAAAAAGTGGCAATTTGTATCATTTGTTTACTTTGAAGACCTACTACATTTTTATCTGTGGAAAGAGGAAAAGAAAAAAAAAATAAGGAGCTACGGGAAAGATTCCAATCCAATGAAATTCAACTCTGCCCCTAGGAGTAATTTTATGTACTTTTGCAAAACCAGTCAACATTAACTGTCTCCTTAGTTTACCTATTAACAGAAAGTTAATAGGTAAACAGTTGAGTACAATATATTTTTTTTTCTTGGTTTTAGGTTGAGGTAGCCAAAGCCTTCAGTGTTCTATATTACCATGGTATATGAATCAGTAAAGGACTTGCTCATGTCTTGACACACATTAAGTTTATATACACAGAGTATTCTTACCTCTGCATTATCTAAATCTCATTCATGGCCAGATATGGAACGTAAACAGTTAAACTAGAAGTCCTTTGGAAAGCCAGACCCAGAAAGTTTTTCAGCACTTCTCAAAGCTAACCATTATTCTTTAAAGGAATCTAATATGAAGACTTCTATTAAAAAAAATCATTTACATCCCTACAAGCTGCGTTAAGAAGGATTTGCCTGCTAACAAGTGCAGGACTCAATAAACATGCTGGATATTGCAGCCTTCCTGTGTGTGATGCCAGCTGACAGTGCTTTACAGCAAGCCTGATTTCATCCAAAGTACCATCAAGGTAAAACAGGCAATTCTTTTTCCAGAGAGTAGCTACTGGGTACAGTTTATAAACAACGAGCTACACCAAAATACAAGGTAGCATGTGACTCCTGAAGTGGGAGCCTCAGGGTACATGAAGAGGCCAGTGGAACTAGAACATTTCATTTTTTTTCCAATCAAAAAAGAATGACA
The DNA here is from genome assembly GCA_025774025.1 of Xenus cinereus. Taxonomy (NCBI): domain Eukaryota; kingdom Metazoa; phylum Chordata; class Aves; order Charadriiformes; family Scolopacidae; genus Xenus; species Xenus cinereus. The sequence goes on along the minus strand of JAOXJK010000032.1, from coordinate 75,019,543 downwards.
AAAATTCTCAAACACCCTACCTTTATTTAGTCAGTTCCAGTTACAGGAACAAAACAACAAGCATCTTTAAAAGTTATCAGAACTTAAAATTTGACAAGGATTGCATTAACAAGGGTGCTCGTTTCCCTTCACCACCCCCAAACATTATCACATTTCCCAGTGTTTTTGCAGGACAGTAGCCAGTTACCTCACCCCCGTATGATGACAAGTTCAAACACCATTCGGCTGGTTATTCCACTTAATATCTAACACAGGGGCAACGTTAACAGAGTTCCTAAATCTCAGTTTTTATGAGCTGTTTACTATGGGCAGCTCTCTACTGATTGAAACAGCCTTAAACACCGAGACTTTTTCTGAAACCGTTTAAAATAGGCAAATTCTCTTGTCCAAAAAGACTTCTTATAAAACTAGTACTAGACTTTCATGCAGACATTAGACATACTGGTAAGTCTAAGCAGGCACACCTATCCCAGCCATAAAAAGGGTCCACTGAATATTTCTTCCTAGATAACATTCACCTGTATATGTAACAAGGTGACAGCTTTATTTGCTGTTCAGCAGCCGAAAGTTTAGGAGTTATTTTAATAGGGTGGGGGTTCACTACAGTAGAAGCCGCACAGTGATAAAAGCTTCCTGTTGCAGCCTCCAACAACTCTTGCACACCGTCATTCTCACTGCAACAACCAGCATCAGCTCTATTTTTTTTGAACTACCAAGACATTTTTCTACCATTTTAGCTTCTAAAGTTAAGAGCATTTACATATAAAAATCAAACCTTGACAACCTTGACACTTGAGTTCTCTCTCAAAGCCCAAGCAAGCGACTAGTACTGAATACAGACAGTGTGAAAGTTTGAGGTCAGAAAAAAAATAAAGGGGCACTGTATATTTCACTGTCCTGTTTTCTCAATCCAAAACACAACTTCCTTGCTTGCAAAAAAGATCATCTGTTTTACAGCTACTCAAAGAGAAAGTAAGATTTTTTTCTTTACAAATCCAAGTTTTATTTTTTTTTAGTGAGCAGTTAGGCAATATGCTAGGACTTTCCTCATTAGGGGATTTCCCCAGCAGTTGTTCCCTGAACTGACAGATGTGACTCATTTCACACCAAAAAAACCTTCAAATAATCTTCTGTCTGGATTAGGGATTATATTGGGGATGTCACAACACCCATCCAGTGGTTTTCAGCAGGGAAAACCCCAGATTTAAAATTGCTGATTTAAACAAGCCTTTCCTGCTCATTCCAAGCCCAGTTCAAAAGCCTGCAGGAGCAATGGAGCTCAAGTGCATTTTGCCTCTGTGATCCAAGAGCAGACCACGCTACCCTGCTCTCCTTCAGAATATCCATCAACCCAGTCAAAACTTTGCATCCAAAGGTCTACAGACAGTTCAAACTGGCACAATACTAACATCTGGCTCCCTTTTTTAGAATTATAGAATGATGTGGGTTGGAGGGGACCTTAAAGACCATCCAGTTCCACCCCCCTGCCCTGGGCAGGGACACCTCCCACCAGACCAGGTTGCTCCAAGCCC
>JAOXJK010000032.1:74994006-75017911 GCA_025774025.1 Xenus cinereus | reverse complement strand
TGTTCGGGTTGTAGGAGCTGAAGGTGCTCCCTGAATGGAAGGAGTTAGTTTTGTTACACCCCTTGTATGTTGGTTCTCAGTATGGTCGTCTACAGTATGTATCAGTAGAACTTGCTGAGATTTTTTTTTTTCTTTAGAGGAGTATTGTGAATATCGTTTTTTTAGAGGAACAAAACCTCCTGGAGAAAAAATCTATTTATTTTATACTGTAAGAGAGAAGTAAAAGCTCTTAAAGTCCACAGATCTACTGTCTACTTCTACAAGCATTTGGGTAGCAACTGGATTCTTCTGGCAGATCTTGATGGCTTGACATTTATCTCATTTAGAGAAAAAAAAAAAAATTAGTGCCTTATTTTTCTGTCACTGTGAGGGGGGAAAAACCCCAATCTCGTCTTTCGCTGAGTCTTGGGCTTTTTTCGTTAAAGCGGTAAAATTTGTATTCAAGTAAGATGCATTCATTCTGTTTGAAGTAAACATTCAACCAAAGTCCTGGAAATCTTCTTAAACTAATTACATTTTATAATCCTTTAATGCTTCTCCACAGATTTCCCTGGCACAAACTTCCATCTTAACTCCTGGACCACTTTTAAATTTCTCTTCCCCCAGGTAGTCCGCGTCACAAAAACGCCTTCGGCAAATGCTGTGCCTTCAGAGCTTTGTGTTAAATGAGAGATGTAAAGGTTATAAGGTTATTGTATCCCATATTTTACTCTCCATATTTGCTGGCATTTTACCTCTGAAATATTTGGGTGCTGTGCAATATCTCTAAATCTCAAATATAAGTTCTTCATGTAGCCGACGTGATGGCTGCAAAGATCACAGCTTTTCCCTGCATCTCCTTAATTTCTTTTTATAAGTTTTCCTTGGTTTTATACTGTTCTTTATTAATATAAACTGCTACTGGAATGGGCTTTTCTGGAAGTAACTACTTCTGCAAAGAGGGTGAGTCTTGAGAATCACTCCAGTAGTGATTCTCTCAAACAGATCCTATACCTTTGAGACAAAGGGAGAAGTTCCTCCTGGGTAGGATCTTGCATCTTCTAATAAAGCTGTCCCCATTCTTATGTCTTATGCCAGCTCGGGAGTGAATATTTAGGTTACACACTAATGCATTGCACAGTGTTTTTATCTTGATGGGGTGCTTTTTTTTTAAATATAAACTTTTAAAGCTATTGGTCAGATTTATTTCTTCTCAAAAGATGGAAGATCATTGAAGTTGATGGAAAGGTGTGAGATGCTTAGGAGCATCCCTGGCACTAAGTTTGGTGTTTTTTTTCTTTAATGAAATTGTTTGTAAAGGAGAGAGGTGCTGATAAGCAGCATGGAGAACTGAAATCTCAACACAGCTAGCGATGAAAAGAGGTTTTGGAGTGTGTCTCTACCAACTTCTGCGGCGGTGTTTCAAAAAGCGGATTATTTTACAGAGATTGGGAGGTTGATGTGTGGTCAGCAGGACCTTTCCTCACTAAATGCATGTTATCTGTGCAGCACTGATAGGGGTAGGGGGGCTTTCAAGGTGTAAATTATTGATGGCACGCTGGAATTAGCTGACAATGGGAGTAATTTGCCTAGTTTGTCTGCGCATATTTAATTGGAAAGTGAATTTTTGAATAGCCTGTCAATTGAACATCCCTGTTTAAAATGTGAATTCCCTGCAGTTTTCCCCACTGGTGACAGCCTTGATATTGATACAGCTGTGACACCGTGTTTTTGCCGAGTGTAATTTATGTAAATCCCAGTGACACGACAACAGTAACTTTTAAATTCCTTGAATTAAGATATTATTGTCCGAAGTTTGTTGTAAGAAAATCTTTTTAATGCCTTCTTATGCACCTATTTTCTGCATTTCAGTAACTGTTCCAGAGAGTGAACTAATGATTTACTGGTAGCAAATTTAGGGTCTGTATATTCCTTATTTACATGAAAGAATTTAAATATTTCTCTCTTTTTTTTTTTTTTTTTTTGAAGAAATGAAAATCTAGAAAGAGATTTGCCAAATAAAGAAGATGGGAGCGAACAGCAGCAGCATCAGCGAGCTTCCCGAAAATGAATACTTAAAAAAATTATCAGGAGCAGAGCCCATCTCAGAGAATGACCCCTTCTGGAATCAGCTGCTGTCTTTTAGCTTTACCACCCCAACAAACAGGTAAGAGGGTGCTCGTTGAAGTATTCAACTTGTTAATATGTTTATGGAAGTTGTGAGTCTGAAGGCAAATGAGTGGTTATGTTAATTATTCCTGATTTAGGTAGCGGAGGAATAAATGCCTGTGTAATATGGACTGTTGTTTCTAATTTTGGATGCTCTTTCCACCACCGCTTCCATCCCTGTGGGTTCCTGTCTTCATAAGAGCTCTAATTTCTGTTCATTCTCCTCGGGAAGATCGGAAGTAGGGTCTGTAGCGTTTTGGGGGAGCTTTTATTTATTTATTTTGGTTGGGTTTTTTTTTTTGTGGTTGCTTTTTCTTTCTTTGAGAAAGCCTCTGATGTTTCTGGAGTTGCTGAAGGCTCCCAATGCGTGATGTTTCCTCTTGACTTACAGTGAACTGTGCATCTTCCATAACTTAATTATAGGTTAACTGTTGATTTTCTTAGTCTGTAGGGTTTTTTCCCCCACCTCTTTTGGAATCATAGAATCATTCAGGTTGGAAAGACCCTTGGGATCATTGAGTCCAACCATCAACCTTACTCTAGAAAGTTCTCCCAGAATTTTTACATTTTAAAAAGAAGCTTGGCATGTTGTCTCCTTAAAACATGTTTTCTAAATATCTAAAATTCAACTTTTGCATGTCTTGTCACTCTAGAAAGTGCTGTAGATATAAACGGAGTTAATATTTTTGTGAGGATCCATAGCACATCTCCAGAAATACAGAACATAAATCTTTGTGATTTCTGTTAACTCAGGTTCATTGCCCTGTGTATTATCAATCTTAGAAGAACAATCTGCTATTACTTAACACTTTTAAGTATCGCTTAAACTGGTTTTACAGTTCACAGTGTTAACCTGGTACTTTTCTGTCAGGTGAATGTCTTATTTGCCCCCTTTATTATTAACAGTATTTCCTGGCAATTTTTCATTAAGGGTCATAACGAACCACATCAAACCACTTGTGTAACAGGCTTAAATAGGCCACCGTGTGTTACTGCTAAAATTGGGAACGCTTTTAATCTCTAATAAATTGGAAACGTGTTTGAGAGCTGTTGTGGCCAATTTTATTGCCATCTTTCAATTATTCTTATTCTTTTGTTATTAAAACAGAGCTCCTGTCAATATGAATGACAGTCAAGGGTGGTTTGTTTTTTTTTTCCAGAAGGTGAAAAACTAGTGCAGGTTTATGACTGCTCTGACCTTGAATATAAATTAGTGATGGAATGAAGAAGGGAATACAATTTCTAGTGAGTTTACTTGTTATATGACTTAGCTTTGTGCTCTGTTTTGTGCCCAGTAGCTTCTGAAAGCAGAGACATATGTTTATTTTCATAAAAATTAGGAGTAGATCTGGTAGCCAATCTGTGTCTCCTACTCGAGTGTCGGTGACTAAGTGACAGCTCACGTAACTGGGAGGGAAAATGCTGAAGGTAAACAACTGGGAGGCATTTACTAGGCGTTCTTTTTGTAAAGAGTGAGGAGGAAAGAAGGATTTTGGCTTAGTAGAACGGTTAGAGTTGGAAGGGACCTTAAAGATTCTGGGTGGAGGGAACAGCCAGAGGGTAGCAAGAAGGTACAGCATTGTGAAGGGTTGTAAAGCTTGTAAAAGGTAGTACCTAATGGACAGTGGGTGAGGGAACAGTTTTTTTTTCTATAAAATCCTTGAAAACTCAAGAATTATTTACATCCTACCCCTGTCTAACAAGATGGACGATATTCTAAGAAGTCATATAATAATACATTGTTTTGGTTTTGGGGTTGTTTTTAGAGGGAAATAAATATATATAACACCCCAGCAATTTCTTTCAGCTATTCTACTGCTTCTCCCTCCCACAACTAAATTAAAGGAGTTTTTCTGAGTTTACTTTGCAGCTTTTTTGTGCTCATTTCATGGAGTGGTATTCAGTGCAGAGTAAATTTGCTTAAAAAAAGCAAAAGAAAACACAAAACCGATCAAAAAAACAAGCCCCCAAACAAGAAACATAATTAAAAAAAAAAAAACCAAGAAACAACCAAACCAAAACAAAAAACCGGATCCAAAATTAGGTTGACAGTTTAATTAGCTGAACACCAGATGGTGCTCTTTGCCTGGCGGCTAGAAGGGAGATATTTTTAGTGGCATCTTTTTTTTTGCAGCTTCATAATTGGAAGGAAACAGAAATATCTCATTAAGTTGCATCTACCTGAGAGATGCATTTGACAAATGATGTCGAGGTGATGTGTGCTGTGGAGCCCCCTCGGCCGTTGTCTAAATCAGAGAACCTTGCCTGCAGGAACCGAACGGTAGAGGTCAATGTTCATTTCTGAGACTGAAAGCTCACAAAATAACAAGTTAACCCTTGTTTTGATTTAATGAGGCTGGAGTGGAGGTTGTGCTTTTGACAGGAGCAAGATGCTGGTTTGGGACGGCTGGGGAAAGCTGCGATTTTTCACCTGTCGAACAGGACGCAATTTAAAGTTTTCTTCTCTCTTCAAATTTCTTTTTCCAGTTGTGTGTTGCAAAATCAGTGTGTTTATGGTAGGTGATTGCTAGCAAGTGTTACTGGGAGCGGTGTTAAGTGCGGTGTGTTGTTTTCATGGGGGTAATTGGTGATATTTTAGAGTGAAAGATCTATCCTACTTCCTCAAATTTTTGCAAAGAAGGGATTAATATGATCCCCAAGGAGAAAAGGGTCATATTCTCTGGATCATAGAATCATAGAATGGAAGGGACCTTTAAGATCATCTTGTTCCACTCCCCCCTGCCATGGGCAGGGACACCTCCCACCAGACCAGGTTGGTCAAGGCACCATCCAACCTGGCCTTGAACCCCTCCAGGGATGGGGCAGCCACAGCTCCTCTGGGCAACCTGGGCCAGGCTCTCACCACCCTCACAGCAAAGAATTTTTTCCCCCAATATCCATCTAAATCTCCCCTCTTTCAGTTTAAAACCATTCCCCCTCATCCTTTTACTTCCAGTTCACCATGTTACAATCACATGAGACTGAACTGAAGAGTCTGTAACTTGATGTCATTTAACAGCTTTCCTAGTTGGAGACATGCCAGCCTTTTTTTATTACATAAAACTGTAGCTGATCAGAACCAGAATTCCAGCAGGAAAATCCAAGCAGCAAACTACTATAGATTTCAGAGTCTGGAAAAAAATGCTTTTCTTTATCTGTACGAGGCTAGAGTTAGGGTTCTTTTTGTGGTGTAGGTTGGGAGGGGAGGAAGGGGTTCAAGGTCACTTGTCACACAGCTTGCATTTTAATGACAGCAGGGAAGGCTCAGTGACAAACTGAAATCAGAAGAGATCCAACAGTAAGCTGTTGTCCAGCACGACTGAGACACTGATACAGCTTCTAGCTCTGTCAACACTGTGGATGGCTCCAGATAATGGCATCCAGCTGGGAGTGTTTAATCAAGAGGGACAGCATATTCTTGACAAACCTTAAGAACCCATCTCCATGTCTTAATACAGGTTTGGATTGAACCAGCTCAAGCTACTAAGCACATAAACATAGGTTAGAGAAATTCAGTCCTATTAAATAGATTTAATAAACAAGTCCAGAGAATAAATATTTACTATTTCATAATATTTTTTAAAACAGCAATCTAGAACCACTTCAGGGTTAAAACAGAAACACCAGCTAATCAATCTAACTATGCCTATGGTTGTCTCAGGTTTGTAACATCATTTTGCTTTGTGAGGTGATCTTTATTTCACTTTTAGTCTTTCTGCCCCTTTATTAAACTGCAATTAGTTTTCAATTTTTGCCTTCATCAGCAGTTCTCCTTCCCAGAATCTTTGTGCCCAGGGCCTCTGGCAGAGACAGAGCTATCACCTTGAGCCATCTTCTATTTGTCCAAATATTTAATCATTAAGTGTTTTGTTGGGTTTTGCAGGGTTTAAATACCTCCTTATGATTTCCAGCCACTGTCAATTACCTCGTACTCCAACACCACTTTTTAAGAGAAAGCAAATGGTTATTACACCCACTAAGTACTACATTAGCTTCCCATTAAACAGTCCTCCTCTATGATCTGGAAAGAGCAAAAGAGAAGGAGTTGAGTTCTTCTGCATTCAGCTCTAGGAGTTAAAGAAAACCAAACAACGTAAGACACTAACGGTTACATCAATTATCAGCTGCATTTCTTAGCTGAAGATGCCATGTCTATGGCTTGGGGGGTTTATAATGTCAGCCTTTAGCCTTCCCCCCCGCCCCAACGCCAAATCGACTCTTAGTGGGGAAGCTCAGCAGACTGCCAAAAAGCAACAGATATTACGAGGAGGCCGTTTCAGTAACAGCTCGACCACCAATACACACACTGTCAATTAAATTACCTCAGGTCTGTTTTGTGCGAAGATTCCTATGTATTGAATTTGCGACGGTTTGAAGCCTCGGTGGAGTAACGCGGAGCCCACGCACTCAGCTCTGTCTGAAACCTGGAGGGGCAAAAAAAAGAGAGAAGACCAAAAAAACTTCAGAGCAAGCTCATCAGTATACATCACTTAACATTATTTTATCTTAAGTCTTAGAAAAAGAAGGCAAATAAGCGGCATGAAGCAGGCAGAAGTTTTCTAGGCTATTTTGGATGTCCTCTGTGACTTTGATAACCTGAACACTGCAGTGCCATTGCACCGCACTGATTGTAGATACTACACTTGCATATATACAACATACAGCAAACAAGACACTTAACACTTTGAAGGCCAACTTGATTAAGTTTAAATGTTAAGCTCACATACACAGAAAAGGCTGGTTTGTTCTATCTGTGTCAAACCCCAGAAGTGACCCTGGAATGATTCAGCGTGGTGTGTTCGGCTTAATCACAAGCACTACATGTGCCACCCTCCTGCTTCATTCAGTGCCTATGGGAATAGTATTCCTCCCTTCAAAAAGCAGGAGAATAAGGAGGAAACCCCCATCTAGTTCTGTAAACAAGGCTCAGGAAGGCAATTTTCTGAATTCTTTCCATATAGCACAGGACCTGAATCCATGTTAGTCACATGACTCAAACAGAAAAGCTTTATTAAGGAGAGGTCACACCTAACAAGTGCCCAGCAAAATGACCTTGGAAAAAGTGAGGTTTGCTGCATACAAAAGGTGTTTAATGACCTTAACAGTATGCAACAGGCAAGCTTTATGCAAATTTGAAGACAACAACTGATTAAATCAGGAACAACTTAAAAGTGCTCAGCTGTTTAAGATTTGCATAAAGGTATTTTTAGCAGTCATGAAGGAGCATGCTACTAGTTAGAAGCGTATCTTAACACCCTATACAACCACCATGCAGCACTATGGAGACAAGTTGTCAAGAAACAGAAGTAACATCTGTAGATAGGACCTTTCTCCAATGTAAAATGATCCTCTCACAAGCAAGCACCTAATGTAGCAGCAGTCCGAGTCCCCAAATACTATTTCAAAGCTGCAGCCCTTCAGAGACAGCATCCAAGTTCTAAACAATTCAGCAATGAGATACTAAAAACTGCTGAGAACCCCCAAAAATTCATAGATAAAACCGTTAATAAACCAAGTGCAGGAGATACTATTTTCTTCCCCTTGCACATATTTCAAGCTCTTCTTTTAAGTTACTGTAACAGGAACTAGAACCTTTCTGCAATATTCTGCTACTACTTTAAAACATCTATAAATAATTAAGATTTGTTATATCACATTACTGGATATTGTATCGATGGTCTCAGCAAGGAAAAGCAGGTCTAGCATTAAGTCTGAGAGACTACTTACCTCTTTATAGGAGATCCACTCATATGGCTGGTTTGGTTTTCTAACACCTAGACATGGACCGTTATCTAAAAAAAAGGATAATCAAAAGTTACTCAAAATTTAACCCCTGGCCACTCTGCCCCGACACCACACTAACTACACTCTCACTGTTAACCCTCTATATCCTTTGCAGACACCTTCGGAAGACAAACTTTTTTTTTTTTTAAGAGGAGGGAAGCTGGGGAAGAACAGAGGCAACATGGTTGGTTTAGGCTAAGGAACACAGCACTGACTTTATTCACACAACTCCGCTCCCCAATAGGTCACAGTTAAATTTGCCTTCAAGAAAGCTCACATCTGATCCATTTATCATATTGCTAGGTAGATATTCCCTGTCCCCAACTGCATTTCAAAACAGCCTAGAAGTTTAGTTCTTGTTGAGAGTTATCTTTAATTTTAAACTTACTTGATACTTGCAAACCCCTTTGGAAGATATCATAGACCGTTCTCACATCATCGTAGTAGAAAACCAATGGTTCATCACTGTTAAGAATAGAGGATCTTCGAGCATGCTCACCACCCTAAGAACACCAATTAGAAAGGTTAGACACGCTTGTTGGTTATGAATGAAGAGGAATTTCCTGAAGGAATAAAAAACAACTCATCCATTAAGTTTTGTTATGAGCCTCAGCACATTCTGCTTGAGAGAACTTCAGTGCTGTTCACCACCAGGGGAGAGATCTGCAGGGCTTCCCAGGACGTTGTTTAAAGAGTCAGACTGTTCCCTGCATTACTAGAACCCTGACAGGCAAAAATCTTATTCCTCAACTACCTACAATAACACAGAACAAGCAAGAAGCACAAAATGCCTTTTGACATTCCTTAATAGACACAGGGTTTTTCTTAAATATTTTACTCTTATTGCAGTATATAGCATAATTAATTCCATCAAGCTTCCTAAATGCCTCAGAACTCTCTGGATACAATATTAATGCTGATACTAATCTACTTTTCTAATTAAGATTACAAAACATAACCACACTTCAAACTGTGGTTTCAAAACCTAGATGATTTTAAGGGTGGTCAACTCCATCCTAGAACAAGTGTTCTTCTAAGTAAAATACTCCTCACCAGATAGAAATTTAGTCCTTTAATCCAATTTAAGTTCCACGTTACAAAAAAGGGTTTCCTCCTGAACTAGTCAGAGGCAGGCAGGACAATACTACCCTGAGGATTAAAATCAGAGCAGGTGATTTTAGCAGGTGAGCATTTACATAGAGTACAACTGGAAGTAAATACAAGAGTTTCATAGTTTTAACATAGCTTTTTTTAGTGACATTAAATAATCTCATTTTATATCAATCAAGTTTCAGACATTGCAGTTATACAAGTGCTACTGAGCCACATTTATTAGTCCTGCTACAACAGACACCTACAAGCAAGATCTTAGCAGGAAGAGTCCACCTGGTTAAACAGAGGGTCTTGGGTAAACATTGCACAAGACTCTGTCTCTATCAGTGTTTGAAGTCAACTCCTGGCCCTTTCAAAAACTCAAATCCTAACTAAATCTGTGCCTGAATTGTGCCATCATCCACAGTGTCAAAAACCTATTCATATGCAATCACAGGCTCTTCCTGGCCATTGGTTTATTTTCCCCATTTTCAAAGTACCCTGGAAGACCAGAGAGCATCTGTTCATGTTTAAGTTAGATAAATGCAGGTTTATCTGCAGAAGATGTCATATTGCCCATGTCCACAGAAAGGAGTTAACACATTAAAGGCACATAAGAGAGGGAAAAAAAAAAAAAAGAAGTATTTTAACACTAAAATAAGTCTAACTTGGTTTAGCAAAACATTATGCATAAGGCAGTGCTTGCCACTCCTTTGGCAGCAAGCAGAAATGTACACTGTGAACACAACCCAGAACAAGTTAATGACTGGCTTACCTCTAAAAATCTGTAACATTAGAAATTCAAGAGCTTACTTGCACTCAAACCAACATCTACTCCATGGGAAATTAAGAGATTGCTAGTACATGCCTTTGCCTGGAAAGAAAAGCAAGACTACTTGCTTTATCGCACTGGTTTCACAGATATTGGATAACCACAGTCAACTTCTAGATTCTTCCCAGTTTTACCACCTCTGGAGCTAACCTGAGGGAGCTCACACAAAGTAGTTTGTAGCCACAGTCATAGGTAATGTCAGTAAGTGCAATGTATCTGTACCACATTTGATGTGCTACAATTCCCATGTCAAGTGAAATATCATATCCTGGGCAACAGTCAAAAAAAATATTTGCTTTCTCCTCATCTGAGCTACTACTGTTTTGTTTACATGCCCTATTAATCAGCACCACAAAAGCAGTTTTTGCAGGGCCTGGGGCACTTACCAAATTTGAGCATGAGACTTATCAGAGGGACTGCACAGTGCTTGGATAGAACACTGACTGCACTGACCTTCTGAAAAAACAGAAACTCTGTAACAGACTGCTGTTGAAAAGACCCCAGCAGTTCTCATGAGCTTTAGGTAGAGGGAAACATAACCAGCCTATGGTTATGCTTAGTTTCACTTTGGAGAAAAAAGAATAAGGTAACCAAATTTTCAACAGCCCTAGAGAAAGTTTCACTGAAAAGCACCCAGCTCCTTGTGTGAAGTCCATGGATTCAATGTTATTCTTCAGGGAAGCAGTGAAATACACCTGGATGCACTGAAGATCATTTAGACCTTACACTCCCAGTCAGAACTCATCTACTAGGCAATATTTGGTATTGGGCTACATTTTGCTTGAGAGTAGCAAGAACAACTATTTTAAGAGCCTGTCCAAAGGATTCTTATCTAGAATATTTGTGCAATATCGGGGAAAGTTCTGTTCACAGAAAGCTTTTTAAAGAAAAAATAAAATCACTGGTCATTACAACCATCAAACATTTGAATCTGAGGACTGGAAAGTTTGGCTGGTTTCACAGAAGTTATTCAAATGGGATCTAGCAGATCTGCCCAGTACAAAGGTAAGGACTCAAAAGGGTTATCAGTTTTACCAAAGTGTTCTTAAGGAGCCAAGCAATAAAATCTTATTAATGTGAGAACAGCCTCTGGTTACTCAAGCAAAGCAGCCCTTGCAGCAGCTCAGGGAGTCGCAGGGAATTGACCCATTACACAGCAAGAGCTGGACATTAAGAAAAGCCTTGGCACTGGTTCAGAACAGCAGCAGCTGAGGGAAAACAGATTTATTCTACAACAGAGGCGTGTATTACTCTGTCAATGCCTTTTTGGGTCACATAACAAGATAGCTGCCTTTGTTCAAGCCCCGGGTTTGCTTCTTGTTGACACAGGCTGTTTAGGATTAGCAGTAACATCAAACCAGACTCTTGGCTCCACCGTGCCTCAGAGGCAGGAGACCCAATTCTCATTTTCCTGAGAGGGAAAGCACAGCAGCAAGTGGTGCTTAGGTCACCAACATGCATATTCTGAGCAGCAAGAAGTATAAACTGTTAGAGTTCTCAAAGCAGCCATATAATTTTAAGCGCGCTAATGCCTAGGTAAGCACGCAACAGCTAAAACTGACCACTTAACAGTGAGACAAGCATGTGTTTAATCAAGTGATTCTTCAAAGACAAGGCAAGCTACAGTTCTGTTAATGCATCAGGAAAATGCAAGGAGGTTTAAAAGATCTGAATTCTTACTACTAGAAAATACTCACATCCTACTACTTATTTATATTCTATCCTCCTACATGTTTTAGTAGTACTTGAGCCAAATAGAAGTATTTTGGTTTTTAAAGCAAGATTTAATCTATTTGATAGCCATATACCTGCACTGAAATCAGTTATGCAGCTATCCATCACCAATGGAAGGAAGAATCTACAAGCTGACAGGTCCAGATGTGCCTACAATTACAGACATTATTAAGGGTGCACAAGCTTTGCAAAACACAGGACTAGGGCCTTACTTCTATTACCGTAACACTGAAATTCTTAACAATATGGCACATGACTGAGTATAGCATAAGCCTCAGCAACACAGACTCACACTAGTCAGACTTTATTTAGAATTACTCTTCATTAGCCTTGTCTCCCCTCCTACAGACGAGGGGGATTCAAGGGGATCCTGAAAGAATTTTCACCTAGAAGTCTGAGAAGTTCCCCTGAAGAGAGATCAGGTTGGGAGCTTTGAGGACAAGAGGGTTTCTTTCAGCGAAATGTAACTGTAGGAATGCATACTTTAAAGATGTTACTCCACATCTTTTAATTACAGCATCCACTCTAGAAGAGCTGATACTTTAAGTAACTCTTTGTACCGATATTCAACCAAGCGTGCAATCTTTATGCTCACTCAGTGACAGTTAAAATGGGTCATTGGGTGCTGGCCTACCAAATCAAAGCTTTCCAGAGATGGGAAGTGACCTGGAACAGCAGTGAATTGGATCTTTCTCCTCTCATCCAAAGTTACGAAAATTTATTATCAGAACATGTAGATACTACACTCCAGTCACTGACTTCATTTAACTTTGCTAGAGGCCAAGGAAATAAGACACAAGTAAGAACTAAGCAGGAGCTTATTTATAGTTCAAAATTTTTATCATTAATGAACAGGTAGATTAGATTTTAAAACGGTAGAAAAGAGGAATTGCCTTCTGCCATGTCTTTTTTGGAGCACATTTCTTACTCCCTAGACCTTTTACTATTGTGTTGCTTAGCCAAAAAAAAAGTTAAGACATAATTTGAGAGAGCAGTATTTGATAATTTTTTTCTATGGAAGTGACAATCCATCTTAACACATGTATAAGAGAATGGAATAAGTGAAGTGAAATTCTACATGTAGTGAGGAACTGAATCCCAAGCACTATATTACACTCTTGTTACTGTTATAAAAGTACCAATTCTAACAGGCACTTGAAACTTGCTTCAAAACATACGTTCTCATTTGATTACACTTTAATACAGTTTACAACATTAAGGGCTGTGTCATCTGAAGTGTCAATAAACAAAACTGGATAGATCTTGGTCATTTCAAGATGTTCTCAGTTCGAGCACTTTTATCACCAAGACATGCTAACAAACTCAGCTGTTTATTCATTTAACTTTTACTACTGTTCAGTCCTCCTATTAAAGTATACTTTCTGAAGAGGCACTGAAAAATAATGCTGTTATATTGCATCAGAGCAAGATAGGTCATTAGTACAATAGGGATCAGTGATGCATGACATAGTTTAGGGAAGTCTCATACCACCAAACAGTGATTTCAGTCACAGAATCCATCAGTGATGAGCAATTTCACCTGAAGAGGTAAAGGTGGTGAACTAAGACTGCTGTCAAGAGTCTCAAGCAAATAAGCATTTGTCACTGGTTTTATGGCCGGTTAAGGGTCACTGGTTTACCATCTTCCAACACAAAGCCCCCCAAATCTGCTGAAGTCTCTACTGACTAGTGAGGCCCTCCACAGTCAGAAAACTTTCCCTGCTAGTTTATTCCAGCCACCAAACCTTGGTCTTCCACAAGACTGTTCCACCCACTGCCTAAGTACCTGCTGTCAGGGTTGGCAAAGCTCACCAAGAGAGGTAAGAGCTAATCTCTGGATCCTTACTCTCCATGTGTTCCTTGAAAAGAGACATTTTTTGGCAATTATCACATTGCCAGAGCACATTTTTATTTCCCCTTTGTGTACTTCTAACAGCAGGCCATTTCTTGCTATAGTAACACATGTCAATAAGTTTACTACAGAAGATGATTAGGAAATAAATGGTACCAACTAAACTTTTGAATAGAGGGGCCAGTTAATGCTTCATTCTTCAATTTCAATATCATCAAACATTCCAAAGAAAGTGCTTGATTTGAGGCTATGACAGGAGTTTGCTTTGCTAAACATCATGAAAGTCTACCTACTGTAAATTTCAAACTGCTCTGCCGCATTTGTTTACATCAGTTTGTAGCCACATCTAAGCACAACAAGAAGTCATGCTAATTGCATTTGATACAGGACAACTAGATGGAGCCTATCATGTGCTAGAGGGAGACTTCAATTGCAAGTATATATATAAAGATATCTGTAATGGTAGTTTCTGACTATAAAGAGTAATGCAAGAAACTGTCAGCCTTATAATCCTACATTTTGTAAACATCTCCTTTGAAGATCACAACTTTTTAAAAGCGGTGTCCTTCCTTCAAAAGGAAGAAAAGCCTTGTCTACCCTGAACAAACCCAGACACACTCTTGAAAGAATGAAACAAGTGGCAAAATCTTGACTCTGCAGTGAACAAGGGAATCAATATAACTGCTGCTGAGGAAACCCCAGCCATGTAATCAGTTGTCTATATTTGCTTCTAAGCAACAGTTCCTCCCAGTCAGACTTTCCATATTTGACTTTACTATTAAAAAAAAAAACAACCACCTAACAGCAACTGTCTGCCTCTAAAAAGCACAAAACAAAAGCTAAATTAGCATAACCAGAGTTTAGCAGGGGGTTGCTTTAATTTCAACTTACTCTATGGCTGGGATCTCTTGGCAGGACTAATATATCTTTCCACAGATCATCTGAGGACAGTTAGTACCCTCTTCATGCTTGTAACCCAATATAAAGTCTCAACTGTCAGCTATTATAATCTAATTATAATAACAGAAAATTATTAGCCTAATCAGGATACACCAGCACACACACCCTGACCCCAAGACCTAATTTAATAGGTCATCACCTAAACACATGGCCAGGAATTGGAAACTGCTCTGAGCCAATTCTAACATTCACAAGTCTCCTCCCACCAGTCAGATCAGAAGCTTGGTTTTCTCAGCACAAAGACTTTTTCTCCCATGCTAGGTATTACCACTGACATCAACCCTCAAACTGGTTTTCACATTGAAAAAGCCAAAACACTGAGTTCAAGCCATATTTCAGAAAAAAAAACAAAAAAACAAACAAAAAACCACCATACCCTGAAACGCATTTCCCCCTTCACTGTAAGTTTGGAAACACTCATGTAAATCAGTGTTTGGTCTCTCCCAGAAGACAGCAACCATCAAGTGACACTTACCTCCACTTCCACAGACTGCATTGCTAAATCACATGGTGGTTTTAGTGCTTTTGGCCTTGTTGCATACCAGTAGGTCGTGAGAGCTGCGAAAGCACCGAAGCCCATCAGCGTGTTTGTTGGAAGGGTGCGCACATACTGCCTGACGTCCCCAAGTTCTGGCATCCGTAGGTATCTGAACAACTCATGTGCTTGCATTGCAGTTCAGTGCGGGTTGTCCCAATGCTGGAATCTGTTGATATGAAAGAAAGTTACACACAAAGATTTGAAATCCCCTTTTGATTCACTGTTGTAGGAGAGCAATGTATGCTTTGTCCTGCTAGCTTCCCACTATCAAAATAATTTGATCTGCCACTAGGCAGGCACAGGCAATACCTTTAGACTTCTGTGCTGCAATTAAGCAAGCAAGCAATTACTGGTTCATGCTCTAGAAAAACAGGTGGGGCTGACAGGAGGCAATTTCTGCAGGGTTTTAATATTGCTTTTAACAGACCTCGCATTTTAACAAGCGTTTTGCCTTTTTCTTCCTCAAGGGTGGCTTTTCCACAAGTGCTAAATATTTACTTGCAGAGTCACTGTACTATCAGGTAGTTCAAACAGTAAGTGTCAAACAGGGAAGTCAGGGGTATAAGATGTTAGCTTGCCCGCATTAACTTAACAGAGAGCATCCTAATCCTATAGCAGGAGCAGGATTTTTCACCTCTTAAGTCCGTTAAACTCACTCTCTCTTTTCTACTCTGTTCAGTTGTGCACAGAAAGCTCACTACAGCAAGCTGCCTTCACAGCCGATATCCTCCCGGAGCTCCTCTACACTAGCAAGCTTCCCATTTCTCCCAACACCATGCCAGCAATTTATCTCTGGTCACGAGGCAGCCTAAAGCAGCATCTAAGGAGGCCCAGGGCAGCAGCACACAGCAATATAATCAAGCACAGGAAGCACATTTGATTTGTCACGTTCGCGCAGAAGGAAGAGCCGAACGAGGCTGCTCCCCGACATGGATATTCCACAGCAAGAACCAGCCATGGAAAAAAATAAAAATAAATAAAAGGGATTGCAGTCAGCTCAGCTGGTGCTCTCTTCTACGGCCAAGGTCTCCCGGGACATTTGTCACATGCCAAACCCACCAGCCCCTGCCCAGTAGGTGAGAGGTAAGCAGCAGGCAGCCAGCCTGCCCGGGGGCCAATGGTAGCCAGCACCCAGTCACCCCACTGCCTGCTGAAGGGCTCCTGCCTGCCCGGGTGGCAGTAGCCCTCACCCCTGCCTGTCACCCGCTCGGTCCCCTGCCACCCACTGCCAGCCAGCAGTGGCCACTGTCGGGAAACCACACGCTTTCCTGCTTGCTTGAAGAGCCCGAGATGTATTTACACAGATAATTTAGGTCCGGCCACTTCCTATGGACAATAGAATTAAAACAAAGGGCCCAAACAGTGTCAGAATGTGCGCTTAAATAGCTAGAACACACTGTGTAACAATGCGCTGCTGCAGGACAGCAGCGTCGGAGACGCTGAAATACAAACGGGCAGAATTATATGCTTATTAGTTTTAAAGCCAGCCATACCAGGCTAAGATTTCATATTTCTATAGGAAAAACCTCTAGTTTACAGCCTGCCCTTGAAATCTTTGCTGCTGCAAGCAGTTATTCAGCCGGGCAGCAAAGGAGTTGTCTAGTTCACAAAAAGAATGACCAGTATTTAGACAATTATTTGCTAGAAACAGCAAAAAAACCCTATGAAAATAGTTCAAAGGGCCCATGATTTCACAACATTAGCAGAAGGCCAGGCAGAAGTAAGGTCACAGACGGGGGGAGCGTCAGGATGGAGTCAAGTTCCATCTCTGTGAGGGTCCGGGACCCATGGAGAGCTCCCCAGCCTGCAGGCACTGCCTGTCCTCCCCACTTTCCTTTGCTCTTCTTACGGCATAACCTCAGGGCTCCAGCACCCAGACACTACAGAAATGCCTTTTGGTTATTTCCGCTGTGATACACCACAGCCTATACCCAAAATCCACAACACATCGGGATGTAGTAATGGAAGGTAGAGAAGAACCAAATACATTAACAAGGGATCTCTCCATCTTCCCTTGGCTTAAAAAAATTAAATTGATATTTTTAAAAATATCAATTACTGACTGAATAGTTAGTATTACCATGCTGTTGCTTTTTAGGCATCAGAACATGCTCATTACCATTGCAGGCATGAAAACTACCTCTTAAGTTTTAATATACACAGATGAACAGTCAGAATAAAGAGTCATTCCAACAAGGATGTCTTGGCTTACAAGTAAATTTTGGGTATATTACAGACACCATGGTAATGAACTAGAAGAAGGGGGCTATACTGTATGTAAGAGTTAAGAGCAAGCTTAGCTCTTTCCTCCTCAAGGCCTGCAATAAGCACCTTTGACTTTTAGAACAACAGATACTGGCTTTCCTCCCTGCATTAGTCCTGCACACACACTGTATGACTTAGGAATGCAGCATAATTAGAGAGTTACTCTTTCAAAAGGCCGTGGTGCCATTACAGCTAATGAGAGCCGAAGTAAACACGATCATTTCATTCACAAGTCCCACTGTAGTGCAGGAGCTGCTATGATTTCAGCCCAGGTAAAGAGGAAGAGAGATGTACAACCACTACTTTTCATTGCCCGGACCAGTTGTTTGTAAAAAAGCCTGTAACATAAAACTTTGAGCAGTTACACCACAAGTTATCACCAGTGACGTAATGATACATTTTATTGCTTAGGTTTATATTGAGGGATGACATTTTTTTATTACACCTTCTGCCTCGTCAGCACAAAAAACAAGGTTAGGACAGTTTTCCACAAGACTAAGCAATTCCTAGCTTTAACGTTATCTGCCAAGTCCTATCAACTCCTGCTTTCTGTATTTAAGACAAATCCAGATGCAAAAGGGAGAATAAACTCACATTCTTAACATATGCATCTTAACATATGCCCCATCAAGAAAGGGGGCTCCAGTGCCTCCCAGCTTTCTTTGATCCATCTCAGTATTTTCTTGGCTCGTACTCCAATCACATCAGACATCCAGGGTCTTTACCAAGACCAAGGAGAGCAGTTTAGACTGAGATACAGAGATCCTCCCAGCAGAGCTAGGATCTGGCTTTCAGTCCTTTCCTCAAGGAGGGACTCAGCTAAGTCTGCTCACTCAAGAGAAGCAAAAAAAAGCCATGCTCTCTTCCCAAACTCAGGTCCTACAATTGCTTCTCATCCAGACAGCACCCGGACCACAAGGAACAGACACAAACTCAGCTACAGTGTGAAACAGGACACAGCAAATGACTGAAAGTCACAGACAGAGACCTAAAGGAAGAAGATCCCGCATAAGAGAAGTGCCAGACTGTGATACTCGGGCTGCTACATGTAACAAAAAAGAAAATAGAGCAGAATAGCTAATGTTCAAGGTCAAAAGCACTTTTCCCCTCAATGCAACCAATACACCTTGGTTCCTTGGCAAATTGAGAAACAGTGACAGACAGATACAGAAAAGTTGTTTTAATAACAGAGAAAACTGCTTTAGAGATAACTACCTGTGTCCTGGCCGCAGCAATTCCCAAAAATCCTGCCCATGAAAGCGGTGGCATCACCGGATCTGTTAAGGATGTCTGTACGGCTCAGACAAAGGCAGCTCTCTCTGCTCACACACCCCCCACAGCACCCAAGACTCGTTCTTTACAGCAGAGCCAGTATCTCGAGGCAGCGGCCCAAGTTGGCAGAGCTCCACCGTTCTCTGCTGCTCCTACTCGCGGGGTACAATGGGCTATTTACAGCGGGCAGCAGCCTGCCCATTGTCTACCCATAGCCAGACATCGTTCGAGTGCGACGGAAGAGAACAGGAGAGCGGCCGTCAGCTCCCGCACCGCAAAGAAAACAACCCCCAGAGCCAGTGGCCTCTCCTCCCCTCCAGCCCAGTGTTTGGACAAAGGGCACACTTCGCCCTGCAGTGGCCTGACATAAAGGCAGGTCCCCCACATCGGTGTAAAAGAAGCGGCCGTGTTATTTCTACAGCCTCTCGCAGGCAGGAGAGAGCTACGAGACGAGTTTCCCCATCTCTTATTCTGGGGAACACGGCATCAAGATGTTTTCACTGCGATACCCTGGAACGGGATCAGCCACCCCATACCTTTGAGTTCTCCTGACAACCACTTGCCGTTGCAGTTTGTTGTTTTCTTACTGTTACAGGTTACGCCACACAGCTCCCACGGGTCTCTGTGTTACTCAGGTCTTTCTCCACTCATCTTTTGAAAGAGCAAGTGCAGAATCACATTCAAGCTCCTTCATTGAGTATAAGAGGGTGCAAAAAATAGCTTTGGCCATTAACAAGAGAAATCCTTTTGTCCGAGTAAAATACATAATCCTAATCTCAGGGTACATTTACAATCATCTTAAATTCGAGCCCGTCCCAGATACATGCTCCCACAACCCTCTCCGGGCTGGCCAGGCACTCAGCTGGTTGTGCAGTCCCACGAGAGGGGTGACCTGGCCAACACTATTTTCCTGGGTTAGTTCTGATGCTAGTTCTCAGCTAGACCAACTCCTGCCTGGATGACCAGTTAGCCATCAGCTCCCAGAAGGAAGCGAGACAGCACAGCTGGGGGAAGGGATGGACTGTTGGAACACTACACCTTAAGCACAAGACTCCAAACACCTCCCAGGATTTTCTCCCCCCTGCCCTGCAGCCAAGGCAGTGACTTGCCTGAGGTCTTGCAACCACCTGTGACAGAGCCAAACTGTAACCAGCAAGGAAGCCACAACCACCCCGAGATACAGCAAAGAAGCATAGGTAGAATGAGAATCCAGCTACGAAGAAGCCTCAGTTTAAGCCTTGTATAATGTGAATGTGACACCAAGACATCTCCTGTGGTGCAGGCCTGGCATGTATGACGTGACAACCTCCTCTTAGCCACAAAGGACTTTTCCAAACAAACCAAGTACTGTTGAACTGTCTAATCCACTATTCTGCCCTCCTCCTCCACCAATCCACTCCCCAGTTAAAAAACTAATTATCTCATCTTACCCAGAATCACCTAGATCGCTCAGCCAGGCTTCAGAGCTATACACCCTCCTTTTAAAGCTGTAACTGACAGATCCACTTTCCTGCCACAGTAAAGAGGGAAGAACTAAAAAGCTGTTAGTGAGGAACCTATCCCATGCACAGACAGGAACCTGCAGGTCCTTAATATTCACCCCCTCACCTCCAGCCCCTCTCTTCACCCCCCCAGTCCGGCTCTGAGCAACCACAGGGCATCATGCAGTGGCTCAGGTCGCCTCTGCTGGTTCAGCTTCTGTTCCTGCATTTGGGACAGGGCAGGACCAGAGGGAAGCAGCCTGGAAGCTGGACTCGGGCCCGTCAGTTGGGCCACGCTGATTTACTTCATAAGCTGCAACTGAAGTTAAGACTCTTGCTGCAACCTTTAAGGAGCACTACATCTGACACTGATGTGTCAAGGCTCTGTCCCCATCTGCAAGGAAAGTCACAGCCCTGTCCTCAGAGGTTTGGCTGCAATCCTCCTGCAATCAAGTGGAACAACACCTGGATTCTTGCCTGTTAATGATGTCCAACAAGTAATCTGAGTGCACTCCAATGAGGTCACTGGAGTTTATTCAAGTTCAGGAGCTGAACCACATGACAAGAACCTGCTCAATGCCTTTTGTGCAACTACAGTCCTCCAGCGGCACTTGGTGACCCTGTATATTAAGGAAAACCAACACTTCCCACTAAAACCTTTGAGAGAACGATCAATTTAAGTTTCCTTTGTTCCATGCCTATACACATACACACAACGTGTCACCAAACAGTCTTACCAGTTTCTCATCTTTAAAGACCATAGAAGATGCTTGCAAATCTGTTTTGCAGCCTAAATTACTGTCCATTACAACCTATAACTCCAATATGCAAGTACATCATGGCAATACTCTGTTAATTTGACCTCAATCCAAATACAGGTTAGATAGATTAAAAAAAATAATCAACCTACAGAAGCAAATTGCTACAAACCATCAGCTTTCTTGCAGCACTACCAGCTTGAGCAGATCATACCAACTTATTCATTCTACTCCTCCCAGGAAAAGTCTACTATTCAGAAAACCCAACATCAAGTTCACTCATGCTTCAGGTACTTACCTGAGACTCTGCAAGAATGTGTTTCTTACTCATGCTTCTGTAACCTGAAGTCTAGCAGAAGGCAGCCTGGGTCAGGCACACTAAGCCACATTGCACCACACTAGATACTTTTTTTTTTTTTAAACACCCTTCCGAATGTAAACACTAACCCTTAACACTGTGAGACTGGACAGATCAGCAAGCACTTACGAGAAGTGACTGGTTCACCGAGTGACCTCCCAACACCAGCATCACAAGAAAGACTATGACAAACCAAGCAACCTTTTGACCTCAGGTACTAAAGTACCCCTGTATTTCCCCTGAGTCAGTAGTAGTAAGCATTTTCTTCTAGCTTTCCTAGGAAACTAACTCATCCTTGCCAGGCTATTAACACAGCCCAACTGCAGAGCTAAAGTTTTGGAATCAAGGTACATGTGGTATCAAACTAAGAGAGCTTAAAAGTTCTGGGTTTAAGAACAATAATTCATACAAGAGTCCTTTTCTGCAAATGGGACATCATGGACTACTACTATAAGCCTTAAATGGTTCAACTACAAAAACAAGTTTTTTTTTTTCTCTACACCCCTACAAAACCACTTTTGGACAAACTATCCAGTATGACTACAATTCAAACCCGAACCAAAAAGGACTATTTTGCTCTCATATTTTACTCTCTGTAGATGAGTATCTCCCAACATGAAAGGCAGCAAAAGAGAGCAGAAGCCTTGTGTTATCGAGTGTCCTTGTTTCAGGAGTCAGGCGGGATCTGCAGAAGCACAAACCCCCCCCCCATCCACAGCCAGGGTTCAGCCTACTGCCTGTAAAGGTCAGTGCCGTACGGCAGCGCTTCCTCGAGCCGCACAGCATCGGGAACTCCCACGCAAAACCATCCACTGATGAATAAACCGTCTGCCCTCCTGTTTGTGAGGATTTCTGGGGAGTTACCACTAGTTATATTTAGTGCATTAAAACATTTCACATACCTGAGCTTAGCAGAACTGAACTTAACATACCTGAATGTAGCAGAGCAGGGAAGGAGGATACGGCAGGCAGCCTATTCATCTGACTACCAGAAGCCCCATCTATCAAGCAGTGTATCCCCTTGGGCCAGAATCTCTCTCCCTCTCTGCTGCACATTTGAAAAATTGTGTGCCATTAGCCTTTTTGAGTCTACTCATTTCAATTAACTGTATTAGCGAGATTTAGAAAAACAAAACACAAAAACCTGCTACTATCTCCTATTGCTCACATTAGTCAAAGTGTTGTTTTCTTGGTGGGGAAAAAGAGAAAAGAAACCATTTATTCTTCCCCACTGGAGCGCAACACACCCAGGCCAGCGAAAGTATAACCCACGCCTACCTCCTCCAAAAAAGATCCCATGCAATACTCATTTCTAGTGGAGCCATGAGGCAGAAGAACCAACTACAGAGACTTTACTCAAGAAATAGGAAAGTCACTTACCCAGATAACTATTTCAAAGTTGTCTTTCCTTCCATTCTGAATTACTGGTTTTGTTTTTCCCATTGACACCAACCTTGTACTTGCCCTTGAAGCAAATGGCTACTTGGGGATTTGCTTCTCAAGAACCAAAGACTTACTTCCAACCTCATGTTGGCTGATTTGTAGTTGTAAAACAGCACCTACCAAATTTAGAAGCTGCCTTTTAAATTCGTTACAATCATGCCACCCTCAGAATAGGCTAAGGCCGTTTGCTGAAGACCTTGAATTGAGCATGCTACACACAACAGCTACTTGTAATTACAAGCTTTAGATTTTCCCCATCAGCCATCCTCAGATATTTTCATATTCCAAGATAAGCAGGCTAGATATCCTTGCACTTTAAAGAATCAAGCAGTAGCGGTATGGCTCCATGAGGAACTTTTGCAGTTCAGTTTTTGCATTATTAATACTACTAATGTTGCAGGAGAAAAAGAAAGGTATTTTTCAGCAAACTCAATGCCGCCTTACACTCAAGAGTTCTTGATCCAAGAAATCTGATCCAAATCTCTGGAGCTGAGAAATCTCAGCTTGTGAGTTTGAGAGCACATTCCAAGCAGAGAGGCAAATACAAACACCCCTAAGCAGGCTCAGGAGAGACTGCACCGTTCCCTGTAAAGCAACGTGGATGAAAAAAAATAATCTGCGTAACACCACATGGAATAGCTGTGTGGTCCAGGCACAGATATAGAACCACAGGGTTTTGACTGCAGTCTCTTTAGATGTCACTCTTTCCTATCACAGGACCTGACCGTCATATCTGATTCTAACCCAAGCAAGGCACAGGTTTGGATGGATTACCAGGTCCAAGAGGGTGCCTTGAACACCCCAGACAGCCCACAGACGTGCCCTTTAGAAATTCAGAAGGCTTCAAGTGTTGCAATTCCTGTTCCACAGGAACGAGAAATGTATGCATCCTAGAACAAAAGCATCGCGCAAAGCCGGCTGAATCCCTGCGCTGAGGCACCGCAAGCCCTACCTAACAGCAGAGAGGGAGGCCTGCAAAGTCAAAGCCGCTCAACCTTCCATTTTAGGTCAGTTCGCCTCACGCTGCATTTCCATACACGCTCCCAACTGCTTAAAAAGAAGAAAAAAAACACACACACAAAAAAATACAAACACCCAAGCTGCTTCAAGTACATGCTGCATTCGCGCCCCTAAGAACGACCTAATTGAAGGCAAGGTCCGGCAATTAAACATGAAACCCCTCAGGTTAGCAGGCAGCACGAAGCTGCCGGGCAGCAACGGGGGCTACTCGGGGACCGGCTGGGGCGACCACCGGAGCCGCTTACCCCGGGCAGGGGGCGAGGGCGGCGCTGGAGCCCGCACAATGCCCCGCAGCGCCGGGGATGGCGGGGGAAGGCCGGATCCCTGAGGGGATCGGCGGCCCCGCCGCCCCTCACCACCCGGCCCCG
>JAOXJK010000032.1:74978414-74990142 GCA_025774025.1 Xenus cinereus | reverse complement strand
TCCCTGCCCAGGGCAGGGGGTTGGAACTGGATGGTCTTTAAGGTCCCTTCCAACCCAAACCATTCTATGATTCTATGGCATGATAACTAGAGCTGGGACAAAAAGATACTGTGTGAGGAAGGGACTAGAATAAGATCTAGGCTTGCAACAGGTGACCGGTTTGTTTAGGACCACTCTGGTTTAGGACAAGACTGGTTACTTCTATGCCTTTTTTTTTCCAGATCTATCTCACTGTACAGGTGCATCTTCACCTGAAATGTTCACAGCACATCTCATCAGGCATAACGGCAAACATCCCGCAGGTAAGAGCCTCCCAGGAGTAACAAACTCAGTCTTAGGCCAAGAGAGAAAGATATATTTGGGGTGGATTCCTGAAGACTGTAGTAATCTGTCTTCCTTACACACGAATGAAGGCAAAGTCAAACACACTGGTGTCAAAAATGAGCTGCACTGGAAGGTCTGCGCAGGGCCAGCCTAAACCACTTGCTATGCTACCTTAAGTAGTTCTTCAACGTAGAAAGACAGACGCAAGGAAGTCATGACTTCCATGAAATATAGGTCCTCTGAACGTTGAGGCATCTAGCCAGAAAAATAAAGTGCTCAGGAAATCCTCTGTATAAAAGCACAGGAAAAACTCATTTGCAAAACTTCCATTGCAGACCAGAAAAGAGCCATGATATACATATCCATACATACAGAAAAAAACATATGTGTATTTTTCAGGAAAAAAATAGAAACAAAACTGGAAAGCCAACTTAAATAGCAAATGTATGTTTTCAAACATGTAATTACTTTTTTGGGTTTTGAGGGTTTTGTGGATTTTTTAAATGCAGAAAGGATTTTTCAGCCATGCCTGCCATTCCTTCCACTTTCTGTTACTGTCTTTGTTTATCAAATATTTCTCCTCCTCCTGCCCCCTACCCCCTTGAAGATCAATGCATGGCTTATGGTTTGGGATGTTCTGGTGACCAGCAGCTGTATGAACTGGCAAAGCCCCCATTTAGTTCACACTCAGTGCACAGGAACTGCCCTTCCCGCAGCCCTGGGGTGTCAGTTTGAACCCCAGAAGGTATGAAGGAGATCGAGGAGTCCTGTGGAGATAGTGTGTTGTAAGAAGAAGTAAGAAGAAGACAGCCTGGCCATAACTGATGCGGCTTGCTTAGGTCAACCTAATGAAAATGTTATTTCCTCGAATGACGAGGCACCTGTGTAATGACACAGGGCTGGAATAAAACAGCAACAGCATAAACCGGCAACAGATTAAATTGTGCTCAAGGCAGTTCGTTTGCCACCGGTCCTTTTTCTTTCTCTCTGAACTTTGGTTCACAGGCTGCATTTCCCCCCTGCCCCCTTTCTCCTCCAAGCTGTACACGTGTGCAAGTTTACTACTTGCTTCATCCAAACCATCAACATAAAGCTTTTCCAACTTGAGAGTTATTTAAGTAAAACCACAAACAGAAGGAGGATGTTCTGCTGGTTGTTTCTGCCAGCGCAATACGAACAAGCCAACTTCTCCACTTTGCATCTTCTGAAATATTTTCCCCAATCACCCCAATCTCTGTGTATCTGTCTTTTCAAAGGTCAAAGATGTCTCACAAAATAGATAAAGTTTACACGCTTTACTTCTAAAGTCTACTTGAAAACAGAAGCTGCAATGTATAAAGCTATTGTACAGAAATATGTAAACCGACAATAATGCTCCACCTGCCCAAGTGAATATTAAGTAAAATATTACACAGAGATAATCAGAGCAAGGAAGCTCAGGAGTTAAATATTTATTGTGTTTAAACTCCAGCTAAGAAACAAAGCGTCTGTGTCAGAAAATAAAACACCGTCTCATCGGCTGGAACGTGTCCTGAGCACAATCATTTCTGGCTGACAGGAGGAGTAAGTAGTTTTATTTGCTGCAGTTTACGGTTCCCCAGCACAGGTTTAACGCCAAAACCAAACAGCAGAGCCCTGGCCAGCAGCGACCTTCAAATGCACAGCGTGTTTTCACATTCTTCACATACCCGCACCTCCTTACGACCGTTTCCAGTGAGTATTGGTGCACGAGCACAAGTTCAGCCCCAGGAGCCAGCCAGATGTCATGGCGAGGGACATCTGCTTTTAAAGGCTATCTCAAGATTTGCATGCTCACGTGCCCAAACCCGCCAGCTGAAAAGCATCCTCCACCACTGGAAGGGTTCCTTTGGGCTCCTCCAGCTCAACACTTGCCTACAGGGGTCAGAAAGGGAAGACAGAAAGGATTAACGAGGACTGAGCCTCAGCAAACCTTATTTCTTACAAAACACGTCTACGTACTGGAACATGTACACCAGGGCAGGGGGGCTGGAACTAGATGATCTTTAAGATCCCTTCCAACCCAAACCATTCTGTGATTCTATGATTAATTCTGCCATTTGCATTTTCATATAACACCTACATCACAAGGCTTGAAGCCTGTGTGTAATGGGAGCTCTGCTTGTGAAGGGACGGCCCCGCATCTCACCTGCCTGAGCCCACCGAGTGCCACACGAGGCAAGCTTGGAGATGCCAGGCCAAGCTGATGGGCGAGCAGGCCTTGGAGGTTATCAGCTGCCTGGCTTCAGCAGAGGGAGAAGATCCACAGGAGTGTGGATCCACACACTCATATAAGCACAAAAAGAGGCTGAAGTCCAAGCTTCTGGAAAAAAAAAAAAGGTTACGATTCCCACGTGTGGCAAGCCCTGCTCCAGTGTGTGGCTCCTGTAGGAAAGGGGGACGAAGTGCAGGGAGCTCAGCTTGGCAGCCAGAGCAGCTCAGGCTTCAGTTAATGCTACAAAACCTGAGGTTTGCACACTCCTTCACGCTCCGGTGCAGGGCTGTGTTTAGGCAGGGCGAGAGCTAGAGCCAACACACAGGTTAACGCACTGGGGAAGACCAGCCCTGGGAATGTTTTTAATAAAAGGCTTGTCGGAGGTGGATAAAATCAGCATGGCCAACATACACCCCATTGAAGTATTCCACAACAAGATACGTCAGTAAACTACATCTTCATTTGGGATAAAAGCCAATCCAGGGATTAAAAGAACAACTTGTCAAGGCCCTTCATCATAAATCACCCGCATTGTCTCTGGAAATGGGTGGAAACAATTCCACCCTCCGCACTGCCATGGGGTGATTCACTGAGCTGCGGCTGCACAGGAAAACAAATAGGCTTGGCTCCTGAATAACAAACCTTCCACTGCGAACTCCCAGTTATAGGAGACAGTAAACAGACATGAAAAACAGGCTAAATATGCCTCTCCTTGGTAAAACTGTGACAATAAGTGGGAAATAAGCATTGTTTGGCCATGTCTATGTTATCAGGAACCACCATTAATCAGGTTGCACACTGAGCATATATCCATTTGTCTACACAAAAGATCTGCTGAGTACTGGCACTGTTTCTCTGCTGGTGAGCACTGTTCTGCCACAGCGCATGGACTCAAGCAAGCTTTAGAGACAGGACACCAAGTCGTTCTTGGAAATGGAGCTTCCCTATCCCATTCCTGCACAGCACGAGCTGGTCAAGCCATCACTTCTGACCTGGTCCTTCCCCAGCCCATCCCACTGCCACGCTTACGACATCCCACAAACCCAACCACCCATCGTGGAGACCTCACTTTGTTATATCCCTGATCTTCCCTGGCTCCAGCCGTGTCCTACCCTCAGTGCCACCCTCCATTGCCTCATGCAGCACTGCAGGTGAAGAGGGATCCCTGCTACGGGATGCAGGAGCTTCTGCCCCACACAGGAGCACATTCATCCTTGCAAGTTGTCCTCTCCTCACCAATGTTCAAGCACCTGTGAGGATGCTTGAGATTGCTTCCTTTCTCCTACCCTGCACAACATCCATGGTCTGTCTTGTCAGATGGGCTCATGAACATGTCCAGGGCTATTTTAATGGTCTAAGTTTATCCTCTCTTTTGTTTTCTTATATTTTAAAATGCAAGCCTCCCAGACTCAGCTACATCCAGCAGTGTTAAAAGTGATGCGTAGGCATTTATCTTTGGAAAGGTATCTTTTACTAAGCACACTTGTAATACAATTTCTATTTCTTATATAGAGGTGGGCCTGGAGAAGCATTTGAGTACTACTTTGTGTAAAAAAATGCTAAATTTTATTAAACATTATTATTTGAAGTGCTTAGCTTTATTTTTATGTAACATTATTGGACATCTACGTATCGGTTGTTGAGAAAACTGATTTTCCAAAATCAGTGTCTAGAAATACCTAGAAGCAACAAACTATTACTAGAGACAAAATACCCCTAAAACTTTCTGTATCTCAAAAATAACTACATTAAGTTCTTTCCTTATATTTTCTGTTGTGAAACAGTGGCAGATCCTATTGCAACGTTGTTTAACCTCTGTGTGATAATACAAATTTTATATGATTACACCTCTTAGGTATTTCTGGGGCTTTAATCACTACCAGATTCGGAGATCACTCAGATGAAGAGATCTGAGTCTCTTAATCACTACTATAAATTTGGAACCTGTAAAACACATGGAGACCCTAAAAGGAAGGACGATGGCACTTGCAGAACACACAGACACGTGCATTCCCCCATCAGACCAGGCAGACCAACGCTGGCCGACTCCAGCTTCTGCCTGGAGCAACACGCCAGCACCTCAAATCCTAACCAGTCTCCTGCCATACTATTTTTTTATTGCTTTTATGGTACCTGAGTCTTTTTGTTATAAGAATCAGTAAGGATGATGGTCCTTGCCTCTTTCAAACTTTATGATATCAACCAAGGAAACAGAACTAGAGCCTCTAGAATGAGTTAGTGAGTCCTGGCTGCCACCAAAGAGCCCAGCACAATCACTGCTGCTCAGTGGCTAGGATCTGTCCTCAACAAAACTCTACAGCACCTTCAAAAACAAGTGACGAGCCTGAATTTTGATATATAGTTGGGTTACTTTTTTTTTTTTCCCCAGAGGACAAAGGCATCATGGCAGCGTAGATATATTCTGAAGCGAGAAACAGCTAGGAGCTAAGAAATGAGCAATTCGTTACAATAGGTGAGAATTATATATTACTTATTATTACTGTACTTCAAGATAGGTAAACATTTTAGTTTCTTTTCTTATTTGTTCCCCCATCCACTGTACGCATTTTGAAGTTATTTAATATTACAGTGACATTTAAAGAGAAATCATACAATGGATCGATTTGAAAGAGCAATTTTGATCTCTGCTCCTGGCAGTAGCAGCCGGCGGTGCCTGGAGTGTCTGGGTGCGGGCTCTTGGCAGCGGTGACAATGCGTGACATCCAGGGTTCTCGTGCCAGTGGCAAGGATTTTGTGCGCTTTAAACCAGACTGGGTGCTCCTGGGCTCCTGAGCTCAGCACTGGCCCTGGCTGGCTGGCACACGCTGCTTTTGGGTAAAAAGGGCAACAGGTGGCCACACTGGCCCCAAGGTCACGGAGGAGCCCGGCCCTGCCTCCCTGGCTGCCTGGCACCTCAGTGGCCCGGGGACAAAAACTGCATTTGCATTCCCATCCCACCTGCGAGTGGGTACCGCTGTGATTACCCATTAAATGGGGATTTGCTGACAGAACTTCAAGAAAACCCATGCATTTTGGGCAAATTTATTTTTTTTTAAACTCTTATTTGCCTGAAATGACCGTGGAGAATGAGGACCCAAGGGTATTAGTGTGTAGTGCTGAGTACATTTAAAAAAAAAAAAAAAGCAAGATTAAAATAGACTTGCAGCTGAAATTACTAAGGGTTGAAACATATGATTTGGCACAAATCCTTGAGGAATGCAGCAGATATCAGTTTGGCTCCACTGAGTTAATGACAAGCTGAAAATTATCTAATGAGCGCAGACAAGGAAGTTTTTGCTTACTCATTTTTGGGCTTAGGTTATTAACTGCACACCTACAAGGTTAAATACAGGCGCTGCTCTTTTCACTAAACCCACCGTGTCTTAGAGTGAAGCCACAAACTTGCACAATTGCTTAGCCAATCTCAAATGCAGTAAAATATTCAGCATCCTATACTTCCCCTGCAGGTTTTGATGTTAAAAAAAAACCAAACCAAAACAGCAACAAATTGTAAATGGAGTAATCTTTCCCCAGAAAGTGAGATGATATTTCCCCCCCGCCATGGCAACTGCTTATCCCCCGCAATGGCCCAGCTCTGCCGTCAGCCGGCCTCTCAGCTCCCTGGCCGGGCCACAGGGTGCCCACCATAATCTCCATTTTCTGCAGCCCCTTTGGAAAGAAAGCGACGTTATACCAGGTGCATCCTGTAGCAAATCCCTCTTACTAAGCACAGACTCATCTTGAACCGTCGGTGGCAACTGCTGAAGCTGAAAAATTAGCTTTGTGAAAATACAAGTTCTTTCATATTCCTTCGATACACTCCATATTCTCTTTTTGCCTTCAAAGGCTCGTCAAATGCAACTTCCTCTCGTCTGTTATCTACCCCCCTAAGCACAGAAAAAAACCTTTCAAAGCCCAGGCTATAAACCCTGGAGCAGCCACAGTCCCAAAGTATGCCGAGTTATCAGAGATCTTGCTTTCACAGGAACGAAAGGACCTTTATCGGGTTCCCAGAAAGCGGTGGAGGGCATGTCTTCATGGCTTTGCCCTGTGCAGAAGGAATTTTCCCTCCCCTGAGAAGGTCTGAGCTTGTCTAGAACACCACAAAAACCTGTCAGCATCCAGCAGCAGCGTCCAGATATTCAGAATACAAAGTAAGAGCTACATCATCCTAAACTTTGGGAAAAATCTACCCAACTAAAGCATGGCAACAGAGGTTTCCTGAAATTTGTTGTCACCTACTGTGGCACAGGGTGGCCAACTATGAGGACATTTCTGACAGCTGAATATGATAAGAATTGTGAAATGGAAAGACAAAAGTGGGTGGAATGCAGAGATCATCTTCAACCTTTTTCAAGCGGTCCAACCAAGCCATATACACTAATGGTCTCCTCCTTATCACTACAGTAACTAATAAGCCAGCACTCAATTTTTGGCCATCCTATGGCGTGATTATGTACAGAAGTAGCCTCATTCACCTTCTTTGGGAGTTGATGAAAATCTTTCCCCTAGCTTCAACAGAGTCTAGATGAGGATATTAATAATTCACAGAGGGTGCACTGGACTGCCTGGAAGATCTATTGCTGCTCAGTGAGTTTTTATCTTCAGTAAGACAGCACTGGTTTTCCACACTTTTGCCTACCCTTGGTATGATCAGATTTTAAATGCCCATGTAGCTTAAGAATGTGTATGTCTTAAAATGCAAGTTCTCCAGCAAATAAAAAATTCCCTTCAGCACCCATAAAGGATTCCCACAGAGTTTTACCAAAGTGGGTTTGACCTAAGTGTCTCTGACAATTTAAAAAATTCAACATTAAAAAAATTCAAAATAAAAAAAAAATAACTTAAAAAAATTCTCAAGAAAGAACCATTACTAAGCTTTTCCACTGACAGAGCTTTGACAGAGCAGCAGCACCCTCCTGGCAAGCAGGGACTTCTCTGCAGGACATGCAAATACAAAAAGGCCTCTTCCCCAGATTGCAATCACGTAGATCCTCTGATTAGAAGAGGAAAGATGAAATCTTGGGAAGCAGAACGCTAGATATGGGGTTTTTTGGAGGGAAGCTTCTGTTTTTTATTCGACACCACAACTGTAAAAGTAATTAGTTCATTATCCTTAAGAAATAAAAATGTAAAACAAATTCAAAGTGAAAAATCAAAAATACTGTTTCAAGTTTCTAGGCAGCTACTTGTACCTTTCAGATAACACTCCAGTTTTAAGATTGATGTAAAATTCTTTACAAATGACCCCCAAGGTCCAACAGAAACAAGTTAACTTCTGGTGAGGAAGGACTCTCAGGTTAGTCTTAACACTCTCAGCCCTACCTCCACTGACATCCAGGACAAGATTCCCCTGGCTTTCCACATGGTACGGTCTGGTAAAAAGAAAACCATCTCCAATTTGCTTAATAGTTTCTCTTTGAACCAGCAACTCCAACTCTAATTAAAAAAAAAAAAAAGAGAGTTAATTCTTCTTCCTCAAACACCCTCAAGGTAGACTTGATCCTTCTTTCAGTAACTTTCTGGCACAGAAGTGTTCCAGCTTCTCAGTTAGGGAAAGCGTAGGGTTTTTTTTATTAAACCCTTGTATTAGGATCCTTGTTTTTTCTTGCAAAGTGGGAAAAGAGCCAAGGGTGAGAAGACGCGGTCAGTGGGGAGAACCAAGGGGGATCTGCAGCCCTGTTAAATTCCCCTTTCTTCCCCAGGAGCCACATTTCTGTCCTGCTTCCTTCCACGCAGAAAAACTGATTCTTTTCCAAAGCAAGCAAACAAATGGGTTTTATTTCAATCCTTCGGGTCATAGAAAAGCACTTGCTTGGGATAGATTAGTCACGATTAGTAATTCTCTTTCCTGTTTGCAAGTATTAGAAATAAGTCTAGAACTTGTACCCTGTGTTTCAGGCTGGTTATGAAATGTTCATTTTCAATATGATGCTATCTTGTAGGCTTTCATTTTCCTTTATCTGTTTTATCCATACACAGTCTGTGTGCACAGATTTGAAGCAGACTTATTCCGAGAACTACGTGCATTTAATAATATTAGACTTGCTACAGATTTCACAAGTGACAAGAATACTTGTGTTGAATGGAAAGGGAAAAAAAAAATCATTCAGCCAATATCCAGGTTTGTCAAGGGACTGATGACGTGGGGAATAGCCTCGTTTATATGTACAGCCCCTGAAAGTACATAGTGCGGATGAAATTCAGAAAGATTATGGAGAGATGTTTAATCCAAAGATCTCTGCACAACTGAGAGGCATGAAATCGGTATCTTACCCTGACTGAATGGGCTTGCAAATAAGTACGGGATGTAGTGATTGCACATCTTATCAGTATTTTATCATCATAACTAAAGCACCAGGCATCTAATGGTATATCCACCCTAAATTTCCTCAGGCTACTTGTCTTGATAATACCCAGAGCGCTTTCCAGGTAAAGTCAATAGCAACAGCGAAATGTTTGGATTGTGGCTAGAAAGGAGATATTGTCAGGGTAAACCCATTACTTGATGAAAATTTGTTTTAACGTCTTAACCATGGCTTCCTAACTTGTTTTTTGTCCCAGCAAGAGCCTGTACATTGACAGTCTGCATGCTGTTGTCACACCACAACCACATTTTCCAGGAGGAGCCCTTTCCTCCACTGTGACCCCAGCACGGTTATTCCACATCTCCCACACCAGGACAACAGGCCAGTCTTGGCAACCTGGTCCAGTGGGAGGTGTCCCTGCCCATGGCAGGGGGTTGGAATGAGATGATCTTTAAGATCCCTTCCAACCCAAACCATTCTGTGATTCTATGATTTATTCTATAGCATTAGGAATGATCAGTCTTACGCAGGTTGCGTATCACATTGGTAAACCGTGGCCCAAGTTCAAAGGTGCAGTGTTTAAAGCAACATATATCTCAGAACTATGGTACGTAAGCCTCCATATACTGCTCTCCTCTCTCTGCAGCAAGGTCCCCCAGAGAGCTACTATCACATCTGGACTGGGAATCGCTCCCAACTTGGCTCTCGGGAGCATGGCCGCGAGCCAGGAGAGATAAATCAGACATGAAAACCTTCACGAGCAGCTGCTGGGTTAAGCAAGGTTATAAGGAAAGAAAACCAAGGACCTTTCTGCAAGCAAGGAGGGGAAAAAAAAAATCATCACTCTCATGACAAAGCCTCCGGCCTTGGGTGCATAACCCCGACTCGGTGATGCCTTCCAGAGCCTTCTCATTTATCTCACACAGGTCCTGTTCACCTGCATCTTCACATGGTGCAGCGAAATAAGGGTAGCACAGATAGACACTGAGTAAAAACCACCGAAATGAACAAGCGCTACAGAGACATCTCTGCGCCAGCGCTCTCAGTGGTAGGAGACAATTAGGTAACTGGCAAGATTAGCCCAGAGCTGACACTCTACTTAAATAGACAAATGAGCCCAGATGGCTTTGAACAGCTGATTATCCAGCGTGGTTGCGTAGAACGAGGGTGACCTGAGAAGCACAACGGACGCCACTCCTTCTCTGCAGTCACTAGGAGCTGGAGAGGCTTGGCCTTCAGTGGCCATTTATCTCCTTGTGACAGCAGAACAGGGCACAGTGACGCTCCTCAGACACCCCCCCCGTGCCCCAGATTGGGCTTTAGCTTTATTCCCCTCGAATACAGCAGATCCAAGACTCCTCACAGCAGGCTGAGCAGGACTCGGTGTGGAGTACCTGCGAGGGAACGGCAGCAGATGAGCAATGGCCAAAGACTTGCCTTGACTTTGGGTTCCACTGCACGACCACGGAGGGGTGTTCGTCGTCATTTGGGGCCATGAGCGGTTGGGAAGTTGGTTGGTGCTATCCCTACCATCAGGCAGGAAGGGAAAAGCAGAGGTGTCTCCAACGCCAGGGAATTCTTCCAACATGAACACAGGTGGACATAGTGATAGGAACTCCATCAGAGATCTAGCCCCCAGCTCTAAACGCACCATGTCCAAAGACAGCTCTCTCCAGTAACAGGTGAAATATCTACTCTGCAGTCAGTTCAAGAATTTTATATGTTAATAAGTTCGGAAGGGGAAAAGTGCTTAGGGTTAATTTGTTTCCAGGCGGGCTATTCCCTCCCTTTCCTGGCTGGAGAGAGGAACTTAGTGCTGAAAGGTTTGTGTATAGAGCAGACACCTCTCCAGAAAGGATGGAGTTCTGAAATCACCACCTCTCTCTGCAGTGTTGTTCCACAGCTTTGCCACTTTACAGCCGTGCTGCTGGGAAGCCCTGTCTGATACAGCGAGGGCGTGAGGCACGCATTCATCCCTTCTCCCTGTGAAAGTCCAAGAAAAATAGTATTTGTTCAGGTTTATACACGCACTGGCGTGTTTGTTCAAGGACGTGTCAAAGACACAAGGAGTCCTGAGCTGTCCTCTGTGGTACAAAGATACCCTAATACCACAGCTGCCTTTAAGGAGGAACTTCTTCGGCTTTGGAGAGCTCTCCTGGTGCAAGGCCGGGGCCCGAGGTCTGACTGGATTAAGTTGTGCCGCAGCAACCCTGATTCCAAACTGCCCTGACCAGGCTTCAAGCACTCAGATAAACTCAGCTTGATTTACATGCCTGTGGGAGGAAGGGAGAAGGCTTCCAACGCCATCGGAGAAGGACGAACAGAGTAAGAAGCAAAAGGCTCCTGTGCACTGCAGTAAGGTCAGAAAAGTTTGCACAAACCTGAAAAATAAGTGCACAGACTCTATGTCTTAAAGTATTGATCGCAGTTCTTAAACAGGAACAGAAATAAGACCCAGTGCGGGAATCTGGGAGATGGGGCAGTACCTGACCTTTGCACAAATCTCAGCTCTAGAACTCGGTCGCTGACTTAACTGGTTATTTGTTTTAAATATGTAGTTTGGCCAATGGTCAGACAGCGGCAGAGAAATAGCCTGGCTTTTCCCGC
The DNA here is from genome assembly GCA_025774025.1 of Xenus cinereus. Lineage (NCBI taxonomy): Eukaryota > Metazoa > Chordata > Aves > Charadriiformes > Scolopacidae > Xenus > Xenus cinereus. Next base: position 74,978,670 of record JAOXJK010000032.1, on the reverse strand, counting down.
AGACCCGCCGTGCCTGTGAGCACAACCCAGCCGGCTGTCCAGCCCGCACCCGCCTTTCCCAGCAGAGCAGAGAGTTTTTCACCGCCCTTACTCCCAGGTGCTACGTTGGGTCAGTGATCACAAATGGCATTTCTACACCTGCTCCAGTCTCCCTCTCTTGGCAAATATTCATAGAATCATAGAATGGTTAGAGTTGGAAGGGACCTTAAAGACCATCCAGTTCCAACCCCCTGCCCTGGGCAGGGACACCTCCCAC
>JAOXJK010000032.1:74959356-74971247 GCA_025774025.1 Xenus cinereus | reverse complement strand
GGCAGCCACAGCTTCTCTGGGCAACCTGGGCCAGGCTCTCACCACCCTCACAGCAAAGAATTTCTTCCTAATACCTAACCTAAAGCTCCCCTCTTTCAGTTTGAAGCCATCACTATCGCTATGTGCCCTTGTAAAAAGTCGCTCTCCAGCTTTCTTGTAGGCCCCCTCTAGATACTGCAAAGCTGCTATAAAATGTAATTTTAATGTACTTTCTAACACATTACCATCCAACTAATCTGCTGTAATTTTGGGGTACGTGCATCCTGCTCTTGCAGACAATATATAGCTTACAGGGAGCAATCCTGCTGCCTGCAGTCAGGTTACTTTTATGAATAAGGGTTTCTGGATCCTGCCCTTAAACATAAAACAATTCAAGCCACGGGCAGAGGAGACTGAAAAGCGAAGTAGCGACAGTACATTTTGCTACTTCATTTCACGTGGCTTGCCATGACATGACTTTTCTTCCCACAAGCCCACATTGTTATTACTTACAAAGAAGGTGTATAATAATCTACAGTTTAATAAAGAAGAATTTTTAAAGATTACTCTCCATTTTACAAGAGTCTCCCTACCCGCTGCCTACAGAAATTTATGTAAATATCAGTCACTCGCTATTTTTAGGCGGAACTTATCACTTTGTTAAACTCTTACTGAGTCATATATATATATACACGCACATATATACAGCTGCTATATATATATAAAAATCAGACTGATGTTTCTGTAGTATCCATTAGCACTCTCCAGAAATCCCAGATTCACTAAGGCCAAGCACTGTTTTTCCTACAGCACTCCTTCCTAAGGAAAAGTAATTTCAAATGGTAAAGCTGAACTGGGGATTATCTTAATAGAGCAAGATCTTGGCTGCATGACAGAAAAATTAAAGGAGCCTGCTGATCAGCTGAAATGCTCCAGCTCCAAGTATGTTTGGATGACAGCCAAAGTCCTGGAATTGTTTTGCCATGAAATCTGCTTTTAGACAGGAAGAACGGGAAAGTTTTCAGTCTGGAAGAGGCTCCGTGATGAAAAGCTTGGAAATCAAGCCCATTATTCACATCCAATCAAGCCTGCCCCTCCCTGCTCCTCGCTCCCCTCTCCATCCCCAGCACGGGCATGCCCGTGCATACAAGTGCACCCCACACACCGCGCTCGCTCCGTGCCTCTTACATGCTTTTTGGACTTTATTTTCCATAAAGTCACTCAATATTTAATTCAAAATTACACCGCTGATTTGCATCTGAGTGAGCTATGCTTCATTCACATAATACGGGTCATAGAGATGACTGTCCTTTAAAATGAGTTATTTGCCAGCATTAGATGGAATTCAAACCTCCTGGTAGGCAGAGGTGGGTGGAAAAATGACGTTCTGAAGAAGGAGTTGGGTGGGGAAAGAGGACCAGGCAGGCAGACCCTCCAAATCTCAGGTCACGCCAGCAGTGAGGGGATGGGATTTATGGGCTGCGGGTTGGCTGATTTTCCCTATATATATATATATATGTATGTATGCAGATAGATAGATATAAAGACAAAGTAAGTTCAGGTGTTACAAAGAGGCTCCACCTGCTTCTTCCTCCTTCTAGCCCTGATCTGCAGCGGCGTTTCAGCCATCGCATACTCTTTATCTGACAGCGGGGTCTCTGTGCAGTCGGTAGAGCACAGAGCTGTAGTTAAAACGCAGAACTGTACTGCGGTGGGGGCTGCAATGCCGGGAGCTCTCCTGGGCTGCTGGGGGTCAACTACTGCAGTCGTGAAGTCAGCGAGAACACGGGCCAGGGTCTAACCCTGGAAATCACGGACAATTAAGAAGCGGAGCCTGCACAGCTGTGAAACGCTGCCTGAAGCGGGGTATTCGGGCAGCTTTGCTTCGCCTGGGACACCCAAGGAGACCCCTCCATCCCTACCCAGGCCTGCGTGCAGCCGGGCATCCCACCTCTGACCCCAGCAAGGCCTGGAAGCGGTGGAGCAGCAGCCCCGGCGGTTGCAAGAACACCTGCCCTGCACCGATCCCATCTTCGCTCCCATACGGCGTGTTCAGAAGGCTTTCCATGACACCAGCTCCTCACCACCCTCGATATGAGACTGTACAGATACGGTTGTGGTTTCACAACAATAAATCTCATTTCACAACTCCCGCTGTTGAACCAAAAATCACCTTGCGTCAGATGTGGGCAGCGGAAGGTTTGCCAAGTCAAATTTCTGTACGAAGCTGTGACGAGTTCAGACTGCAGTGGCAGGCTCTGGGCTAGCCCAGGTACTGTTGCCTCTTCTCTCAGGCCGGCACGGGGACACAGGGATGCCATCAATTCCCTATCAGCTGCTCTGGTGCGTTGGGTGGAAAAGCAGCTGCGTGTCCTCAGCTGATCCGTGCCCTGCTATTCCTGGCACGGCGGCCTTAGTCGGAGTGCGTCCCTTCCCGATATCGCCATGGAAAGCCACGGGCACCGCCACCGGGCACTGCCACTGGGGCTCTGCTGCTGCTCTCCGATTTGAATCCAAGTCTGATCAAGCCTGTCTCACACCCGGCCTTGCCCTCTCTCCCTTTCTCCCTCCCACGGAACCACCGACAGCTTAAACTGGATCTTAACTCTGCACCTCCACCTCCCCGCAAGTGGTGTAATACCCACATGTTCTAAAAAAATTCATTAAAACGTCATTAAAAGATTTATTGGTGTGATTTACATGATTGAAATACAGCTTCTAGACTGAGAGGTGTAGAGAAAATAATTTCAAATTAACACACAGAGATCATTTGCCTCCGAGTTATTTCTGTTCCAAGCTCGGGAGGGCGCGACAATCGTCATACCCAGGTACGGCAGGGGTTTTAGTCACCAAAGGTTAAGCATGACTGAGATACATTTAGGCATCGCTTTGAAGCCTTTTGTCTGCGCTACGTCTATACTTAGCAACCTATAGGCAATTTTGTAATTACAGTTCTACCCAGCTGTCTCCAGGATCACTCGTGGCTGCTACAGAAACGCTGAAGGGGTCACCCAGCCCCTCATGCCTTGGAGAACCGAGGAGACAGAGCTCATTATGACCCCAAACGTAATTAATTCACAGCTACTGAGCATCTCCTTGGCAAGCCATGGGAGGCAAAGTCTACCTGCCTTGGCTCACAGAAGCCGTTTACAGCCATCAGCTGCTTTATCTCACCTTGTCCCTTCAGCCACCAGGAGGAAGAGAGTCTGCAGAAAGGAAGAGACAGCTCCTGTAGCTCTGAAAGAGGCTTACAGAGTTGCACGAGGAAAAAGTTAAGTCTCCGTGACCTGAAGACCCTCCATGATCCTTCCCCTGCTGCCCAGGCAGGGTACTCTTACCTACAGCCAGCCCTGACCTCACAGAGGACATCTTACAGGCTTTGAGGAGACTTCTCGATGGATCCCAACAAGCACACTTCTCATTCAGCTATATGTTTTATCTATAAGCCACTCTCTCTCATCAGAGCCCACAGATTCTATGCGTTTACATCCTATAGTATACTTCACCCAGGTGATCAAATCCATCGTGTAGGTTTATCAAATTCTTCTGCCACCAGCTCCAGGACAGCGAGCGAAAAGGGTGGGGTGGCCACACCACTCTAGTCTCGCAGAGCTCGGCTGGCATGGGATACCTGGCTCTCCTCATCCACACTGCAGTAAGGTGGCACAGATTTATCAATCGATGGCATTGATCAACTAATGGAAGACAAAACGAGGCATGGACCACTTCCAGAGACATGAAGTTTCACATCTTGGGCATGTTATTATAACATTCTCAGAGCAGTCAGGGAAATTGCTTCTCTTCCTGACCTAATGCTGTCATGAAACCTCTTTTACATCATCCCGAAATCTGTTTGCTTTCAAAGGAATTTTTTCTGTTGCAAGAATAATACTAAATTTCTGAAGATGACCACATACACACAACTTGTAGGTTACATGGGGTGATACGCTTTTATGTTCTGTTGCATACCTGCTAGGAATATTTTGTTTATGAAGTTATTCTACTGCTTCATGACTTCCTTCTGATCCTGAATATCCTCAGAAAGCAAATATTCCATTTAAATGCCTTGCCTGTCTTTCGAAACGTGCAGAATAAGCCACTACAAATGTTCCCAAAGGCAGCGCCTCGAAGTGTGGTTTATTTCCTCCGAGCTCCGCTAACTAAGGTCGCCTGAGTCATGGATTTTTCTGCCTGCTGAAGTCTGTAGTCCAACCGTTACCCCTAAGTACAGTGCCAAAGTCCGGTGTTGCAAGTCCAAGGGTTTCTGCTTCCTTCTTAGGTGCAGCCAGAGGTTTGACTTTGCTCCGGCAGCCCCGTTGTACCAGTCGCTGGTCCTGAGCGCTCAGCGTTTCTGAGCAGCCCAGGCAAAGTTGAACCCTGCTTGCTCCAAGGACGAAGCAGGACGGCAACCTCTTGCTCTCCCCGTTGGAGGGGTCAGAATTCAACTGGACAGGGGGTGGCAGGAGGGCTCTGACAGACACTGCTGCCTCGGAGGGGCTCAGGGTACTAAAGTGAAATGGATCTAGTCCAGCTCTTTGCAGGCTTACATATCCACAGTATTCAGCCTATTATTGTTCCCCTCCTCATTACCTGCAAAATACATATATGCATACATACAAATATATGTATATATACATGCTGACCTGGGGAGAAGGAAGGAGGGAAAACCAGCCACCCTGCAGCCCATAAATCCCCTCACCTCACTGCTGACATCACCTGAGATCTGGAGGGTCCATCTGCCTGCCCGGTCCCCCTTCCCCACCCGACTCCTCCAGAACATCACTTTTCCACCCACATCTGTCTACCCTTGGGCAACTGTCAACTTTGCTTGCATCTAATGCCAGATTTAGATACTACCCAGTGGTTTAACATACTATAAAGAGACAGAAATTTAGATATGACCTTGAGACCTAGTGCTATCTCAGGAGTCCAGACCAACACACTCGGTATCATCTTTCCCCTTCCCTAAAAATCAAGTAAGAACCAATTTCTCCTTTGCAGACCGCTGTGCTGGTACCACCAAACGGTGATGAGGTACCCTGATAAACTGGTATCACAGCCCAACTATTTACTCCAGTCTTCAAAAGGGAACACCTTTCCCAACTTATTGATTGCCTTTGTAGTCACTTGGGTGTGACAGTGTCATGCCTACACGTGTCGGTACTTACCACCACCAAAGCATTTTGACATAGGATGGTGCAAACGGACGTGTCGCTGCATGAAAACTGAAAGTTTGTCTGCACAAAGACCTCAGATTCATTAGACTAAAACAGGTTTCAGAGCGGTTTCATGTCATAAATCTGTAGAACTCTCTTTTGTAGGTATTACTACAAGGGTTTAAGAATACTTAGGCTGGCATCGCATCATACACCAATGGCAGAGCGTCCCCACGAAGGAGTTCAGTTGTTGAGCTGTTGTGTATTAGCTGATGCTATTTTATTAAATCAGATTTCATCTCAAGAGAGGTTGGGAAAGAGAAGGGGAAGGGAGTGCTAAGTTATTATCATTCTCTGCATCTTTTTTTGCATTGTTAAGTTGGTTTATGGAATGGGTATACAGGTATTCTTGCAAAACTGATTCTAATTCACTGCATAATCCTATTTGTTTACTTTGGCTCCAAAGAAAGCTGAGTGTAACGTGTCAGTATGTGCATTCAACACTAGGTCTCTCTTACATGTCACCACAGGTATGTTTTATCTCACAGCTGGCATCTACACCTTCATTTTATTCCCCAAACAGTTGTAGGAGAATGGTTTCAGAGAGACAGAGGGAAAATAGCTGTTCTGTTGAGGAGTCACAAGAGAGCAGGAAAAACTTAAGAGTGAGTAAAACTATACTACAGACCATGAGGTCAAAACGGAAACCAGGCATTGTTTTGTTTACAGTTAAAGTCCAAAGTGATCCCAAATTATGCCAAGACCCAGCCCACTTCGGCTGAAAGGGGATCACTGTGGCTGAAAGTGAGTCAAAAGAGGGATGCTTAATCACAGTCACGGCTTCTGCCTTCAAGCACTGCAGTGAGACTTACAGAGACAAATATACCCTGACCTGAAAAGCCAGTACAGTATCTCATTTTTCTCACACTTCTTATCTTGGATCAAACCCAAGAAAGGGAGGAGAACAGCCTTAAGGAGGTGGGTAGTCTCTGCTGTATTGCTGCTGCTTGCAATCCCCACTATCTCCATCGTCCTCATGTAGCCCTGTACAATCTCTGCTGTGTTACTACCTGAATTTCAGCTAGCTCTTTCCCACCAGCCTTACTGATTCGAGACTTTTCTTCCTCCGACTTCTCAATTTGTCACAATCATCCACAATCTTGGAGCATTTCTGCTCCAAGAATCAACCCATCCCTCAGTTGTATGCTTTAGCATCATCATAACTTCATTCAATTCACAGCCCTTTTTCCTTCAAAAGAAGGGTGTTGAATTAAGATGTCCTTTGCAAACAGTTCCTCATCTAATGTCTAGCTGGTCTTTGGCCACCAAGTCCCAAAGCTTATCCCCGAGACACTCCTTCATCCTATGAGATCTGGTTTGCAAGCAATAATTCAATAATTACACTTTGGCCCTTTCTTGGCTTCATCTTTTTTTTTAATCCATGAGCAGGGTGCTTTTTCTTCCCATCCCATATCCTCTTCTACTTTTGATTCCTTTCCCCTTCGCTCTCATGTCAACTTCTCTCCACTTAACCCAGTCCTACTCGTTCATCCACACCTGCTGCCTGGATTGATGCTGTAGATAATTTCTGCGAGAAATCCTGTAGCAATCCTCATCACAACAGTGTTCTCTCCTCTTCCAGAGACACCATCTCCCCCAGTTTGCCCCTTGCCGCTAACATTACACTTTTTCACCAGTTCTCTTTGCACAAGATCTTGCTGATTTCATCCAATAAAGTTTAACCATGTTCATTTCCCCACAACTTTCCTTTTATCCTCCCACACCACCAGAACAGAATTTTTTTCATCTTCACAAGGTCTGGTCTTGCTTCCAGCCTAGGACAACAAAAGCCACCACTACTACAACAGAACAAAACACAAGAACACAATTCCACCACTCCTCCCCTCCCCAAAACCAAGCAAAACCCAAACTCCATCAGCCAGAGCTTATTGCATAAAGGAGAAAAAAAAAAAGAGCATTCAGGTCCCTGAACAAAATACCTCAGCATCCTCTCAGAGCAAGCATCAGTGCTTCCCTCAAAATTATCCCAAGGGGAACCAGTAGCTCCAAACACAGTTCTTCTGCAAGGCCCTTCCTTGGGCAAGCAGCCTGGAGAGGAGCCTCAAACCCTACCTGCTCCTCTTGTGCTGGGGCCCAGTATCTCAGCTGGGTCTCATGCTCCTGAGCTCACTCCCAGCCCCTGTTTGGGGCAGGGCCAGCTGCTCCTTAAAAGCCTTTGCTCCCCCTTCCACTGCTCGTTTCTCTTAACTCCTCACATGCACTGGTGGCTCCATCCCATCTGAGTGATGGATGTAGCTCACACCTGCTCCCATCCCCTCGCCCTGGTCCTAAACCTGCTATTCTCCCCTCCCAGTGCAGACCTGAAAAGCTCTGGGAGGCCTTTCAGAAAGACCTTGGGAAAGACCTCTAGAAAAGGTCTGCTGGGACCACCATCTGTACTACAGCTTCTCAGTTTCTTTCTACCCTGCCAAAGCACCTTTGGCCTCTGACCCAAACCGAGCTCCTTGGTGTTGGCAACATTTGTTTACTCGGAACCTGTCAGCACCTGGTCCAAGAGCAACCCTCTAAGCCCTACGGTAATTAATAACAACAATTCAGTCACCTGTGGCAGAACATTTCACGGCTTAACTGCTCTACATAAGGAGATATTACCTTCCTGTTTTGTTTGTGAGTATCTGTTTTACTCAACTGCCTTACTGGCCCTCGGGCTAAGTGGGAAGAAAGGAGAAGACGGCACGGAAATCTTAAGATGGATAAGCAGAATGGCAGTGTTCCTTGAGGGCAACAGCCTTCATGCTGAAAATAATTTTGTCTGAACAATTACTGTTTAAGTTCCTGGCTCGGTACGCAGAGATTTCAAACCCATGATCTGTAGGTCATTGTGTTTTTTCCTGCAGCTCAGTAAAACTAGTCATAAATTTGCATCAATTTCAACAGTTTCAGGCCTCCAGCTCACCATTTGCTCACCACTGCATCTTCTGTTTTCCTTTTGACATTTTCAATAGAAAAGTTCAGCCTGTCATTTCAAACTACTCTTTCAAACTAAATTTAATTTTAAAATAGACTGAAGGCAAAAAGGAGTGCTTTTTTTCAAGCCAGTGTGGATTTGTAGGGTTTCTGTTTCAGAAAAAAACCCCGAAGCCAAAACTTCCATCTCTCCAATTTTTTCACCTTCTCACCAACCCCCAAAAAAGTGTTATTAGCACAACCATAGTCTGCAGGCAACTGCCTTGGCCTGGATAGTACATCATCTTCTCTTGGTTTCCTGTGCTGCAAAAAATGGACAAATTTTAACATTATTTTTCCACCAGCACTGTCAGTGCCAAATTCACAGGAACCCCACTGCAGATTCCTCAGTGCCATCTGATGGCCCTCTAAGTCTCCATGTCCTACACCTGTCCAAGCACATCTTGGTGGCATAGTGCCCCACCAAAGCACAGGCTTGGGCTACATGCCCAAGAGCCGCCCCTGCAGGAAGCTGTGCAGATAGACCTCCTGGGAAACGTCTCTGCAAACCCTATGGCCACGTGTGCAGCAGCCAAGAGAGCTGGAGCCCCTCTGCTGTGAGGACAGGCTGAGAGAGTTGGGGGGGGTCAGCCTGGAGAAGAGAAGGCTCCAGGGAGACCTTAGAGCCCCTTCCAGTCCCTAAAGCGGCTCCAGGAGAGATGGGGAGGGACTCTTGATCAGGGAGGGGAGCCATAGGATGAGGAACGGTTTTAAACTGAAAGAGGGGAGATTTAGATGAGATATTAGGGAGAAATTCTTGACTCTGAGGGTAAAGATGCTGGCCCGGGTTGCCCAGAGAAGCTGTGGCTGCCCCATCCCTGGAGGGGTTCAAGGCCAGGCTGGATGGAGCTTTGAGCAACCTGGTCTGGTGGGAGGTGTCCCTGCCCGGGGCAGGGGGTTGGAGCTGGGTGATCTTTAAGGTCCCTTCCAACCCAAACCAATCTCTGATTCTGTAAGTCTATAGTCCAGGTGCCTTTCCCATGACCATCCATCAGAGTTGGACCAGACCATCCAACCCCATAGAGTTTCTGTGAGCAGACAAGGTCAGGTCCATGAAGCTTGGCATGGATTCAAGCCGTATTTTAAACACACCAGCCAGCAAGAGATATCTAAGGTGCATCCTGACCTTGCAGATCACATGAAAGCTGCACAGCTAGGCTGAGCTGGGTTCCTTTTTCGGGGTCACCAGCACCATGGGCAAGAGGGGCAGGGCATGGCTGCCCACTCTTGAGGCAGACATTGTGACCTTTATGCCTTCTGAGGCTCCAGCAGATTGAGTTTCCTGGGGCCTGGACTTGCCTCTCCACACTCCCAGCTCCGTGCCCGACGCTCACCTCTGCCTTGACTTGCAACACCGCTTGCTTTTTTCCACAGGATTTCGTCAGAGCATCTTGTAGCAATTCGGGCCCATTCTCCTTCTTTGCCAACCCCCTTGTGACACTTTATGTTGGAGCAACATGTACCCATCCACAGACTGCACAATATGTTAAAGTGGTCGTCGTCGTCGTCCTCTCGGCAGTTTCTTAAGCAGCAAAGCCTGCGGAATACCGTGTCGGGGAAGGCAGTGTTTTGCAGGTGACAAGTGTATGTCCTTTGCATGGAGCAAGTGCCAGGTATTTGCTGGGAATACACCTCAACCTTTTACCCGGCCTTCAAGGTAGGTAGAGCGGAGGGAATCATCGCTGTTATGGGACAAGTTATGTAGGCAAAAGGTTAAAGTTATGCCATCGGCTTGGGCTTCCCGCAAGAACGCAACCCGTGCTATCTGAGATCGGAGTTAACCATTCACAAACGCTGAGGTGCCCCGAGGGGACAAAATAGGATTGCTCCCCTCCCATTGGTACAGATAATTAGAGGTTATTCGGCAGGGAGAGGATCACCCAGGCAAGAGATAACCTAATGAAGAAGGGAGGAGGTTACAAAGGCCGACTCTCATTTTCACAATAATGGTACGACCTGCGCAGGATGCCCATCAAGCGATTCTACGTCCAGGAAAAAAAAAATGAACAAAAACCTCAGGTGTCCCGGGAATACGGCGAGCGCAGTTTTTCATGAAAAGCACGCAGAAACGTCAATGTTCTTGCACGTTACTACTCACATCTGCACATTTCAACGTGCCGACTCACCCATGCTTCTCGCTGTTGGCCCAGCGCCCACATAAATATAATTATACGTACCATATTTTAGAGGTGGGCCCATACATCTAAAAGGCTAACCGGACCAGACGGGGTTTACACAACCCGGTCAACGACTGGAGGAGCCCCTCTGCAGCTTTCTGGCAGCTAAAGCGGATCTTTGGTCCCAATGAAATCCTTCTGACGGCCTTTATCCCAAGCCACAAAATGTTCTCAACGTGTCGCTGAGGAAAACCATGCATGGCACGCCAGGTTATACAGTTTTAACTCAATTATCCTTTAGAAATACATCTCTCATGTCTACTGCTTGTAAAGCTTATTTGTACTATATTATTTGTAAAAAAATCTGGAAACAATGCTACGGTTCCATATAAAACAGAGATGGACTGTTTGCGGGAGAGTATGCAGGCAGAGGTGCCCCAAAGCCATTTTAGCACCGTATCATGATGGCATTTTAATACTTTTTTTTTTCTTAAACATATTTAAGGTTTAAAAATACCCTTTTGCTCTTAAAATCCCCTACTACAGGTAGAGACTTTTTAGTGAAAATTTCAGGTTAAAATTATTTTATCTAAAAATGCAAAGTGCGGACTGACTCAATCATGGTAATACGTATTCAGCTAAAACTCCCGATTCAATGACAGAGCTTCTTGAGTAACAGCAGGGGGCTAAGTACCCGGCTAAAAAGCTACTTTGAAAGCAAGTAAACAGACTGATCTAAAGATCTAGGGATCACCACACCTTTCTCACCAGGAGAGTCTCCAGTTGCAAGGCATAGATCAAACGAAACACCTGGCAGAACATTGAGAAATGGCAATACTTCTAGGCATCCCACCTCAAGTCATTCCTAGGACATTCCATCTACGCTACGTTTGGGGTTAGTATTCCTCTTTCTTTTCACACCCGCAAAAGGGAAAAGAACCAGCTGAAGCGCAGGAGAAACAGAATAAGGAGGTATGCTTGTAGGTGGATCAATATGTTTTTTCAGTGCTGAAATGTCAGAATAATCCAGATTTGCTCCTTGAGGTCCTCCTGAATAAAGTATGCTGCCCCACTAAAACCATCTACCAGTTCCATCAACGTCTTCCAGGGGTTGGCCAGCTCACCGTGTTACCAACCAGAATACATCGGTCCAGCCACAACTTCTCCACAGCTCAATTCCTCTTGAACCATCACACCTCCTTTCTTTGGTCCTCACTGGAGTGACCGCCCATCGTATCCACGTGCAGAGCGAGAGGGCAAAAGCAAGTCACTCTTGTAGGGAAAGAGATCTTCATTAGGCTGCTGTAAAACCAGTCCTGGTGCTGTGCGGGTAGAGCTCAGACGCCAAAAGACACAGATCTCCACCAGAGTCCCACTCTTAGTGTTTACTGAACCCAGGCAAAGAAATCAGGAGAATCGTCTTGGAGAAGACTTAACCTACGTTTTACCTGCAAGCCCTGAGTCCCAGTAAAAAGGAAGGCAATCTTGATAGGACGAGGGAGGATGGTTTTAAACTGAAAGAGGGGAGATTTAGGTGAGATCTCAGGAAGAAATTCTCTGCTGTGAGGGTGGTGAGAGCCTGGCCCAGGTTGCCCAGAGAAGCTGTGGCTGC
>JAOXJK010000032.1:74915885-74921021 GCA_025774025.1 Xenus cinereus | reverse complement strand
TGCTCAAAGCCCCATCCAGCCTGGCCTTGAACCCCTCCAGGGATGGGGCAGCCACAGCTTCTCTGGGCAACCTGGGCAAAGAGCTGGATTCACACAACCCAACCCTAACAGAACATTTTTTCCAGGAATCTCAGGAATCTGAAGCTTAATCTTGAATGAGATCCCATCAACTAATGCCCTTGTTGTCATTATCTAAGAATTCCTATTGGATGTGATTGCAAACCACAGGATATAAAATTACCAGAGGTTTCCATAGCCATTCATGTTGAGTACATGACTGAGCTGAAAGTACAGGTCTCATATTGCTTACTGTTATTAAATTCTGGCAATTGTAACACTTTGGGTTTGTATCAGTGTCCTGTTGTTAAATAACTCACCTCAGAGACTGTGTGGACAAGTATGTGGGATGCTAATCTCAGAGTTAGGAAGGCTGTGCTCTAGTTCCATCTTTGCTGTGGCACTTAGGGATGAGTTCAGGCACAGTTTCTGCCTCTGTTTCCATGTGTATAAGCAGAGATCATATTGCTTTAGTATTTATGATGTATCACAGCTTATTACTATTAATTTCCCTTATTCGTTTTCTTAATTCTAATACTGCTGTTAAGACTTGGATGCACAGAGCCATTCTACCCCGAGCTTCTCAGCACCCTCCAGTTCAGGAAGGCAAGCTGTTGAAATCCCTTGCATTGGTACAACACAGAAGGTAGAGGTTGGTACCAGAGATTTTCTCAGCTGGATTTCACACTAGCCTTCAAGGAAAAGGCAGGGGAAGTCATCCATGGGGATATTTGTTTGTAAGTAAAGTAAATTAAACCTCCACAGATAGTAGAAATATATGAGAAAAGGAAAATTAGCGAAGGAAGGTAAAACTTCAGCAGCTGGGAAGCAGCAGGAGGAAACCAGAGCCAGAGGGAGGAGGTTCAGGTAGGCTCCAGAGAAGTGCTGTCACCAAGCTCAAGGCGCAGGGTCTACAGCCTTGTTGTTACAGACTTCTGGGGTGTTTGCATTTGACAAATAACAGCCTTCAGTATGCAAACAGGTGTAAAGTCAATGTGAAATTAGTGTGCTGTTTCTCTATTCAGCTAAGTGCATGGATATTTACACCTCCTGAAGGCAGGAAAAATCCCCCAAACCAGCAATTAAAAGGTAGACTAACTGATGTGTGACAAATGAGAAAGCTATGCTGCCTTAATCATAGAATCATCGTAGAATGATTAAGCGTCAAATGAAAACTTTGTCTTTTTGACAAAAGACTTTTCCAAAGAGATCCCCAGACTTCACTGAAGCACAAAGATTTCTTCTTAGTAAGAAGCAGACAAAGTCCATTTAAATGGATGGTAACTATTGTTTTAACAGTTTTCAGCAGAAAGGCTAAAGGTAAAGGGACACAAAAAGCAGATCATAAAAAGAGACGAGACGTGCAAAAACAGGACACTGCTAAGAAAGACGTTATTAAAAATTTCCCATCAAAGCTGAACAGACAGTTTGCACTAATAAATACATTAGTAAAAGACCCAAAGAACCCTCCTTTAAGCAGGGGAAGTTCGGCTCGGCTGATCAGACACTCAAGACAAACACGGAGGCGGCAAGTGCAATGCAAATCTGCCCTTTGGGGTCTGCTCCGTGATGAGACTTCCTACCACACAGCTGTTTCCAAGTACACTTCTATTTTCCCTACCCCTCCAAACGTGCAAGTACCACTCACAGTCAGTCCCCAGCTTCAAAAGTCAGAGGGTCCGAGACACTAGCACATTCCGAACTAGCAACATCCATTCCCTGAAACACTGCTCTGCTGAGTCATAAAAAATATCACATTTCAGGACTTTTTTTCCAAATATTATAGTATTATACAACCTTTATACTGTGTGGAAGGAAGGATGAATCTTTAATATTCTTGATGTGTGGTCTCAACTTCTGTCTGCTCTTTTATACAATATATGTTCTTCTGAACAGTGTCTGAGATAATAGATAAAATACACACAGCAGGGAGAAGTTCAGGCACTCGGCAGCTCCACCCTATTTAGGTGTCTTCAGGAAACGAAACTGGGAATCAGAAAGCTGCTTGGCTGGCACAGATGTAGACTGCAGTCTTCCTCTCAGAGAATTTCCTAGTGGTCCTACAGAAATTGGTCTGGTTTACATTAAAGGGAAGATATGGAGGAGAAAAAGACAGAGAAGCAGGAATTAATTTGGTGTATAACACCAGAACAGAGCCCCTTAAAAATTCTACAGAAATAACATTATTTTATTGATATTTTGCCCTTTCCATTGACAATATACATACACAATATATACTATATACATACAGTATACTATAATACATACTATATATATGGGATAAGAATATGAATATACAATAAAATACATTATTGATGAGAAGAATAGGAATATTCACATTTCGTATTGATTAGAAGCTGACAAGGAAAAAAAAAAACAGCAAAAAAAGAGTCAAAGATTATGATGGTTCTAGGCAAAACTCTTGAATCACTTAGTCCAGCTTTCTGAATTGGGCAAAACACCTTTCTGTGTATTTATACTTGACTTTAAATTAACTCTTGGATTTTTACCCCAACAGCATCTCAGCAGTCGGTGAGACCTTGTGAAGCAGATTCCCTTCACTTAGTAGCCTATCATAAGATTTTAAAAAATTAATCTATAAATATTGTTGTTCCCCCTCCCCCCAGCAGCTTCTCATCAATAAGAAATACGAATATTCCCATTCTTCTAATCAATAATACATTTGGTTGTATATAAATTGTATTTTCAAATGCTTATCCCAGATAAAAGTATATGAAACAACCTGTATATTGTCTGTGGAAGGGGCAGAGTCTCTAGAGAATAAACATGCCGTATACAATACGACCGCTTCAAACCTTTGGGCCGACTCAAATCCAAATTGTTTGGCTTTTTGCCTGGACTAAAACCACACCAGGACACCCTGAGATGTGCACAGGCCAGGTCTGGCTGGGACGCAACACCTCCCACGCTCCTGCACTCCACTGGCAGTAAAAAAAGGGTAAGGATTGGTGAAGACGCACTGGACAATGGAAAAAAAAAAATCCCTTGTGTTTCTATTTTTGTACCAAACTTGCTCGGCATGTGGTGCTGACCGCTGCCACTGCGTCCACGTGTTGTTGGCTGACGGCGCAGGCACGCAGCTCAGCGTCAGCTCCTGAGGCCGTGCCAGAGGGCTCTAGCAGAGGCTGAGCTACAATGATTGTGCTACAGGCTGGAATGAGATTGCTTTTCTCCACTTATTTCCAGCTTGGCTGGGCTCGTGGCACCTGGGCACATCACGTACTGAGGATGGAGGCTAGACCCTTCTTGTTTGCTCCGTAATCTCCCATTGAGATTGGATTTAAATCAGTTTGGGTTTAAAACCTCTTACAGCAGCTTTAAGTCTACCTTAAAGTTTCACCAGCTGGAAGAATATAGCAGTGTTAGGTTGACGGTCGGACTTGATGATCTTAAAGGTCCCTTCCAATCTAGATGATTCTATGATTCTAAGAGCTCTCCCTCCTCCTTTTTCATCCCCCCAGCCTCTCCAGGTCACTCTCCAAAACACGCTCCCCCTGGCCCCCTCTCCCCCTGCCATACAGTGAACAGATGCACCAGCACGAGCACTGTGCCCCCCCAAGATTTCTCTGCAGAGAGTGAGTACCCAGATGCCAACTGAGGTGGCTTTCCAAAATGTTCAGTAATCCAAGTTCTATCCCACCACATGGACACAGCATGACAGAACAGAACACGCCTAAGGCGGGGAAGAAGTTTCACACGAATAAACAGCAGAAAACTTCAGGTTAAACGTGGGTGTGCTTGAACGGGCAGCGAAGCAGACTCTTGTTTAAGGTTATCCCCAGGCAGGAGGGAGCTGGAATCTGAACGCCGGCAATGTCAACGTCAGAGAATTTGGCAGGGGAAATCGCTGCTGCCTGCCCCGAGAGCCGGATTCCTGACGGAGCTCCCATACTTAGAGCTGCTCCTGAACGGGATAGAGTTTCATCTGCTGCTTAAAGCCCCCACGGCCGTCTCACAGAAAACACATCCCACTCTATCTGACGGCATCTCGAACCTTTTCCTGCACTTCTCCAGTAATCCATAAGAAAAAAAAAAAAAAACCACAAAAAATAAAAACCACAACAAAACCCGAACAACCAAAACCCCACTTTCTCACCCCAAAGCACGCAGAGGGGGAAAAGCTCCGGGCGCTGCTGGCGCGGGGAGGCTGCGCCCTCTGCAGCATCCGCATCCTCCGCTTTTTTCCGCCGGGCCCTGGCTTTTCCCACCTCGTTTTACAGCTGCCGTGACTGAGGTCAAGTGATATGTCACTCTGTCAGATCACACAGCGAGTCAGTGGCTCTTCCCGGATTAGAACGATTCCACATGGCCCCTCTGAAAAGATTTGTAACAAATGTCAGCACCGGCCGGCCGCTGTTTAAAGCATATGTTTCAAGCTCTTAGACATCTCAGTCAAAAGGTATTGTAAATATAGGGACAAAGCTAGTAAATGCTTGGCTCTGGAGTTTTAATAATGGCAAACCAGAATCGAGCAGGGATAAAAAAAACCCACCCTAAACCAGGTCACCTTCAGCAGGGAATATCTGCTCTGTTTTGGAGCTGTTCCAAGACCGGGAAAGGGATTTGGCTTTTTTCCCTCCAGGAATAACCCAAATGGTCAAGATGTTAGTGGCTCAGCACAGGCTGGCAAGGGCACAGGGCCAGAGGGCACAAAACAACTTGAATATAACTTTCTCTTTTTTGCTTGTTGGTATCCCTGGCCGATGCTTTCAGGGTCTTTTCTGTAATAAAAAAGGAAGCGCGCTTGAAAAGGTGATCTTGTTATGTACAACACAGGGGAACATGCTATGGTCTTGCCCTAATTCTTTACTAACGGCAAAATATAAGAAATTTCCTTGCAGAAATCTTACACGTGCAGAGATTAAACATGAGTTGTAAGTGAAATCAACAGCTAATACACAGCAGCGCCCCTTTGTAATCTCACCCTTTTAGCAAGAAAGAAATATTCCAGCTATTTAGAAAAAGACCACCACAAGGCCCATTTGATCACTCAGGTCCTGCTGGAAACGTTTCTGAGGTTTTAAAGGTGTTGAAGGAATGGGACTGATGTCAGCTGGA
>JAOXJK010000032.1:74898385-74910885 GCA_025774025.1 Xenus cinereus | reverse complement strand
AAGATAAACTTCAGATGGACATGACGAGCCAGAGACAAGAAAGAACACAGAAAGAAAGTTAGAAAGGACACTGGCTGCTGCTCTCTCTACACCTCCAGAACACAGTTACTTATCTGGAAAGCAGCAAGACTGCAAGACCTGATATCCACCAGGACCTGCAGGGCTTTCTGCAGCGTGTACGTAACTGGCCATCAGACCCTACACGGTGTATTTAAAACCACCCTTAAGGGATGTCTTTCCATCTGCTGACACCTACAGCCCGGACGAGCAGAAGCTGGTTGGCTGCACTGCTCGTGCTGAAGAAAAGCTCTGTGCCGTTTAGGGATGGACGTGGACATGGCACATCTGAGCTACTGATGAGTGAGCTGCTGTTCAAACTGATAGCAATAAAGACCTGCAGGTGTCCCAGGTTCATCCTCAAACACCCCAGCTTTCAGGTTCTAATAAAAACTCCTCTTGGACAGTAACACAGCATTGCTCTGACCTGTCTCACTGACCTACCTCGCTGTTCTTCACATCACCTCTCGTTTTTCTCTCCTGCTCCTTCTAGCTAATCTCTTCCTCTATTCTGTAAGCAGGAGAGCCTCCTTGCTTCCTGGCTTTTTGTCCAACTTTTCCTGCTCTATTGAAGCTTCACAAGGTTTAAAACACATCTGGAAAAAAAAAACAACCAAAAAACAAAAGTAGTTCTTTAAATATTCCTATCCCCTTTCCTTCTGCAGCTTTTGTTCCAATTTAATTTGTGGCTACAGTATTTATTTTCCAAGCCTGTAGGCAACCAATTAGGGAAAAAAAGCAGCTCTAAAGCTAGAAAACTAAAAAACAAAATGAAGCCTGTACTGACCTACAGGCCCAGTGGAGAGTGCAGGAGGGAAAAGCTGCCCACTGGGTACTGCGGCAGGGGCTGTGTCTGACAGCCGGTCAGGAATGAGAAATCCGTGTGTGAGAGGATGACTGGCAGTCGGAAGAACAAAACACCTCCTACATGTGGTTTGGATCTGGGGAGGAAACAGGGAAAATGTGGTTATTTTTAGAGGGTGGGAGATTCAAGAGCACACAGGGTTTTGGAAGGATGGGACTAAGTTTTAGCCTGTAGCTGGCCTCTCGCCTTAGCTCCTTCTCAGATGCACTGAAAGCTGACAATCATCCTTTGCCTTAATCAGTCCTGCCTGTTGTCACAAGCTGTCTCTGAAATCTAGCACAGGCTGTAGCTCCCAGTGCAACTCTGTAAACGATACAGCAAACTACAAAGCGCTTAGCTAACATGTATACACTTTGCAGTACAGACAATATATTATACCTTTGTAAAGGTATAGACTGCGGACTACAGGTGACACTGTAACTTCTCAATCAGCGTCATCAAAACCCTACAACCTTTAAAAAGCTCATGGGCCAGGAAAAAAGACTGTTCCGTGGTTATGGCACTCTGATTTCCACCCAAGTGACTGGGTGTCAGCGTTCCCTAATGAAGCTATCAGCTGGGAATAGCTCACACGGTATTGTAGCACTCTAATTTCCCACTTTTTATAGTATCAGGATAAATAAATTTGCCAAGGCAAATGAGTTACGATTTTCTAAAGTATTTCTTATGTAAGTGCTCAATCTGAAAATATAAAGTTTGGAGGGGGTTTAACCCGTTTTCACTGACATCAGGGTCAACGTTGAGCACTTCTCAAACCCACCATAATTGGCGTATATAATTTATTCCTGCACGTACTGTACGAGGAATGAACACAGCATAATCTTCCTTCAAATAGCGAAGGAGTCAGTTCCAGCTGTGCCACTCACAAGGCAACAGTGACAACAAAGCACCGCTGTTAAGAGGCAAGAAATAAAAAGTATTATTATTAAACATAAATCAAGAAAACCGAACCAGTCTAAACCCTTCTCTCGATGAATATGCTGGGAGGGGAAAGGGGTCAGAGGTGGGCAAGCGGTGCTTTGATTCTGCCGTAACATCTTCTCTCTGTTTCGTGCGTGCAAACAGTCTGCTGGGGCTATAGTCAGCGATTTGCAGACCGGGCAGCAGGAGCCAGGCTAAGGATGTGTTTGTTTTCTGAGACAGCTTCCTGCTCTTGGAGTGTACCAGCAGTAAATGCCACCATAGCATGGCTAATTAAAGGCTAAAGTGTGCGTGATTAATATCAGACGCACACATATTACAGCATTAGGGTAACACTGATAGGGTCTACAGATATCTTTTATTAGCTCAAACGGTAGAGTTGGATATAACAGGCCAGCTTTGAATACATAAGCCTTTTATAATGTTTTAAAGGAAATATACGAAATACTACCATTCCTTAGACACCTTGTCTCACTTATGTCTAATATATCTATTCCAGACTCTTAATAACTGATGTATTTATTAATCCACTTACCACCCTCACTAGTATGAAATGCCGTTATAGAAAAATAAGTTAGATTTTACATTCTTGCTACACTAAACCTCTGTATGGTTCATCTATGACCACGGACAAAAGTTTCCACATTATCCTTACTGACTATATCCCCTCAGGGTCACAAACTATCTTCTGCTTCCAGTCAGTGCAATTCTTTGAGTTCTTCTCTCGTTAACATGAGACTGAGAACGAACATGCTGTTCAGCTGCTGAGTCTCCTGGGGCTTACTCTGTACCTTTACAGGGTGTCTCAAGCCTATCTGGCTGGATAACGAGGGAGAGACAAGGGGGACAGATGACTGTGGAAGGGGAAACCATCACAAGCCTACGCATAGTTATTTTTCCATCAGATTTGTATTTCAATCTGATTTTTTTCAATCAGATTTAGATCATTTAGACTGCTCTTTTCCAAACAAAGTAACATCTTATTTAAAGATACATAAACAATACATTTAATTTATGTAATTCAATTAATTAAATGTAAATAATACATTTAATTTAATGTAAATAATAACATTTAATTTATAGTGAACTGAATTCCCAATTAAAATGTTATTTCAGTGAATAAAACATTTTCATTGCCATTTTTAATGAGGTATCTTAGATTTCCCTAAATGCTTCTTTTAACTTCCTGTTTCATAGAAGTTATTTAAAGATGAACAGGTATGAAAAGAATGAAGTAGCAAGCTTTTTCCTGCCCCAAGAGAAAATGAGCAAGAAAAGTTCCTGGAACCAAGAAACACTCTGAAACTATGTCTAAATTAAGACACCCAGGGGCAGCTCCAGAGTCCCGGCTTGGCTGCGTACTGAAGCGACATCGTACCTCCATTCTAGGCACATGGGTCTATCAATGCATCTCCTTCCCACACACTGGATCAGAAAGGAACCACAACATATTCCATCCTTGATACAGAGAAGCTGGAGCTGCGACTCCAGGGCATGCTGAAACTCATGCAAACTGTGTGATTTAGATGTGGCCTTAACTTACCCTAATGGTGGTTTCTTAATTTCTTCCCTGTCAAACTAGATGCCATGGGTTCATTGAGAAGGAGCTCCATCTCTGTGTGTAGGCAGGCACATCTGGTCAGGTCCTCTAAGCCCATTAAGCAGCAGCTGCATAAGGCAAGAAGAAGGTATTTGCACCATCTCAAAGCTACAGGAGCTGTAAATCAAGTCAGCTACAGCAGACACATTGCAAACCCTTCTGCTTTCCACCCCCTCCACCCAACAGCCCTTGGATGCTCCATCATCCAAGAGCAGGATGGCAGGGATATCAGTGAGAAACCACTACATCCTGACCGTAATCCCCTCCCCACTCCATGCTGCTCCTCTGGCTTCCTCGCTGAAGGGACTGAGTGTAACTGGTGGTGGTAACAAAGAGAAGAGTCTGGAGTGAAGGAGTGAAGTTGATCCTGGGTAAGGGGAGGGAGAAAGGTCTTTTCCTTATGTGTCTTAATGTTTGTCTTTTTTCTTCCTACATTAGTAATTTATATATATATATAAATTGGCAATAAATTGAACTAGTGTTCCCAAGACAAGTCTATTTTGCCTACAATGGACATTGGTAAGTGAGCTGCCTCTTTCCCGTTCCTCCTCCTTTCTCCCTGCATCCCACTGAGCCAGCGAGTGGCTGGGTGGGACTTTGGCTGCCGGCTGGGGCCAACCCACCAGAGGCAGCAGAGAATCCGGGACAGTGCCTGCAAGCAACGTTTGGGTTTACAGGAGAAAAGACACTGCGGGGTGGGTGATGAAAGTGAAAGTTATGATATCTCAGTCCTACATTGCGCTGTCAGTTACACTGCGGTTTTGCACTGGAGTAAATGAAATTACCCTGTGTTAACACAGAATTAATCTGACAGAAGCATCTGGCCTCAGATTTAATTCTCACCAGAAAGCAAATAAAGAGCTATTACCTAACCTACGCTATGGGGCCTATGTGCTCTCTCCCACTTGACTTGAGAAACAAAAGTCCCAGTGAGCATATATAATTATTTGTTTGGGTCACGTTCAAATACGGAATTGTGCCATGGAAGGTATAGTGACTTCTGTATAAACACTAATTACTTCTGATCAACAGGTGTAGGCATGATAATAATCTTTGAAATGGCTAGCTTTAGTGAATTCTGAAGGTTGACTTGGAAATGGCACTGATCAGTTAAAAAAAACAACAGAGAAAGCATTTCATCACTGAACGATCAGGTTCTGTTCTCTCTACTGTGACAAAAGCCAAGCTGTAACTTTAGTCCCCAAAATCCTCTCCTCCCTTATTCTGAGTTTCTAATCTAACAGCTCTCTCTCCTGCAATTAAGGCAGACCACTTCTCCTTACAACATTCATCTTCTTTTTCATATATATATATGGTCTACCTTTGGGTTTGACAATGTTGGTATGTCTGAGGGCTCCTTGGCAAAGAAGCCCAGATGTGGCTGATGCCCACGCATCTAACTGAAGCCTACTGGTGGCATTTGAGAGCAAAACAAGTGAAGGAATCATACAAGACTTGGACCATATGAAACTCAACTTGCGCAGTGGACCATTCAGATTCCAGAGGTCCTGAGGAGATTTCTCAGTATCTCACTGGCAAGAGATGGTAGTTCAGTTTCAAGGGTCCCATTATTAGTTGTGGGAAGATACAAGGCCGGGCACATCTGTAGGTCCCTGACTGACCTGAGAAAAAGAGCCTCCATAACCCCAGAAGCTTTTTTTTGCACTTCCTGTGATATTTCTCTGCTCTGCGTCCAGGCTCCCTTCCCAGCGGACTCCCATTTATAGCAGGCAGCTTTAACTTGCCAATTATTGTTGATTCCTTCCTGTGCTGCTAAATGTAGCTGGACCTAGTGTGTGAACTCACCTGTGAAAACTCAGCAGCAAAGTCCTGGATGTTTTCCGTGACTGCCTGGTAGATGTCACCCCCAGAGGTAGGCTTTTATTTCACGCTGCGGCCTCAGCTCACCTTGGATTGCAAAGGGCCTGGAAGCGGCAGAGATGGGTTAGGACAAATTAGGCTTCCCACGTGTCCCTACAAATCATGGTGCTCAGTTTTGCCCCCGGTCCATAAGAATGTCAGGCGCAAGGCTGCATGTTAACTACTGCCTTGCTGGCATCCTCCAGAATATTACATAGCACAGTTTTTTACTATTGAAGTAAGGGCTCAGTGATAGCTCTCCTAAAGGGCTATGAGTAGGGGTGCGTACTCTTACGGATACATTTCCAGACAAGGCGAGAGCCAGTGATACATCCTGGGCAAAATGCAGCTCCTTCGCAGCGAAAATGTGTCATGTTAGCTGCAAGCAAACACAAAAAAAGAGTTATTAGAAACTGAAAAAAATGTGGTCTTCAGACCCATCCCAATCCATGAGTTGACTCACAAGGACAGGACACTGCTGAGAAGAAGCACCTCACCTCTTTTAGTGACATCAGCTTCTCTAAATTTCAGTATTTACCCGGACGTGAGAGCTGAAGTGATGTGTGTGTGTGAGAGGGAAAGTCAGGAAGCACAGAGGAGGGTTACTGCAGCTGAACACACAGCAAGAGGAAGGAGGGGCCCAGTGTTGTGCACCTCTGTGAATTTTATTTTTGAGTCTTCTGCTTTCTCAAAGGTTGGTCGGTTTTGCTAGATGGTCTTCATCCTCTGTCCCCTCTTTACACGTTTAACCACAGGCCGAGCAGGGAATACTCCTGGAGCTGAGACATTTCACAGAAATTCACGCCCAGCCAAATCTGAGATAGCTGCAACCCAGTCAGAAGGCTATAAAAGAAAGAACTGGAGAGGAGGCCTTGGCAGTAAAAGTATGTGAGGAACAGGAGCCCACCCAAACACATTCAAGGGTCATTTAGGACACCCTTGGAGACTGCCTAGGGGATACCCTTCCAGAAGGTCATGTGCATCTCATGAATCCCATGTCATATCCAACAGCCCTGTGTGCAAATGCGTGGACAGCTGAATTCAGCCCCAAAGCCCCTGAAGCAGGAAGACAAGGACCGAGGAAAAGAAAGAGAAGAGTGGAAAAGCAATTAATGGAATAGGAAGGCAGAAGCAGTTGCATCAGGTTTGAAAGACTTGGTTTCCTACCTGAAGTGCAGGAAGGAACCCCATGTGGTTTCAGTAGAGTGAACTCAGACTTCTTCCTACCCTTCCTGTGTGCATGCAAACTAGATATACCTTTACCTGTTAAATAACTAAAAAATGTTTGCATTCCTGTTTGAGCAGTCTAACTTTTATGTGTTTCATGAAAGTGTGCATCAAAGTGCTGGAATTTACTTCTCCAGATCTCAGGGTGGAATGGCTTTCTCCAGTCCCAGCTTCCACAAGAGACTTCTATTCACCCCTGCAACATCACTGGCTTCTGCCCTGCTACTGGCATGACAGTTTGGGGGATGGAGCCCTAATTTTTGGAAAATAATAAAATATCTCTGTCTAGACCAACACTTCTTTATTTTAATCAAACTCAGTGAAGTGTGGTTGAAGGAGGAGGGATCCAGACTCTTTTCAGCGGTTGCCAGTGAGGACGAGGGGCAACGGGCACAAGTTGGAACATGGGAGGTTCCACCCAAATATGAGGAAGAACTTCTTCATGGTGAGGGTGACAGAGCTCTGGAACAGGCTGCCCAGGGAGGTTGTGGAGTCCCCTTCTCTGGAGATTTTCAAGACCTGCCCAGATGCAGTCCTGAGTAACATGCTCTAACATGCTCTAGGCAATCCTGCTTCAGCAGGGGAGTTGGACTAGATGGTCTCTATGGGCCCTTCCAACTCTAAAAATTCAGTGAAAGTTATTCACAGCTAGGTCTTGGAGACTGAGTAGAGCTTCTGTTAACCAATACCAACATCTAAGAAGTACTTCAGACTATGTATAGGGCCTGTAAATGCTTCAAGTTACCAGAGACATATTAAGTATATTTATTATGATTTTTTAAAAAAATAATTAGTTTTGATTTAGAAGTCTGTCATATTTGCCAGCCTACGGAAAGCATGAAGGTATGTTACAGGCCTTTGAAGTTTTTCTTCTAAAATATGTAATTAGCATGTAAAGAGCAACTAAATTACAAACAGTGTATACCCATCACATCAGCTAATTTTAACTGTAATCAGCATATTCCATGCAAGAAATACGTCATAAAGGAGCACACTTAAGAAATGAGAGTCAGCCTGGAAATGTGATCTGAGCCTTTTAGGCTAAAAATAACTCAGCTCATAAATGAGAAATCAAATGCATACACCACATACCAGGAGTCAAACCTGGCCACGAACCGGGGGTATCTGACATTTCCATCTTCATCAAGGGGGATTCTGTCAAGTAGCAGCTCAAACTCTTCATCAGTAATCTCCCCGCCAAACCTGAAACAAACAGCAGTTAGCAGGGCTCGCTGGCGGAGTTCACATTTGGGTCAACAGTACCCACAATACCCCGAGCATATGGCTGCCATTAACTCTTTGTTACTGCTTTGGTCCTCAAGATCAAGAGCACCACGTGAATATCAGAGGTTAATCAGGGTTTTGATGGCTTCAGCTTTCTCAAAGAAAGAAATTCTACCCGAGAATCCCGGCATTGGTGGGGCACAGAAATAGAAATACCAGCATATTGAGCTGTGTGCAATTGTCCTCTATAAAAAGTTATTCATTACACTAAAACACTGGTATTGCTTAAACTAGTTAACTCTGAAAGGCTTTTCATTTGGACTGTTTAGCATGAAAGAAAATGTAGAGAAAAACTGTCTTTTCGGGAAACAGCTTCTTAGTGCTTTTGGAAAGCATTTCATAATGGCTCTAAAGACATTTTGCATACAAATATTTTACAAGTGGCAGTGTTTATTCATCAGCAAGAAAGTGCGTTCACCTCTCCAGAACAATCAAAACATAATCCTTGAAATACTGGCATAAACAGGAATGACTTAAGCAATAATAAAGAACAAGGCGTTCATTCATGATTTCGCAAAGCTGATAAAACTCTGCTGACTTTTGGGGGAATATATTGTCTTTCTGGCGAGGCAATGAAAGGGTATATAAAACGTAGTATTTATTTGTTGTTTTGGTTTCATCCTCATGCTTTCCCGTTCTACATAACTCAAGAAACCCTTCTGTTGGAGTGCCATTTGTCCTTAACTTATTTGGGGGTTTTCTGACTTGGAGGTTTGGAGGATGGAGAAAGGCTGTAGAATCCTTTACCCTGCTTTATTTGGGAGGAAGTCTGCCGAGGAGACAGCAGATACAGCTGCTTTTGCATCTGCCCTCAGCTGACAGGATCTTATTTTACCAGCTTTCGACTTCACTTATCTACATTCGCTTCTCATTTAGACACGTGTGTTTAGGGAAGCTTGTGTTCTGCCAACACACATAAAACCACACAGAAACAATGTAAATCTGCAGCATTTTTTTACCTATGAAGACTATAAAACCTAACTTGTCTGGGGGTGTCAGGAAGAAGAACTTTTCAGGAATCTATAACTCTTAAACACCGTTGCACAGGTCATTTGAAGACTAACTATTTGCATATGTGATCAATGGACAAAATCAGTTACACGATCAGTTAAACAAAGTCTCCTGTCTGATGCTGTCTCCTAATCCTTCTCTCCATCACTTGTATGAAGGAATGCCATCCCAGAAAGGAGTTTAGGCTGTATACAAGGCATAAGTAGTTGAGAGGCCATGCCGAGGACCAAAAAGTTAGGTAAATTGTCCAACTCCTAGCTCTGCAAATAAAACAGATGGACTGTTTAGTCATTATATTACTTCTCTGTGTATAACCACAGTTAAAAAAGAAAGCCAGACAGGTTCCATGTAAAGCAACACGTGAGATTCAAGGAAGAAAAAGTAAAGCACTTAGTGCAACGTTCATGGTTTTGTACAGCAAGCATATGTATCTGGGGTAAAGAAAAAGGCTTTTCGTATTCATCACCACTATCTTCAAATAGGCAGGTGAGCCACCAAGTCACAAACTGTTAAAAAAGCAAAATGAAGCCTTTTGAACATTGTTCTGGAGTTAAAGAATTGCTATGAACTAAAAAATAGGAATAAGGAGAAAAAAAACAGGCTCATGGGATTGGAAGTTATGCCTTAATGATCACTATCCATTTTGTCCTCTGAGTATGACGAGATAATTAGTGGAGGCCCTACTTCTCTGGCAACTTTGTTTGTCTCAGTACAAGAACTTTTGTAAAGCCTAGAAGGAGACAGAAAATCACACACAGATCACTCCAGCACCTTTAGCTGCACATAAATTACCTTTCAATTACTAATTAAGCAGACTTCTGTGGGGGCGCTCACTTGTATTATTCTTCCCTCTCCACAGCAAAAGATGGGTGCTCTGATTGTGCCAATATAAGTGTTCCTATGAAAAAAAGCATAATCTATGATTTATTGTTGTTGACCAATAAAATTCTTGATGTAAAATGAGGGAGAAAAGTCTTCATTTCTGGTAACCAAATGAAAAAAAAAAGAATCAAACCCCCTTGATAGGCAAATGAGTAAGGACTTTCTCGGTACTGAACCCAATCCGATCACAAATTGTTACTGAGAATATTTCTTATTATATATGTTCAGTATAGCTCTGAATAATACCTGCTTATTTAATTTCACTTTGGGAGCTGCTAACTCGCTATTGGCTGGTAGCCTGACACAGACAGGCAGTTCTCTAACACAGAGTGAACCACGCCACTGCAGCTATCGCCATGAAGCCTTCTATCACACTTCTTTTGTAAGAGGAATTTCTCCAACGGCTCTTCATATCAAGCTACAGGAAGAGACTACCAAAAAAAAAGGTTGCCTAACGCTCAAGAAAGTTACAGAATTGTCAACTGCCAAGATGGACTTATTTATACCCACATGGAAGAATTAACTACCTCTTTCCTCCATATAACTTCCCATTCCCAGCATCAGCCTGTAACTGTGATCAGTGATACCTGATCTGGGCAGCTGATCGCTGAAACCCCAGACATACACTTGACAGTGCACAAATAGATTTTATGAGAAAAATACCACAATCGATTAATGAGCTAAATAAATAATGTCATTTCTACAAGGAGGGTGGGTCAGAATCACACTCTCTTGAATACTTTGCTGTTCGCCTCTGGTAGTACAAAACAGCCTTCAAACAGTTCTGACTGAAGCATTGCCAGTGACACACACTTACTGGGAAAAAAACAGTGATTCGGAAAGAGCTCAATGATCTCTGGGTGTCACAGCCCCTCTTAGGAGATGTCAAAAGTCATTTCACTGTTGCAGGTCCCCAAGCTCCCTAAATGCATTCGGGGAGACGGGAGCTGATCCTGAAGGTCTGGTCTAAAAGTACACCTGTAAATATTTACCTTGTAGGGTGGTGAATCCTATCGGAACAGGAGGGGAATCAATGCCAGGTTCTGGAGGGTTCCCTATCCTCGCCTTATGTCATATCTGCAAGGTCAGAAAATACACAGACTGGTCTAAAGGAGTAAAACTGGGGGAAGGGAGGAACAAGGTTGCCCCAACTTTGCATACTGACATTTTCTCCATTATTAAAATTCCAAAGACCTATTTTACATTACCGATCTCGGGATTTCTGGAAACATGCTGTGACTACATTACGTCCATCGTGCTCACTGGCGTGGAAACAGAAAAAGCATTGAATGAAGAGAGTGTACGGCCTATACCATTTGTTATCCCAAACACTGACATTATACCTTTCATTCTGAACCTCCTCTTAAGCTTTACAAACACTTCCACGATACACAAAAGCAGTAAACAGGAGGATCAAGTGCTCCAGCACGCAAACGCAGCCACCTGAAACTAAGCAATGATTTAATCAAACAGCAGCAGCACACAACAGATGAATCACTGGGTTCTCCAGGGCACATTTTCAAAGGCAGGTGCAATGGGCAGGGCTTGAGAAAAAGATATCTATTAACTGGAGGGCTAAGCCTATTTAGACAGAAGCTGATGCAAAACGCAAGGGACTGGTTAACAGCGAGGTTGAGAGCAAATGCTTTGGCAAGAAGCCCAGAGTCCCGGCAAAGGGAGCACCTGCAAAAAGTCACACGTGGTTTATCGTACCAATACCTACATTTGCACATGCAAACCGGGAAACTGTTATTTCCATTTTATCCTATGTTTAATATCTGCAATATCCCCAAATAAAGGCAGTTCTCCCCTTTCAGATCGTAAATCAAAGAGACAGAGGGGAAGATAAGGTACAGTGGGAAATTCAGCAACTGTTTCAGTCAGTCAGTTACTGAAGTTTCTTTTAATCATCTATAAAGACACTAGTCCTGGGTACCAAGGTAACAGCGGGTTTTTAAGAGGTCATTAGTGGAAAACAGAAGATGCAAAAAACCATTTCTCTGCAAGAAGAATCATAGAAAGCAGAGAGGAAGAACTTAACGGGGTGTCAAGACCAGCCTGCTACAGGAGCAGAGATGGCAAGGCAAGTAAGACAGCAGCCCAGGTCAGAGGGATAAGTGAACCTAAAACTCTGATGGACGTTTGAAGGAAGAACAAGACATTAATAATGATGTGATTGTAAGGAGAAGTAAGTGGGAGGAATTTTCAAACAGGGCATGATATAGCCAGAAAGATAAACTAAGGGGATTATTCCAGCAGTGTGACCTCGGATCTGTCCAGAGAACGAGGGCAAGGCAGAGAGAGGTACTTGAGGTTGTTGAGAAGTAGCAGGCCGTTGTGAGGTGCAGAGACACACAGGTCCTGTGTGCAAACCTGTGTGTGGAAATGGTGGTTTCCGCTCACAGGCAGAGCATGGATTCACCACATGCTGCATTTCTCATAAAAACACGGCCCTTCCTCAGCACCTCTTGTGCATTTTATAAGAGGTCACCAGGTATCTCAACTGTGAAAGCAACAATAATGAATCAGAGTCACAAAGGAATTAGCAGCAATCTCTCTCTTTTGCATTTTTTAAGGAATCAGCAGCAACAAGTTGGGCAAATACTTAAATATTTATGGAAAGAGAATATAACAATGGAGTTCATAGAATCATAGAATGGTTCAGGTTGGAAGGGACCTTAAAGATCACCCAGTTTCACCCCTTGCCCCGGGCAGAGACACCTCCCACCAGACCAGGTTGCTCCAAGCCCCATCCAGCCTGGCCTTGAACCCCTCCAGGGATGGGGCAGCCAC
>JAOXJK010000032.1:74864205-74887352 GCA_025774025.1 Xenus cinereus | reverse complement strand
TCTGGGTGGACCTGCTTTGGCAGGGGGTTGGACTAGATGATCTCCAGAGGTCCCTTCCAACTCCATATCATTCTGTGATTTCCCCCTCCCAATCAGGTACTGATTTTTTTTTCCTTTTTAAATAAAGAAGAATAAAAAAATTACAGAAAGCGACTTAGGAAACAGTATAGTATTCACAGGTTGTCAGTTGCCATTGCCTGGTTGTAACAGGAATCTACAAACTCTTGGTAGTTCGGGTACTGGAAACCCACACAGAGTGCACAAGGGAGAAAGGACAAGTGGTTTTGGCTCAGACACAATATGTCACAAGTGCTTGCATCAAGTGCCAGTCAGTTCATGGTCAAGTGGAAATACCTAAGTAAGCAAAAGTCAAAGGAAGGACTTCAGCTAGAAATAGCTCTTCACTAAAGCCAGTTGCAGAACATGAAACGGTAGACTTGTTTCTAAATGTTACATCCAACATTTTACTCACAACTTCATCTGCATCTCCTAATAAAACTAAACACATTTAGACTTGCAGAGATCACTTATTTACCTTCACTATTAGAAATGGAAGCTCTCAATACGTCCAGTTCAACCAGAAATGAATCGGGTAAATTGCAGAAGTGACTTTCCTCTGGGTTTGTTTCAAGCCTGCACTCCAACCGTGCCAGCCTCACAGAATTTGCATACCTTAACACTGCAGTAATTTCAAGCTTGATTCTGAACACACAGTATTTATATATGCCCACTGTAGTTTAAAATAAAATTCTGCACTTTTGCTTTTATGCCTGTATTTTGAAAGGTATCAAGTCCCCATTACTAAAGTGAAAAAAGTAAGAGACCTCTCTCAGTATTAAAACACTACTTTTTGAACAGGTTTATACTGGACGTGATACAGCCCTGAGCCTTGGAAAGAGCAGATACAGATTCTGTGGTGCAGAAGTGTTCCAAGAAAAGCTCTTCTGGAGAACAGGAGAAAAGCTCCTGTGGTTCCCATGCCCTCTGCTGCGAACTGTACCAAGGGCACCGTTCACTTACATGCTATTCACGGTTGTGAATTTTGCAGTTTGGAGAACGGCCGGCTGCGTACACAAATGAACTCATCACCACACTGAAATGGCAGCCCTGACCTATAAATCTGTAACCCGGAACCAATCTCATTCTTATATTTTATTACCAACCCTACAATCTTGAGGTCCTCAGCCAAGGAAGTACCGTTGTACAACAGTACAAGTACCTTGAACAAATGTTCTTTTTTCAGTTATACATATAAATCTACTAATTCTTTCATTATGTCCTCCTTTTGAGGAATGGAGTGATGAACACTGCCACCTTCCTTGTTCTTTTGAAGTGCTAAATCTCTGGGAGCCTGAATCCTGCAACACTAAAGCAAACAGAAATTTCATCATTGATCTTAATGACTAAAGAATCAGATCACGTAAGATAATCCAGGTGTTCAGCACCAAATATAAGTGCCCAATCAG
This sequence comes from Xenus cinereus, assembly GCA_025774025.1. Lineage (NCBI taxonomy): Eukaryota > Metazoa > Chordata > Aves > Charadriiformes > Scolopacidae > Xenus > Xenus cinereus. The sequence goes on along the minus strand of JAOXJK010000032.1, from coordinate 74,885,886 downwards.
AATTAAGGAATTAAAAAAAAAAAAAGAGCGATAGATACTAATGGCAGGAATGTCAGTCGTTGCTCTAAATTCTATTGTAGCTCCTCAGAGCATTTCATTCAAGCTCAATCCATATATAATACCGTATCATTGATGACCTCCCAGCTTGGCAAAAGCCTCCCAAGGCTTTTATTTCCCCCATCATCTTTTACTTTATTTTAATACTGAGTTTACAATACAAGTAGAAGGATAATTTAAAAAAAAAAAAAATCATAGAAGGTATTCCTGCATGGTTGCCTTCTAGGGATAGGATAATCCTTTATACATTTAGGCATCTGGATGTAGATTAGTATCTATAAAAACACTAAAATACATATTGTGACTGACACAAGGAAATGTCAGGTTGCCAACAAATGGAGAACAAAGGAACCCAACACTGTAGCAAAAGATTGCTGCTGGACAATGGGCCGAGACAAATGCTGGTAATTCAACTTTGGGCATATCAGGAGAGCACTAAAGCCAATTCTAATGCTCTGTCAGAAAAAAAAGTAAAATAAATCCATACACACTTAGCTGCAGCTATGTTGAAAAAGAAAGAAAAAACCTGTGAAAATGCAGCACTCCTAAACTGAGTTCAGAGAGAAGGTAAAAAACATGACTTTTTCTTGTTTTACTTTGCTTTTCAAATGCATGAAGGCTTCAGATTCACCTCCTTTGAATCCTAACCAGCTGACTAGTGTGCCTTGACAGCTGTTCAAATTTATTTATATTATGCCTCCTCTAATGTCACTGATGTTAGTGACCACACTGTCCCTTTGCAGAGTCCCGGTGGGGGAGGGGGAAGCAGATAACAGTGCATTCAAGGACAGCTTTCTGTCCTTATCAATACACGTATTCATCATTTTCTTCAATTGCCAGCTGCATAATGAGCTCTGAACTGACAAACTCTACATGTAAAGTCTTTAAATTCTTCAATCTACAGAAAAGTCTTTTAAACCAAACAGCTATTAAGTTTACATGTGACAGGCATCACCACAAAGAAAGTGGGGTAAGAGTAGGAAAAAAAAAATTCCACAAAAATGAGCAGTGTGCAAATTAACCAACGCTTTCCTTGAACATGCCAATTAGTCAGTCTTTATTATCATTACCATAGCAGTGTTCAGGAATCTTGAGCCAGGGTCAGGAATCAGCAGACCACAAAAAAAAAAATCTGACCACAAAGAGCATATAGCCTAAAGACTATGATCACAGAATTGCCCTGTATTTTTACCGCACCGCAAGATCTGTCAGCCAGGCACATCCGTGTGCCAGTCCCACATCCTGGCAGCTTCCCCTCATGAGGGGGCAATAAAAGCATCGGGGGTTTTTTGGGGGTTTTTTCTTTTTGCGTTGCACTTTGTGATCTCAGAAACTACCATTTTGTCTTCAGTCTTGGAATACAATGGTTTTGACCCCATTAAGTGAAAATATCTGATAAACCCCTGTGTGCTTGAGTTCTAAGGAGCCCCCAACCCAACATGAATATTTCTGAGCTCCTAAGAAGACCCAAAAGACTACATCCTCTTTCGTAACCACATTCTCTACAACTTTCTCTTCCAGACTGAGGCCAGTAAGGCTGAATAATCTTGGTATTCATCCTACAACCACATAAGTATGCAGCATCCAAGGCCTGAAGCTCCTTGGGGACAGGACAAAGGGAAGGCAGAGAAAAAGCAGTGCAGAACACATCGAAGGAGGAGAGCACAAGGTGCCCAGGCACATCCCTGATGGACCAGTGCCCTCCCCTCCCGTTTTCTGCCTAGGAGTTATCTCCCTGGCTGTGGCACAACAGGGATGGCAGGGCAGCACAGGATTGAACACTGTGGCTCCAGAAAAGGTATATTTTCCATACATGGTGGCAGCCAGTTAGGGACATGGCCAGAGGAACTACCCCTCCCTTGCCCTTTTTACCCCCCAACCCAATGACCACAGCTCATCAGCACCATTAAATCAAACTGAGACAAATTAATATATACTCATTTATAGCAGTAGTTTCTAAAGGAGGTTCAGGTTTTCCAGGAAGACAAAGGCAGCCCAGACTGCGAGAGAAGGGAAACCTTTTGGATGAAGGATCTTTATGCTGGCAGAGGCCACAATGACTACACCAAGCGGTGGGGGGAAGCATTAGTGACATCTGCAGCACAGACAACTCAGGGAACCAAGTAAGTGAAAAGGGAAAGACAGCCCTTGCAGAGAAACCAGTAAGTGATTTATTTTATTTGCGTGGGAAAGTGACTATACTGGAACTGGGATCAGAGTTGGATCTGTTGGGGTTTAGGGTACATTTTGGGGGAGTATGAGGTGGGGAAAATAAACAACATGGAGTGTTATGTGCAGCGAGTCATAACAGCACGGGGTAGAAAGAACGCCCAGGGATGCATGGAAAGACCAAATATCCACAGAAAAGGAGAACACCCTCACCACCTAAGACTCGAGAACTGCTGTCCCAGACCTGCTGAGATCTTCCGGTGAACTGCCAGTGTGAACTCAAATCAAAAGGTCACTTGTTTCCTAGGAACTTGGCTGAACACAGCACCTCGGCTCACTAAGGTCATTTAACACCTAAATGCTAGTCAGAGTTAAAAATGATGAAAGCAAGCCAACAAAAAAACAACACAGAAATATGAATTACTTCTAAATTTAGATTGACTGAAGAAGGGTGCGGTGTCTGAAAATCTGTATTTCAAGGTCCCCAAATAGTTATCTGTATATACCAGTATAGATTTTTGCATCACACAATAAACCATTAGAAGTTTCAATGGTGTGTAGTGTCCAGCCTGTGAAGCTGAGGATCTTATTTATACTGGCAGAAATAATGATCAATATGTCAATACATGGAGAGACACATATATGCAGACATGCAGACTTATGTCCCTTTCCACTGGAGAGGAGACGGGGTTGAGTATCTTCAAACACAAGGGTGGAATGTTTTCTGAATCAGCAGCATCCTCTATCGGCAAAAGACACACTCTGGACTTGCTGGCTCAAATAAGCAACCAAAAGCAGGTTCCACTCATGAAAGCACAGAGTCAAAAGCAGCAAGTACAAAATTCTGACATTAATTTTAACAGTGATCCATTTGTTAATTGAACTTTTTCCATAAATTGCTAATCACTACCTTGTGACTACTGTTCTTCAGAGCAATGCACGTTTTTATTCCATCATAGCTCTTTCTAGCAGAGTCTGGGGGAGCAAGATACATTCCCCATACCTCCTTGCACCCTTTCACAAAGCCAGAGAGCACCAAACTGCTTAGATTCCTCTCTAATTTCCTAATATTTGAATTACTTCCCCTGCATCACCTCTGATGCCAAATGCTTGCACCAGAAATCAAGCTGTCCTTCTGATAACAGTAAATATAGATATTACTCCAAGAATGTTCTATCAGAACAAGTGAGAGTTTTCCCCAGACAAGGTGTTAACCTCAAGACAAGAAATTATAAAATCCAACAGGGAAAACATAAATAAATCTCTGCATTAAGAGACTTTAACGCCCTGCACAGACTATTGTTGTAGATTTCTATTCTTGAATTATTTACAAAACACTGCATCCTTCTCCAACAAACATTTCAGAAAAGTGTACCAAGCAGCATATCCTGTATGCAGTACCTCATGCCTTGTATAAAAAAATATATAAATTGTCTCAAGTAACAGAAGAAAGATTGATAAGGAAGTTCCATGGAATTCCAGCTCTTCAGCCTACAAAGGTGAAGAAAGCTGCTGACCAAAGGAAAACAAGAATTTCATAAAGCACATGCTTTCAGCTGTACAAAGCAAAAAACCCTCATCAACAGGCAGGGTAGGGCAGCTCTTTCATTTCCAGTCTCTGAGAAAAGCATGTCGTGCTTGTAATCCCAAAAGGTAGTGCTGGAAAAATCAATGTGTTACAAGTGTGATGCTCTAGGCACGCATACACTTCAAACAGAGTAAAAAAGTAAACAGAATTGCTCAAAAATGATAGCAATGTTAAACAAAACATGATAGCTGTATTGATGAATCACTCTTCCAAAAAGACGACCAGAATATAGCATCCCGAGTTTGGAGAAAAGAATAAACTACATGTTTTTACAGTCTAAAATAGCATTGTGCCCTCACATAAATTCTAAGGAATGATTCTGATGTCAAACATGTTGTCATCAGCAACATGAGTGGACAACTAAAGCAGAAGTGAATAAGTAAATGAAGAATATTATTTCTTGGACTATGAGCAACCACCATTAATCTCTAAACAGTACTAAATCAGCAAGGTGTGAAACGACTATGTGTGTTTATGCTGAATTTTTTATGCTGAATTTTTTACCTAGAAGTTGCAAAGGCAAGACGTTCTTGGACAAAGAACATTGCAATACATCATAGGAGAAAAGGTTTGTGGCTTTGAGTAAAGAGAAATGTATTGTAAAATACCTCATACATTAATTAACAATAGATGATTACTGTCATCTAGTACAGCATATTACAATTAGAGTGTGAGTGGCACAGCAGTTCCCCCCCACAGCCTAAGAATACACTCTTATTATCAAGATTCACATGGAAGAGCAAGTCCTGTTTGTAATGCTTTAAATAAACTAAAAACAGCGACACACACACTACCCCCAACACACGATGAAAGCCCTCCTAACCAACCTAAAAACACTGAAGCCTAAAAACCTTTCTTCCCCAGACAATAAGAACTATCACACATCTATAACAAGTGTTTACACCCAGTTCTTTCAGTTGTGGTGTATAATGTTCTTTGGTCAATTGTAGTCTAGTAGAGCTGGAGAGAAAGCTTCATAGTTTGAAAAGTTTGAACAATCTAGATTTCTGAAAGCTGTAAGAATTAAAACCTAACGGATTTTCCTGAATAGGTCGATTAGACTTTCCTCATGTTGAATCTCTATCTCTGTTTTATCTAGATAAAAGGAAATTGCAACCTACACTTACACAGAATAAAAAAAAAGTAAATACATTACTTCCACTCTAAGTTTTCCAAATATTTTAACTATATTTTATCTCCTTTTCAAGCACACTAATGAGAACTAGGAAATACGAAGATGTCATTTTATATATTACAGTTCAATAACTAAAAATCTTATTTAAACCAGTATTATTTTTCTTACTTGACAATTTTGCCAATATCCTTATAAATGAGTCTGAATTTCTGTTTTCCATTGAAGTAAATTATTGTGATTCCGTTACATCCCAATACTGTGACAAGCAGGAGTGCTACAAATATTGAAAGAGACAGATAGCTAGAAAATGAGTCAAAAACCCAAACCGACATTCACATTGTATCTTCTGCATTTCAAATATAATGGGTTTGATGCTACCATATCGATTGCTTTATTTTTTGCGAGCCCGTTCTTGAGACTAGAAATGGTGATACATGCAACAGGATGAATAGTCAGGCTCCTATTCAAAGTTAGGAGTGTGTTAACAATAATGCTTGTTCCTCTTGAATTGAATGATACTGAAGCAGAGCAAGCTCATATAAACTAAAATCTATTTTCATCTGAAAAAAGCATCATCCCCCCACCTAGTACCATATGAACAATTATTCCAACAGCATAGTAAGGGAAATGCATTGCAGACCTACCGCAGTCAAGCTCCAAGTCGTGCCTTATCAGTTTTCAGCAGCAGTTCTGCTGCTGACAAATAGCCCTTCTCAATTTACTGATTCAAATCCATTCTCAGAACTTACCAGGTTTTCTCTTTCAATTCTTTGCTGCTCCTTTTGCCTGTTGAGGGCAGTGTGGTACAATCTAGGAGCCGGTCCAGCTGACTTCTTCAATGTGGTTCTTCTTGGCTTTGCAGATTGTCTGGACAGTTCTTTTAGCAACCTTTGGTTTTCCCGATCAATCCGTCTTACTTCGTCATTTGAAAAAGAGTAATTTTTCCTTGTTCCTTTAGATGGCTGATCGATGGTTAGATTTTGTTCTTTTTTCTCCAACTGTAGGAAAGCTTTGAAAGGCAAAAAGTAAAATACTGAGATTAAAAAAACAACCCAAATACAAATCTTGCATTCTATTATTAGGATTTATTTACAAATGTGAAAAAACAAAGGTACATTTCACCTCCCTCCCATATGAATTCCAGATTCCTGTATTTCAGAATTTTTCAGGGATGCTCCGTTGTCTTCTGTACATTGATTTTACATGTTTTACCACAAAAATCAAGTCTAACTTTGGCCTTAGTTAAAACCCATCTGCTTCCTTCTCACTAGGAATCCCCCTCCTCCCTGTTTATGACCAGGAATCCAGAGGAATTGAACAGATGCAGTGAACAACTGAACAATAGGAAAGAAAAATGGTCGGTGTCTCTGATCCCTGCTTTGACTCCCTGATCTCCACCGTTACCTGTATGTTTGCCCAACTTCTACATTGGTACAATATGCTCACACTTCCATCCTCAAGTATTTTTACTGTAGTTACTATGGTACCAGCAAGCAGCACAGGCAATTTTATATATGTATTTTTATATATATATGCTACTAGGGCTACTGTTATACAGCACTAAAGCAACACTGAACATAACCATCATTACAGTGGTACCATTTGTGGCACCAAAGAAGTTTTCCGAGCAACAGAAAACACAGCTTCAGGAAGCCAGGACTAGAAATAACTTGCAGAACCAAAAATTAAACCATAAATTAGTATTTAGATGTTTGCACAAGGAAAGAGATTTAAACTTTGCTCCAAAGATGTCTAAAATATCTGTCTTGGCTGAGAGGCAGAACAGAAATGATGTCTCAGAGAGAAAACTGACACCGGGGAAGCATGACTCAGAGACAAAAAAAAGCATTTCCCAATATGATTTTGTTGATCCTTTGCTCCTGAAGTGATCCTACATCACAATGGTGCAGGAATTGCAAAGGCAAAGATGAAAATTAGATGTAATGGTTGGAGAGGAAATGAGTGAGCCTATGTAACTGCAGAAAAATTGCTGGGGCCTGGCAATTTAAAACAGTAAAACCCCAACAAATTAAACCAGGATATCAGGTTTCCAGACAAAAGAACAACGAATGCACACTTAAAAATACACAGCAAGACCAACTTGCACAATTGCAAGATAAGATAATAACTGTAAAACTTCACTCCCAGCCGGAGTCAGCTATGTTTATTACAGTTCCACTGGAGCTTTGCTATTGACCTATTTCTAAGCTTTTGATTTCTCCAGCTCTGCAGTGGATCTTCTGGCAACTGTTTTAAGCCTTTGCTGTCATGGTATTGCCCCATCAAACCACTGCGTTATTTATGGTACAGGAATGGCAGTACCAGGTTCGAATAAACAGATTTTTGGAGCTGTGACACAGACGAGGAAGCCTTACTCAAGCCATTCCCCATGTTCTTCCAACATCATAGTGCCTCCAGAAGATAGCCCTCACTCTTGTCCCCAACAGCCCCACACAAGCAAAACAAACATCCAAAGAAGAATCTTTGATAAAAGCAGAAAGAAAAAAAAAAAATCATCCATGCATGGAGTAGTATTTCCTCAGCAAACACTTCCCATCAGCAGTTTGGTTTTTTTTGGTGAGGGATGTCTGAGGCAGCCTGTAATAGCTTAAAAACCACAAAGAATGATGACTGTGTTCTTTCTTCAAAACAAAATGAAATCTTTCTTGCAGTAGCTCAACTGAGTTTATTCCAGAATTGATGCAAGCAAATATTGCTACGGTCTTTGAGAAATTTAGGAACAGTATCCAGAACTCAAAACCCAAACAGTTAATGAATTTAAAAATCCCTCTGGAAATTAGTAAGCTTGGACCATTAGTATGCCAGCCAAAATAGGCAAGAACTGCCCCTGGGCAGCTCTAACTGTGAGGTAGTTCACATTAGCAAATATTGTTTTAAATTGGCAAGAAAAGATGCAAATCACCTCAAGACCAAGACACAATGTAACCTAGTGCAGATCAAGCGTGCCAACCAACAGGTTAATAAAGTATAAACGTCTTGAAAAGCATCTTCACGCTTTAGTAAGTTATTCTCAAGGAAAAACTAGTACAGCTACCAACACCATTTGAGGAGACAAACCTGGGGTGAGACTCATCTGGATACACCTACAAGGGACAAAAAGGAATGCACAGAAAGTAACTAGAGCCACACAATTCACACCGTAACATCAAGCTGCAAAGTACTTCTCAGTAAAAAAAACTAATTAAATATATCCTTATGGGAACATGCAAAACCAGCATTGCAGAACACAGCTGGAAGAAGGTAATTTGAACAATCTGAAGGAGATGCTTGTTCTATATCACATTACATAATTGGTAATTGTATTATTACGAAGCTATGAAAGATAATTTCATCTTTTGCCTTACACCCATAGCATCTCAGAGGCTAAACAAGGCTGCACATCATGTGCAAGAGTGGAAATCAGGTTATGGCAAAGAACAGCTTATCAGCTGAAATCTTGACCTAGCTTTGTGGCACCAACGCTGTCAGTGATGCAGTCTCTTACCAGAGACATTTAAGCTTCTGAATAACTGTCAGTGCAAATTCCAAACAGCTCTTTTCTTCCCGAGAAAGGTGTGAACTAGTCAAATTCCATTTAAAGCAATGGCATTCTGAATGAGGACATTTTTAATTAGAAACACAGGTTTCATGTCTTCACTGGTACATGATCGTTTTAATTCTCTAGAAGGTAGCTGGCTATACTTTGGCGGAGAGTGTATGCTCTTACAATGCAGCTATTAACTATAACCAGCAAACACAGATTAAAAATGCTTTCTGAGAAATTAGCACCAATGTAATTACCTATCTTTTGAGTATGTGAGTAATGCATAACAAAATTTTACTAACTTTACTCTTGCCTTCCGGCTTCTTCAATCACACACCTCCAACACACAGACTTTTTTCATTCATCTCTTCTTTCTTTCTCCTTTCTTTTGCCTCTCCTAAGGCTTTTTCCTTTCAATATATTTTCCTTCTGAAGGGCTTCATCCTTATCACCTCACCATGAAGACAACCTTTCCCACTTGTGGCAGACAGAAAAGAGACTCCAGCCCACTTTATTCAGTACGCTGCTCGTTCTTAGCCTTGTTATTATTTGTTATTTATTATTTATACATACTTAGTGTAGAAACTGGCTTTACAGCTTTCTGGTAACTCTTGAGGTAAAGGCTTGCTAACAGTGATAACATCAACTTTATCACAACTCAAAAGAAACATATCAATAAAGTGCAAGAATCGTTAAGATCACCATGAAGGTTCTGCTGTGAAGTTTTTCTGTGAAGCCTGAGCAGAAGACTGCCCGAAACCAGTAACTAATCTCTTGATATGTTGTAGAATTATAGGAATTTTGCACAAAAAGTTCAGACCCAGTGCAACATGTGCAGCAGCAAGTTTTCTTCAAAGGGATGGGGTGAAAAGATCAATCAAAAACTCTCTAGTTCCTCAACGGATCTTTTTATAGTTAGCCTTCTGTAGGACCTCAGGAAGAACCACATTTGAAATTTCACAAGTAGCTCTTTGCAGCAACAACGCTGCAATATACCAAGGCACTGGATCAGATCACAACTCTAGTTTTTTAACTTACTAGCTTGAAGAAGAACAAACCAACTACTCTTAACGTGTTAAGATCTATGTTACGGAAGAATTTATGCTGCAATCACCACTTTAAAACAAACCATAACTGACTGAAGCCTACCCACAGATAACCTTTTCTAAATCACAGCAAATGCAGTATCGATCTCCTTACGCACTGTGCAACAGGAGAGTTTAAAGTTTAGTAGAAAAAAAACAACCAAGTAACAGAACGAGATCCTCACTGAAAGAGGATCATTAGTACTACAGAGTAAGTGCTTGTTCCTAACAAAACAAGCAGAAGGCAGGGGACATCCATGAAATCACTGCTCCTTAAACAATGCTCAAATAAGCTGCAGTAGCAGTCTAACGAAGCAGGGAGAAGAGGTTCTACACGTCTGCCTGTCCTATAAAAACCAGGGACAATTCACCATCACTAAACAAAAACAAATCAAGACCCCATGGAAGAGGTAAATGCTTTTATTCTAAATGCTATTAAATATTTCAGGTACAGTTAGTGTTATATAACTCAAATATTCGAGTTATTTCAACAATTTATTCAACAATGCACCTACACTCTTTAATCACAAAGCATTACTGTTTGAATGGTTTAGCTGACACTTTTTGCAGTGGCCAATGACAACAGGAGGTGACACTACAGTTTAAGGTTGCGATTTAAGGTTCTGAAGAGTTTGTAAGCCTTGGAACAATTAAATAAGATTTACCTGTAGCTTCATACGCTATCAGTAGGTAATAAGCAATTTAACTAAATCTCTACTTGCCACTTCATTGTCATAAATCAATAATTGGGGGGAGGGCGATAAAGGAGCAGCACCGTTTGCATAAAGACTCGCACAGTGTGCAGTTCTACTTCTCATTTACTGGTGAGCAGGAAAAGAAAATTCTCTGCTATTCACAGGCTTTCTATGAAAGCTGGTTTCCATGGAGAGACACCTGACTTTCTTTTAAGCAATAAACAAGCCGTTTATTGCTTTCAATTTGTAAGCATTGAAATGACCTTGCAGAGTGAGCAAAGCCAAACCTTATATAAAATACAAATGATAATTAGCAAGTCAAATGCATTAGGACAGGACGACACAGTTGTCCTAATGCCATTAAGGCTGAAATTAAAATCATGCATGTTTCAGTGTATCTGTTGCAATCCCAGTAGAGGAAAATGCATTAAATTGCTTCAGTGCTTACACTTTTGAGTTTGCCTGGTGTTTTTAGTGCTCCACTACCACATCTGTAACACAACTGAAAAATACAAAAGGATTAAATCACAGTTCTTCATCAATATCTAACGGTTTCAGTTTACAACTATTTCCCTGTAGTACCTCTAAACAAGTATTTCCTAGATTACCCATTATTCATGTCACAGAACTCTTTGATGTTGTTTTAAGAAAAGGAGAATGTGCTTTTCAAGTATAAATTTTCCCTATTTAAATACACTTAAATAGGTGCGCTAGTTAATTCTTGATGTCACGAGAAAGACAACAAATACCTTAGAGGTGCAGAATTTTTTTCTCCCAAAATTACAATTCCTTATATATGTTAGAAAAACGTGGATCTCTTTACAATCTTAAAGATTTTCGATCTGTTTTCAAACTCTACATATAAGAATAAGCTGATAATTGCTCTTCTACCTCAACATGAGTTACTAGACCTGCGGAAGTGATAAAATATGTATACACATAAACACACAATTAGTTCAAACTATGAACACACAAACTAAACAAAATTTGGTGGAAAAGCTATACATGTTTAGTTCAACAGCAGAGTTTGGGTGTTACGTATATGTTTAAGAGTCTACTTTACATTTAGATATTCTTTAACAGTTATTCTACAAATACACTATAGTTCAGTATGAATGAGTACACAGATAATACATCCCTGAAGAGAAAATTTCAGTTATGAAAAACTTATTCTATTTCCTGAGTGACAAATTATAGCAAAAAAAAAGTTAAAGCAACATGTTCAGTTGAAGCTCCTACTTAGTTCTCTACAATAGCTTTTATTCAGAAACACAGAGCTTTTACTTTCATAAAAATGTTATTTATATCACAGTGCTTTTCACCAAGTGAGCTCTGCTTATTTTACAATGGAAAAATTAAGGCACAGAAGAGGCAAAAAGATTTATCAGAGAGCATACAGGTCAGCGAGAGCTTCACAGATGGAATTCAGGTCTTCAGCCTATGGCCCATTGTCCTACTTACCCCATGACACCACCTCCTCAAGTTAATAATAGCTAATACCATGGATTTACAGACTAATTCTCACAAACACTTGTGTAAAATAAGCAGGTATCAACCCCATTCTACAGAGAAGAAAACATGGAGTGCTAAATTCTTTAGCATTCTATATACCTTGTGCAATCCCATTAATACTGTATTGATACCCAACATAAATTCAGATAAAGAAATACACATTTTTAGTATACAACTCTGTATCCTGAGCTACAGAAACCAAGAGACTTGTCTAAAGACAGAGAGCAAGTCTGTAGCATAACAGGACGGAAATGGATGAGCATTTAGTTCACGCTCATACGCTTAACCTATCTCTAACTGCGTAACCTCAATTCCTTAAAATTACATGGGATATTGGATCAAGACATAGGATCAAGCAAAACAGCATCAGAAGAATTTCTACTTTTTTTATTCCCAGCTTTCTAACATGAAAGCACTTCCAAACCCAATTTTTGACAATATATTTATTTGCATTGGCATATTTGATTCTCTTTTTGTGTTCAGATTACTCAAGAGTACAGCAGAGGAGATAGCTCTGACATTTATTATTATAGGTTTGGAATATTGCTCTGAGTTAGTTATTATTTTTAATTTTCTGAAAGATCTTTAAGGTTTATAGCAAAGTGGAAACAGCATTGACCCACAAAAGAATTGCATACAAAAATCTATATAACATCATGAAGCAACTGAAGAATTGCATTTCTATCCAAAAAATTATAATCACACCTGTATTTTTTTCCATGCAGATAGCAAAAAAAAAAAAAAAGGTAAAGAGTGAGGAGAAGTCTGTAAAATATAACCCTACTAACTTTGAGTAACTGAAACAGTGAGTATCTATGTTCTTGGCCACACTGATATTTAAATTCCTAAATAGCATGGCTATCTGACTCCAGAGTCCTACAATAATTCTTATAGTCATATACCATAATGACAACAGCTACAGAACATTGTAAATGAAATGACATAAGCTGCCTAAAGACTGACTTTACGTCTGTAAAAATGAGACGATTCGAACACCATATATTTAGCATTTATATACATTTTAAATAAGCATGCCACCCAAACAGCAAGTGATTTTCATGAAGAGAAGTAAAAGCCACTAGCAAGAAAAGCTAGGTCACAGCTACCAAAACTGTATTGCAGATAAACCCAAGATTTTTTCTGCATGATGCAGGAATAATTAATAAGTAATCACTAAGTGCAGTAACTTGAACAGCTAGGATAATCTTCACTTTGCCCCCAGCTACCGTTACCAAGTAGATTTCTGACATTTGGACTACAACTAGTTCCGTTATTTTCCATAAGGCAAAAGGAGGCTGCACAGCAAGTTGCAGCACCTGGTAACGCTCATTTCGGGAACAGCCTTCATAAAAACCCCAACTTTCAGATGTAGGAACCAAGCATTACCATGTATCTTTACCAATCTCTTGTTCGGAGTTCTGGTCGCTAAAGAATATTTCTAAAATCCGTGATAAAGCTGTACAGCAATACCTACCTAAAAAGCATTCGAAGCACAACATACAGCACAGAGACTATGAGATTTCCAACCAAAACCATGTTACTTGGGAGATTTCAAATTATTCAGAATAGCATAACTTAAAGTTTGGCTTCTATCAAGAACATGCATAGCTTTAGGAGATGTAAGGGCATGATAATTTTTCTTTAATCTAAATATATATTTTTTTAAATGCTTGTAAAAATGAATAGTTGGCAATATGAGCACAAATGTGTATCAAGGGCATATAAGAGGAAAAAACTATTTCAACTCCTTTTTAATTTAACTGTGACATTTTTTCTAAATGCTTCAAATGAATTCTATTTTAAGATGTACAAACTACCTCGCTGCTTAATAACCAGACTCTTGTTCTTGTCCAAAACTCCCTCTTTGAACACCACGTGCTTTTAACAGATTTCTTCCCTTCCTTTGTTCTTGTGATTCTTTTTTAATACAAGAGGTTCTAGTTTTCCCGAATGTTCACATTACCAGTGCATAGAATTGTACAAAATTAATTACTGCATGCTCCCTAGAAACAACACAGTAACAGATCACACAAGTTCTACGAGTTTCTGGGGACCTAAGGAAATTAAACTCACATAACTGCTGCAAACGCTTAGCCCCAGCTCTATTACAAACATATTTGATAAAAATTTTGAACTAAATGCTTCATCTGTATGGATTACTGGAACAATCTTATGCTTTAAAACCAAACCTGAGACATCCTGATAATAATTTAAATACTCTCCCATGCACTCAGGTCTGGGCTTACACCGTTCTTACTTGAAGCAATGTTCATGCCTATGCAGTTCTGATGAACATTTAATGCAGACTGGGGGGGAATGATTTGCACATTTTTTTTTATTATTAATGAGTAATGAAAAACCTGGAAGCAATAACTCAGAATAAGATTAGCTCCTCTCTTCCCAGACTAGGTAGTTTCCACCATTAATAATCCCACCCCATTCAAAATACCCAAAGTAATAAAGCTATGTTGTGCTTGCCAATTTAGAAAGGCACTTGGGAGTAATATGCATGTTAATCAGTAACATTAGCTGCCAACTATATGAATTCTACTTCTCATTACTCAATTTTTATTATTGCTATTTAGAATTGTTTTTCAGTTTTGGGAAAAAACTACCCCCCCCTTCAAATGGAGGCTTGTCTCTGAGAATACTTACTCTGAGCTATAATACCCATTTGTTTTAGGGATGAGATGAATCCTTCCATAATCACCAGTTATTAAATAGCTTCTTGCTATCAGGGAACAAATAAAGATGCAGGACATCATAATTTCAATTGCCTAGCAACAACTCTTCTAACAACATTGACAAGCTGTTGGAGACTTTTCTAGTACGAAATAGTTGCTGGAGCACAAGGTCTGTCAGAGGTGAGAATCAGCTCTACCTTTCTTGATGGATAACTCTGCTTTTCTTACCAGAAGAACTTCCATACAAGCAAAATCCTCATTTCTACTTACAGAAAAGTTAAATGATGCATACAATTTATTTTAAAGCTTTACTCAGTAGAGGCTCAGTCTGGCAAGGTGCAAAGTGAAGCAAGATAACACACAGTTTTGGCTGTGCCAGACCTACTGCAATACAGCAAACATAGGTCAAAACGTACCAGATTTAGACTGTAAGAGGCTTTCATCGCTTGAGATGAGCAGATTTCTTCAGCCAAGCCTCTTTTATTCTATAGATTTTACTCCTGAAAAGCCCAGGAGATGAAAACAAGTGCAAAAGCACTGTGTATGTAGACCTTTAGATGTGCACAGGCGATCATTCTGTGCATCTCACCTCCTGCAACAAAGGTTTGCAATGAATGCAGTAAAAGAGATACCAAGTTCTCTCAGACTTCATTATTAAGATTTACTAAATACATTAATTCAGATTTAGTAAATCTATTGGCAAGAAGCAACCACCCAAGTTCTAGTAAAAATTAAATGTTATTTTTTGCTTTAAAATACCTTTACTCTGTGGTATTTTAGAAGGCAGACACTTAGTTCAGAAGAAGAATTTCAAATAATTCCATTACATTATCAAAAAGGTACCAAAGTTTAAATAGATGAATGCTATTTAAAACTACATTATGCAATATTGTTTTGGACTGTCTTTCAACCCAGCATTTTATCAGAAAGGTTGATGTTTTAATTTAGATATTAAATTGTGTCCAGTAAACCTTGATTTCTCAAAATGCATGTGCAGTTTTCTTATTCAATTTGTTAATATATCAAATGTTATTTAGAAATTCACCTCATCTGTGTATCTTACTTCTAGGTATATGCATACCAGCAAGTGCTCACATACATTCTTCTTTCTACTCTAGAATCAGTACTATTTACATACATAAAAATTCAAAAAATTAGATCAACACAGCTTAATCACAAGCCAGTTTTAAAAATACAAATGGCACATCAAAACCTTATTCTCTTCTAGTAGAACTTAATTGTTTTCAACATACAGATGTCATAATTTGTAAAAAGAAAATATAAGTGTCACCTTTCAACAGCTGATTCAGGTCCATGGCATCGTGCAAGACTTTTCGACTGTATCTGCGATCGAACTCTGAATCTAATGAAAAAAATACAGATATAAGATTGGGTTTCCCAACCCCATAGGTTTTACAAATCTAATGTCGTACTTAAATTCTTCAAAATTACCATATAATTCTTGGTTTACATTTTCCTGTCTTTTTATTTTTAGTTTCTTATCGTTTGATGCTGCAAGTTCAAAAGACTGGATAGGACTGATGTCTGGAGTTGACAGAGGTGTTACGTCAGTCACGGTGTCTTCAGACTCCTCCAAGTAGTCACTGAGCTTTGGTTTTCCTTCTGCTAATTTCAGTGCCGACTTGAATTTTTGTTTTGGAGACAGAAGAGCATTCCTACAAGCATTCCTCTTTGAGAAAGAACAAGATAAATCTGATAAATAGCTATCGGAATCTGTATCAGAACAATCTGTATCTGAGCTTGAGGATGAGGACGAGGAAGATGAGGAGGATGAAGAAGAGGAGGAGGAGCTAATATTAATATATTTTTTGCTAGCCTTTTTTATGTTGTTTGACTGCTTAGCTGATTTTGGTCTAACCTTCTGGGCTTTGCCGTCGTCACTGCTATCTTCTTCATCTGTATAATAATCTTCTTCACGTTCTTTAACTATTTTGGGGATGCCAGCAGGAATGTTCTCCTGCGTTGCTCTACTTGCTGCAAATGTCACTCCAGATGTACCTGCATTCTCTGCAACTAGAGAAACTGACAAAGATGAAGCATCTCCAGGATTATCTGTGCTGTTTTCTAGGGGCTGATCCTTCTGGAGATCTTTCTGCTTTTCTTCACTTTCCTCCTCACAACACTTTGCATCCTTTGAATTAGAAACTAAATCAGGGTCATCAAGAGCTGCACTTGTATTTCCTTTCTCTATACATTCACCATTTTCTTCAGCTTTCTTTTTGTTTTCCTCAAAATCACTGTCAAAGAAAGCATGATCTACTTCACCATCTGATACATCTTCAAACTGGTCCATAGCGAAATACGAAGTGCCACCTGCAACCATCAGAAAAGGTTTCCAAAGATCAGCATAAAAACAGATTCAAGTACAGTTTTAGTGTAGTAGTTGTGTTCTTTACTCTTTTGGCTCTAATAATTTATAATTCTGCAATTAACTATGTTATGTTGCTAGAGTCAACTCCGTAGAGAGTTCCATAAAGAAATTTAGTGCTGCCACATTGTACACAGCTTACACGTTAGACCGAAAAGCTTTAAGCCAACAAAAACCATCATGATTTCAAAACCTTTACTCCTAAGGAAATTAGTCAAATATTGTTAGTGGCTAAAGAGTCTTAACTATTACAAACAAGCAACTGAAGTATCTTATTTTATCCCTTTAGTTAGAGCCATTTTAAGCTAGAGCCACTAATGAGCCATCATTAGTTTGGATTTTATATTAAAAACCTTGTTTGTATGTGATGGTCATCATCTTGGCTGCCACAGCCATTCAAACTGCAGACTTTCAGCAGGTACAACAGCAGCAATTTCAACTTACATCAAATGATCCATAGTTCTATATGTTAATGTTCTAGTTGAGATCAGGAATCTGCTTTTCTTGACAGCCCTCTAAGTCACACTACATAGTACAGTGAACAAACTTGATTTTTTTTCAGATGAAACTAAGCTTTAAAGTGTGCTCCAGGCACAAACCTAGTGCATTTAAACCAGCAGTCGCCATTCAGTCCCTGGGACCAGCTTACGGATAGCCCAAATACACAGTGTGTGGATATCAGATCCACATCAGTGCTGACTGTTATGCTCTACAAATCTGCTCCTATTGTGATGCTTCTCGCAGAAATATATGGTGTTAGATCCTATGCACGTGGCAGGGGGGATATCAAAGTTTCCACTCATTAGTAGGATATACACACAGTTAAAATAAAAACACCCAAACACCTCACAACCAAACAAAATTAGCCAGTATCAAAGACTACCGTTCCCATCTAGCCAGCAGTACTTTTCTCCTACTATTTACAATAGATTTTATACAAATTTTGTAAGCTGCCATCAATAAATACATAATATTCTTTAGAGCCAAGGAAACCAACAAAGACAGTGGAAGTAACTATACAAGGCAGGAGAACCAGAATTTTACAAGATGGATGGTCTCCCTTAAACCACATATAGCTTGTTGCCATGGCAAACAAAGGTGAAAAAGGAATTCCTAAACTTGCTTTGAAACTGCAAGACTAATCCCAAGAAAGCTTCTAGCTAAAATTACTTCAAAATACGGAATTATTAAAGATCTGTCACTCAGTTATCTTGCTGCTTTTCAAATAATACTCAGTTTAAGAGGAATTTGAAATATGCACCCCAAATACAAATGGCACAACATAAGCCTTAAAAGCAGAAGGTGCGTAATCTCCTGTGGTTTTGAGAGTCACAAAGCCAAAGAACTGAAAAAAGACCAAATAAGGTTAGGTCTTGTATAAAGCTGAAAGTGCTATTAAACAATAGAAGCAGAGCTCAACTTTGGTACCATGAAGAGAAAGTTTCTAAAGCACTGAGCTCCTCCAAGAGCAACAGAACAAAGGCTAAAAGCACCTGGGAACTCTTAATTTTTGAAATATTGCATGGAATTTGGAACTTTTTCATGTGATCCCTGGCTTCAGGCAGCTTGCATAGTCTGCAACGCCCAACCGTCATGTGAATTCCTGGAAGTTTTCTTAGAGCAGTTTCCTAAAAGGATAATGAATTTTAATACATCAAAACATTCACAATAGAAAATAAAAAATAAGAAGAGTAACATGTTATTTACATTTAATTTTCTACCTTATGTAACCTAAACCACAAGGGAACCAAGCAGAATTTTTTGGCATCACCTGTACATTACACATCATGAATTATTTAGCAAGTACAACTCTGGAAAAGTAAATTCTATGAAGAAAATTAATATAGGAAGTACAGTGTTAAAATTAAAACAAAATCTACAATGCAAGGTTTTTATTACTTAAGGTCTCACCAGTCTGTAGCTTCAGATAGATTACGACTGAGTGGTAAGTAATGCGGTGTATTTCACTTGTCTCATAGATTTGATTATACTGTATAGAACTGTTGTACGTGTAAGAGCATAAGGGGATAAGGCAAAAGACAGGTCTGCAGGTGAGTGCAGACCAACGAGTACAGCTTGAAATACAAAATTTTGTTTAGTGTAATACACACATCCAGATATTTTAGTTTATGTAACGCTAGTCCTGCAAAGGAGGCCAAACTAAACAGTATCTCACTGGCTGTAATATAATACATGCTCACGCCACAGCTTCACAGATGTCTCTTTTCTGAACACAATCTCTTAAGCGAGGACAGGATTTAAGTCAAAACCGTGGCAAAAGGGCAGTGGAGAGGTGGCAAAAGGTAGCAAGGAGGCCGTACATTCCTTTCCACCACTAGCTCCAGCCAAGGAGCACACATCTTCCCACTCTGCATGACTCAGGAATAGCTTACCTGCTAGTGGGTTGTTTTCCACGAAGACTGAGCCGTAACTGATTCATGGGCAGCAGAAATGCAGTTCAGCAGCCTGACTCTGCCCAAGGAGCTGCGGTTTTGACACCGGTCATTCCATTGCCAAATGCTCCTTCCACTTTTCTGGCACAGCCCCCTAACGAATTTAGCCTTCATCTTAATGGAAAACAGACATGCTGTGCTGGTCAATTTCTCTCACTGACACTCTTAATCATTCACAAACTAAACATTAATTAATTCTGTAGTTTCCATTAAAAACAAACAAGAGGAAATGAAGAGATGGTACTCTTGGTTCCTATTGCCCCCATGCATCTGGAACATCTTTAAGGGAGCTGGAATTTGCCAAGCAGCAGCAACTTTGCTGATAAACCATGCCTAAATTAATAACTTGGCTGTGCGTGCACACACACACACTCACATCCCTTTATACACAGGGCATAATTTTATTTCTGTGAGAAGTACGGAGTTCTTCTATATCATCAATTGTTAAAATACAGAATCAACAAGTGATATTCTGAAATTCCAAGAAAACTGTCATTAGGGAAATACTTACCATTAACTGCTAATTCTAATGACCATTGTATTTAATTACAAAAAAAAAAATATGCTTTCTGTAGCTTTCTGCCATGAAACCCTCTAACACAAATATGTTTAACTCAAATGAGCAGGTTGGCCATTAATTATGTCACCTTTTTTTTTACTGTAGTATTTCCTTCTCCACAGTAATTCTCTACCTCTCTCCCCTTATTTCTTGTAACTGTAACACCCACCCATTACCCCAGCCAAGCACCCATTCATTTTTGTCTCTTCCTCACTGCAGTTCCCTTTAACTTATACCACTTTTTAATCCCTTCACCTGTAAACACCAAGCTTGACCCATTTAAGATCAGAAAGCAGCGGTGGAGCAGCCATGGAGAACCTCAGTCTGGCTGTCAGGGCAGGAGAGACCCACACTTTCTCATCAAAAGGTTGACACAGCGAGCATCTGAGTACCTACCAAGACCACATCCATGTCTCCCCAGGTGGCCACTGGAGAAGCAAAGACCACTCAGCTCCCGCAGAGGCCAACCCCTTACCTGCTGCTGCACTGCCCAAAGGACAAGCAGCATATTGACACCCTCCTCCATGTTAAACAAAGATCAAGACCTTATTCATGCTAAATGTTATCGAGTGCTTTTCCTCCACCAACTACAGCACGACCTGAAATATTTTTGTGGGTGATGCCTAATAGCAGGCCTTTAGGCATGGCTGCAATATAAGGTATCTCAAACAAGGGTAAAAAGTGACAGCACATAAGAAGTGATATAGCGAGGATACAGATTTAGGTGTGGGTTTGTGTTTGGACATATACTGCCTTTTGATAACATTTTTTGAACATTAGAAACTAACACCTATGAAGTACATTAAGTACCCAGTACAGATTCAAGCTATTTTAACCTCAGTTAAACTTTAAAGTTATCCAATCAATCTCTCACTTTTTTAAATGCAGGCCATCTGAAATATACACGTCAGAGAGTACTGAAATAGATCATAGAAAAAAAAAAGAAAAAACTCAACATTATCTACAAGCTGTGATCAACTTTTTTTTTTTAAGCATTCTGCTCTCATAATCAAGGAAGAGGATAGTTCATATAGAGAGAGGAAATGTATTTTTTGTTTTTCTTTCCATCTAGTAACATATAAATTCCTAGCACACAGAACACTACACTCTATGAATTTGTACACCATACATCCTCTGAAGGCCCTGAGTGCTTTCAGGACGTGTTAAGATTCTGACTAATAAAAGTGGAAAACAAGCCCCTTAAGCACACCGGGGGCTGAATCAGCGATTTCTGATGTTACTGCATGCATACTGTGCATCACCACAAAGGCCATCACACAGCACTGCTATAGCACACTCAACGTGAGTCAACAATATATTTCCTGCAACAAAAATGAACAGACACCATCTTAGGATGTATTAACAAACATATATGTAAAGTATCAGAAGCAATAACAACGTTGTATGCAGCTCCAATAAGGCACCTTCTGGTTCAGGGTTATTGATTTTGCTTTGTAAGTATACCTGATACTGAAAGAAGTAACCAAGGCAGTGACCTTCTCCCAGCCCACACAATTAGCGCTCCCACAGATGGCACCTCTCCTTTCAGCTGGAAATTTCTACCTCTTCAGAAGAGGGACCCAGCCTCCTGATCTCAGAGAGCAGAAACAAGTAACTAAAGGATTGGAAGGTTAAAGTGTTTTAATTAAAAGATTTATACTGTCAATAACAGCTGACAGCGAACTCACCTCTTTCTATGGTGAACTTGGGAGAAGGTGAAAATGCTAACCCTATCATCTACCTAATATTTTCAAAAATAACAATCATTAAACAAGTTACCATGTAAAAACACACTAGTTCAAACCCCCCCC
>JAOXJK010000032.1:74839160-74851715 GCA_025774025.1 Xenus cinereus | reverse complement strand
GGCGGCGAGGCCGCCGCCGCCGTCGCCGGCGGTGGCGGCGAGGAGGAGGCGGCGGAAGACGAGGAGGACGAGGATCCCGGCTCGTCCCGCTTCGTGCTGGCGGCGGGGCTGGGGCTGCTGGCCGTGTCCGTCGTCCACCTGGGGCAGGAGCGGGCCGAGGCGGGGGGCGGCGGGCCGCCCTGCCTGGCTCTGCTGCTGCTCCGCCTCGCCCTCTACGCGGGCTGCGCCGCCGTCGCCGCCGCGCTGGGCACCCTGATCGTCCTGATGTGTCGCGACCGCCGCCGACTGCCGCCGCCGGACTTCGCCGCCGCCGCTCCGGTCCTGCGGGTCGCGGGGGTAAGTGGCGGGAGGGGAGCGGGCGGCGGCAGCGGCGAGCCCTTCCCCTTGCCGCCGGCAGGAGAGCGGGGACGGGGGTGGCGCGGCCCTGGCTCCGCCGCCGAGCGCCGGACCACCCAAACCCGGTGCCCCGGTGTCCTCCTGCGGCCGCAGGAGCCTTTCCGATCTCCGCCGGTCGTGGGGGCTTTAAATGGGAAAAGTTGTGCTGGAGGGTAGCAGGCGGGCAGGAAAAATCAAGTCGTTGCTGTGAGAGAGACCATCGGATTGTGGGAATGCTGGTACGGCAATTTGTTGTTGGCTGTGTATCAAATCCTTTTCTGCTCCTTCAGTTGAAATGTCATTAGTAAAAGAGGGAGACGTGCTCAAAGAGCCAGCATAGCATTGCTTAAATGCATGCTCTGAAGTTGGGCAGCTTTAGATAGTGTTATCATAATGCCTTGAGGAAGTGCCAACGTGTTCTCAAACCGCTGCAGACTTCTATGCAAAAGATAAACAAATTTATTTTCTGTGTGTCTTCTAAAATGTACTAATTCATGTTCGTGAGCTTTTTGCAGCTCGCTGCTTAGGAGTATTTTTGGTTTCTTCTGATCGGGACTGGTAGGGCAAGATTTTTGGAGACTGACTATAGGTTCTAGTCAAAGTAACTTTCTTCCCTTCCACGCCCCAGCCCCCCATCAATTAATCCAATGCTCCAGAGCTGATCGTAGACAGGCCTGAAGAACTACTGCTGGAAAGGGAGAGGACCTGTCTGCATTCCTGCTCTGCCCACCGGTTGTGGGGATGTGGTGTTTGACGTTTACAGCCAGTAACTCCGGTCGGGTGCCCTTGGCCTCTCGCCGGTGAGTTGTGGACCTTAGCGGGGTGTGTTAGCATGTCAAGTGCTGCAGCAGTAGGCAGTACCACCCAAGTGCTGTTTCACTTTGATGGTGCCACACAGGATACCTGAGAGTGCTCTGTCAGAGAACCAGGAGCATAATTTGTGCCACCTTGGTGCACAGCTTAGCTGTTCTGGTGACCCAGTTTAGTACATGCACTCTTGTGTTTTTAGCAGCCAGTAAATAACGCTGTCACTTCTGTGTTTCTGGGGCTGCAGTGAATGCAGCTGAATTTGCAGAAAGCGGAGGGTGCTGGCAGGGCAGAGAACCTGTTAGAAATCACTTGCTGATATAGTTGCCTGTCTTTCTGTTTTGCCAATCAAATCAGCTAATGACCTACAGTAATGGCTTATTCCTTCGTTCTTTGACCTAGGGAGGGAAGGAGCCAGTGTTTGCGAGCAGTATGCTTTTCCAGGCCTGCAGTTAATGGAAACTGGTAGGACATTGTCGTCAGTAGAAGGGACAGTTTGGCCAGGGGTTAGTGACTTCAGTCAATAATAGAACTCGCAAAGGTCCATTCAGGATCTGTTTGTGGCAGTGGGTGTGTGCAATGCTCGTTTTGTCTTCTCGGTAGACTTTTTAAAAATCCTCTTTGCTTTGAAGACTCAGCATCAGACTCAGCTTTTTTGAAGGGAGTGAATAATAAATAGTGTGTACGAGCGTTAGAAGTGGGAAATGGGGAAGTGAGAAGATGTAATGCACAAAGTCAACAGCTGATAAGCAGAAAGTACTTGTCCTCTATGTGGTATATTAAATGGGTACAGCTAAGGATTGTTCAGCTGGTTTTTGGCATAGGAATGCAGGGAAACGTGTATTAAGCCCATGGGCACCAGAGTACTAAAGGACTATCTTTCTGTATTTCACCATTCAACTATCTTAGATCAAATGGGAAAAAAAAAAAAAGAAAAAATGCATCAGAAATAAATTCCCATTGCCTTCAGATTTGCAAGATTAAATATTTCAGTGATAATGCCATAGCTCCAGTGACATTTAAGTGCTGGTATACTTATCTGAACATCTGGATGTGCGTTAATTTACTTCTAAGAGAACACATTGTATACATGGTAAAAAAAAAGATATTTATATAAACTTGTATACTGAAATCTCCCTGCTGCTGCAATGAGGAGCAACTTTCAGATTTGTGAAACAGACAAACAGTGAAAACTGATATAATTTGGGAAGCTGAGAATTGAAGAAGAAAATTAAATTTATTTCCCCTTTTTCTCCCCACCTTTCTGAAAAACATAATACATATGCCCACTAACCAGGAGTGAGACTAGCAAATACAGTCACTCCAGTTACTCTACCATATGCATTTTCTTTTGTGGTGTGTTACTGCCTCTTCAAGATGTTCTCCAATTGTGGCCACCCATTGGATTCGTATATGTAAATAGCACACACCTGCTCTTGCTTGTGTGGTCTAGTATGAATATATTCAATTCCCTGTTTCAGAAGGGAATTGAAATCTGGTATTTGAAAGTCACTGCTAAAGCAGCAGTACCTGCTGCAACCCTTTTTCCAGGATTGTTTCCTTACCCTTGCCCTGATCCAGTTAAAATTTGTCTTCTCCCTCCTTATACCGTTTCCAAAATTTATCCTGGCTGTGTGAAAGGACTGTCAAAAAAGGAGCGAGGTATTTTATCCTTTCTGTTTAGAAGCTGTAATTCTAGGCCTCTTATTTGGGTTCCTCATGCTTTCCATTTACAGTTTTGTTGATCTATTTCTGATGCAAAACAGCTTCAGGGCTGCAAAGCTCCTTGATGTACTTTTTCTGAACGCAATTTTGTCTATGTTCATATTTGCTAATTTGCTTTTCAGCAACATGTAGGTGAAGAAAATAATAGTGTCTATATATGCAGCATATAGAAATGTAGGCCGTTCACTAAAATGCTTATGGCAAAGTTTCCTGCATACATTTCTGAAAAATGTGTAGCTTAATCTTTTTATTATACATCTTTTTGTATTTCCATGGCTTTATTATCATTCAGTTGTTCCTCTCCCATTTTTCATAGAGCCTTATGACCCAATTGCCTATTCTTTTCTGGGAGCCAGTAGTAGGATGACTGTAAAGCTTCAGTTTCTTCAGCCTTGTTGTGCCTTTTCCTCAAGAACAGGGAAGAACCCTCTGTTGGCCTAATAATGAAAAAAAAAAAAAATCTTTTAGGAAAGAGTCTCATCTTGCTTTGCATGTGTCAAACGTACAGGAACTCAAGGCAGAAAGGTTCGGGTTTTTTGTTCTTTGAGTGATTTTCACATTGGGTTAACAAATGAGGAAACAGTAAGTATTCAGTAATACATGTTTACTCTAGTGGGAGTCAGGCTCGGCTCTTGGAAAGCGAGTGGGAGTACTCAATCAACTTCAAAGCGATTTGTATCGAGTTCTTTATGCTGTGCTGAAAAAAGGGTGGTTTTTTATAAGTTCTCCATTCAGCAAGCACTTACATTGTGAGTTTAGTGCAGTTGGTCTTCATCGACCTGTTCATGCCGGTGAATAACTTGGGTGAGGAAGTGCTGTGTGGCAGGTTGAGCCTTCGGAAGAGCAAGGTGTATGCCTTTTTTCATTTTGCTTGAACTTGCTACTAGAGGAGCCATCTTTCCGAATGTGAACATTGCTTGTGCAACCCCCGTGGGACTTGAAAGGTGAAGGCTTTCTGCTAAAGTCAGGTATCTCGGCAAGAGCATTTGAAATCTGCTGAGAACTGCGAAGCAAGGTGTGCAATTTATATCCCCGGGATGAGATGTGCTTTCAACATCGTCTTCTGTGTGTGAGAGCTCTGATTGCAAGGTGTATCCATGCAGTTGTTTGGCTTCCACATAAAACTTTGTGTTTCTTCCAGTTTTTATATGTTTTCATTGGAAAGAAAAGGGGAGAGAAGTGTGCAAGCAAATCATAATATCGTTTTACTTAATAATTTAAGTACTTACAGGCAGTAACAAAATTGGTCAGTAGTTTCTACTGATACTGAAATAGTAGGAATTGAACGACACCTTGAAATTGTACATTATATTATTGTCAGGTATTTTTCAGCGCTTCTCAGGAGCTGTTTTATGACCAGATTATTTGTGGTGGAGGAGGACAGCAAAATGCAAGGCAGCAAAAAGGCATGGTGACCCAACTGTACTTTTGTAAAAATGTCTGTCTCGAAGGGGTTTTTTACTATTCAAGTATCAGTGGACTTGCTCACACCAAGGATAGCCTTTGAAGAGACTTGTTAGAACATGCGTCACCTTTTTAATTTCAAGCTTGTTCCCTGCATGGCTGCTAACTCGTGTGGTTGTAGGGGAGATGGCTTTGACTCATATGAGGAACCATGTTAACCAAGTTAGTGGGAAGAGGAAAGAAAACACATTTTCCCACGTTCCCAGTGAGAGTTGTTTCTCTGCCAAAAAAACTGGCAGGACAGAGCTTTCTTTTCAGCATAGTGTTTTGACTCTGATTCAGAGCAAGATCTCTGAATAATAGAGAGCTGGGCTATCAACTTCATTTAAACAATGCAAAAACGAAGTGCCGCATTTTAAATTCAGATTAAATGAATGATACTCTGTACAGAGAATAATCTGCCTAGTCTGTGTTGCAGCACTAACAGAAAGGTAACAAATGGCGTTTTTTTCCCTGTGAAAAGAGTATACTGATTCTCATGTCCTGGTTTTGGTTTCCTATGATTAACAATTGCCACTGATTTTGAGTATTTCTATAAAAGTCAGCTCCTGACATATTTGGTCACTCTTGTTCACTTCTGTTTAGTAGCTCTCCATTTTCAGAAATAGTTTAATCTTACTTTCTGGCCCTGATGGAGACGTGACGGTATTTTTATGTTCCTAAAGGCTTCTTCCATCCTTGAACCTGGACTTTTTGTGAATCTGGGATTAATTGGAGAGCATGGGTAAATCTTTTCTTATTGGATCAGGTAAATCAGGTAATCGTTGAAATCTCTGGATTCAGGAAGATAGTACTGGTTCTTATTTATGCCACAGAAGGATGAATAGGGAGATTATTGGAAATGGTCTGAGTGATTCAGATGGGATGGCAATTTAATGCAAGTTGAGTATCTGCCATGGTATCCAAGCTGAGTGCTCTGCTCTTTTTAAGGGAAGCAGAGAGAAATGACACGCAGTTTTATTTTCCTTCACTGTTGGACTTTTATCATCTGATGAGGCTTGGTGAAGGTAAGCTAGCAGGAGCCCCAGTGGCTGTAGGAAGTGGAAGGTTTGCCATCTGTGGGTGTCAGTTTCAAGCAAGATGCAGAGCAGCTCTTGAGGTAATAAGCAGTTTGGAGCAGCTGTGAGGGAGAGGAGAAACTTCCTAAAGCTTGATCTTTACACCTCAGTAATTCTTCAAAAGTGTTTATAGGGTTTTTAATCAACTTAAAGCCAAACATGTGCTGTGGGCTCATTCTCTGGTCCATGGAGAAATACTGAGATTCCTGATATTGCAGGATTACTCCTGTTACTTCTGCCAGTCGTGACAGTCTCTGCTTGCTGCTCTTCTGTTGTGCTTGTTTTGGATGCTCTTAGGCTTGCAGCCAAATATTCTGATCTACCACCACTCTTTTAATTTATCATTTTTTTTTCTGGATTGAAAGGAGAGAATATGTTTAAGTTTGGTTTGTTTTTAACAGAACTGAGTCTGATACTTTTGTTCTTAGTCCTGTCTCTTATATAGGCAGCTTAACAATCGGCTTTTGATGATGCAGGTGAGTTTACTACTAGGCAAGTTGTGAAATTAAAAAAGTGAAAAGATATCGTAGCATTGCCTACCAATTTCAGGAATATTTTAAACTTTTGAGAGGATGCTGCATGAATCTCAGACGCTCAGTTACAGTTCACTGGGGGCCTGTTTCACTTTGGGACCTTTAGTTTGGATGTTTCTGCTACAGTTTATTTTTAGGGATCTGTGGAGTATCTGTTATCCTTAGGGATTTGTAAGCTTTTTCAGAATTGAAGTGTTGTTAGGACTGCATGTATTGATTACCTGCAGGCGTAACTTTGAAGTGGTAACTTTATTCTCACAGGAGATTGATCTTAGGAAATGAAATGTTTTTCAGACTCTGTATCTCACTTATCTGTCCCATAACTCCTTAGCGGTGAGCAGACTTCGTTTTCCACACAGACTTTTAATCCATCATATGTATTTAGAGATTTTTTGTCTTGTCATGCAACCCTTCTGTTCCCTTCTATTGTGTCCTGTGTTGTTGTGCTTGGCATTCAACTTTCTTAACATTGTGTTAGATAGACATTTCATGTTTTGCTGTGAATCAGGCTGCTTCTAGCTTTGGACGGTCTGCTTCTCACTCAAAGTGTTTTATGACTGATAACGTAACTAGGGAGCTAGAAGGGTGGTGGGCTCACTGGGATCTTGCTGCCCAAGTCTCTGGCAGCAGAGTGCTACAGGTGGAACCAAAACCTCTGTAATAAGGTCAACGTTCAAAGCATCTTGCATTCAAGATACACATGTACAGTATTTTCAATACCAAAGCATATTGGAAACATTCTGAAAAGAAAATCTGATCAAATTCCTTTTATTGTGGGGTGCCGGTTCATTGTGCTCTGCAAAGGAGAGCAGCAAAATTTACCCAAGGAACTAGCAGTGATGTAGAACAGTATATCCTTTCCCAAGCTGCCACCTTAAGTGATTTATTAAAAAAAAAAAAAAAAGTTGTGTAGTTGTAAGGGAACAAGTTTGTGTTTTGTCCATGGGAGGTTTATATGATTGGTCCTTCTGTAACATTTTTTTCCCCTACTAAGCACGCACAGTGGAAGAGAACAAGTTAATGTTAATAAAATTAATGACGCTGGTTCATTCTGCATGTTCTGTGATGCTCTTAAAAGACGGAACACCCTACCTTTGTACGGTGAAAAGTCACGTTGGAGGGAGGGGATAGGAGCAGGCAGTGTAGGAATTTCTCTCTGATTGTGGAGCTGAGACTCTGCAGCTGATGTGTGAGTGTGTGCAGGTTTTTCTGGCTTGCTGGCAATTCAGTTTTCATAGCACATGGCTCTTTTGACCTCGACGTATAGGCCATGGGTTCTTGTTGTCTGTTTCTAATGGAGGAGGAGAGTGTGGAGATGTTCAGTAGAATGGGGCTGTGATGTACCCTGAGAGTTCACGTAAGCCTTTGTTTTGATGGTGATATTAAAGATCCCAGCACACAGTAATGCTATATTTCTTGCTGAGCAGAAATGTACGTGGCAACTTACCTGTTATTTCTTAGCTGTAGTGATAGGAATGAGAAGTATTACCTGAGAAAAGTTTCATTTTCATATTCTTATCTGTCTAATATTAAATCTCAAGTGAAGGAAGTTTCGCTCTGATTATAAAGTTTTTATACCACTACAGTTTTATCAGTTTCGAACATGGCACATTTAAGATAGAAGATCCCCATATGATAAACACCGTTTACATGTTCCAGAAGCTACTATGGTAGTGGGAATAAGATAGGCTGATATTATAAAATCGTTATTGAGATAATGATGCTTAACATAATAGGATTAACATGCTTTAAGTATGTTGATTTTTAAATTGCTAGTTATGGTAGCCCTTAATATATGTAGATTAATGCTTAATGTGACATACATATACTTGCTTTATAATCTAAGATAGAACTGTAGGTATTAATTAAAAACATTAACTCTTGTGAATAGAAGGTTTATTTTTGCATCGTAAGTTTAAGTAATATTTACTACTATAAGAAAACATCTATCCAGATCAGTTAAAACTGAATTTATGGAGAGTTCAGTGAAGTATTATTTAAAGCTGTGACTCTGTATCATCAAAGTCCAGTCTGATGTTAATTTCTTCTTTTCTTTGTAAAACATACATTTGATTAGGCAGCAGTGGGTGGAACAAGTAGCTCTGAGCAACTGGATAGTTCCTTGGCTGTGGGATTGGATGTGGTCTTTGCCTTTTAGATCAGTGATTAAACTGAGCGTCTCGTGCACAAGGCCCATCTATATTGTGGGATCTGTCCTGAGCTCTGGTCTAGTTTAGTTGTAATTGAGTTAATGTAATAGAAATAATTGTTAATTTTTCTCTGCTGCTGGCTGTAATTCCATGGCAGAGTAGGTCTGCGTGTGGCGTGCCTGTAGCAGGTGCCTGGCTTTCTGCTGTTACGTTTTTAAGAATTGCATTTGATGACTGAGTGTTGTGGATGGATTTCTTGGTGGTGGAAGGTTCTCCGTGCTTTGCCATTTATTCAGTGAAGTTGTTGAAACACTTTCTTAATTCTTTATTATTTATATTTTTTCTTCGAAACTAATTTTAAATTGCTTAAACCAATAAATGTCATGAACTTAATTTTTGCATGTGTAGGAGACTGAAGTTAAGACATAATTTTTTTTTCCTGGGCCTTACAGACTGTTGTTGTCTGTGTCTTAAGTCGTTCTCAAAAGTGTCAAACAATGAGTATTATTCAGAAGTCTCCAGGAAATAACACACATCCCTTTTTTTTTTTTTTTTTCCACCCTGTAAACAAAGTTAAAACCGGGGAAAACTTGAACTGATCCAGGAAACAGGCCTTGCTGTTTGTTAGCAACTTCATTCTTTGCATGTGCTTTCCAAATGCGCTCCACCCCTACCCCTTCGAGTTATTTGGTCAAGTTTTATTCAATTTCCAGTCTGGTTTCTGCTGTTCTTCAACGATAAACTCAACAGGGTGGAGCGCAGTTTTTTGGGGCTAAGACAGTGCAAGTCAGGACTAATGGAGAACATATTAGGTTTTAATCAGTATAAAAGAGCATCTAAGCCAGAACTTTGACTGTGTTAAATCGATTTACGAACATCTTTGGCTCAGTCAGGGTTATGCCAACTGTTTGATGAAACGTAGCACCATTTTCCCTCAGATAAGTGACATGAAGAAAAATGTGAAAACATTTAAGTCTAGGCTTTCTAGCTGAACCTGTTCTCCGCGTACATCTTCCATCTGACTTGAGGCAGGGGTGGGAAGGAAGTCTTCCAGTGAAATCTGTTGGATTTTTCATTCTCTAAGCTGTTAGAGCTGAGTTTGGACTGTGAATCCTTCTGTTATCACAGGTGCCAGTAAACCTGTGTTGCTGAGTTGTTACTGTTGGTTTTAAGGTGTTGATTGCCATATGTCAGGTAACTCAGGGGTGTCTGTTAGTTTTTTAGGCTTTTTTTTTTTTTAGTTAATTCATCGTTATTTTTCCCTCAAACAGATTTTTTTTTTTTAAAGCAAATCGAAGCTAACAAGACTTATGACTTGATTCTGCTAAATGCAAGTTCATAAGACTGAAAGCAAAAAGGCGTTTGATCAGCTGTTTTAGAGAAGGCATCTTAAGATCTGGTCTGTTATCGGTCACTAAATTAAATTCACAGTTCTCTGAAGGATCATCAAGAACCACACAACAGTTCAGGCTGGAAGGAGCACCTGGAGGGTAGATACCCTCCTGGGCCTCCTATCCTGGAGGTAGTCCACCCTCCTGCTCAGAGGGGGTCCAACTAGGTAAGGTTGCTCAGGGATTTCTCCTATTGAGTTTGGAATATCTCCAAGGATGGAGACTCCACAGCCTCTTGGCACCCCCAGTCTGCTATTTGACCAACCTCATAATTAAAATAGTTTTGCCTTGTAAGTGATGGGAATTTCCTGTTCTTGAAAATTTGTTTTTAAGCAAAGCTGAAACCTTGACTTTAAACAAGGTTTTTTACTTCCTCTGTGCTTTTCTCAGACTGTTCATGGTGTTGTGTGCAATACCTGGATGAGTATGGAGGATTTCTCAGAAAATCCAATATACCGTGCGTTTTCCTTTGCCCTTCAGTAATTTCATTTGTCCAGCAGCCAAATCACCGTTGCCAGTGGCTGTATTCACTTCTTACCTTTTAGAATCTTTTTGATCACTTGCCTTACTTGAACTTCTCCATGCTGTACATTAATGTTACTTTTTTTTTTCTTGTAAAAAATGAAAACTCAGTGCCTTTTAGAAGTCAAGTGTATCAACTGTAGAGGACGTTCTCAATGAAATAATATTCTTGCAAGCTGAAATGTTTGTATCTTGGTGTTCTAGAGGCAGCAATAGTCTGTTTTGTCCTTAACATGAGCGTTCAAGATTGAAACATAAAAGGATCAGTTTCTGCATTGTGGAATTGTGCAAATTGGATTGTGGTGTGGAACAAGCTACTTGCCACCGTGGATCCCTTTTGAAGGCTTTTTCTTTTGTTCCCTCTGCTGTAAGAAGTCCTGAGCTGAGGCGAGTAGGGAGGCAAAAGTAAGAATTCAGCATTTATCATTTTCTTATCTTGGGTGGTGTTTGGACTAGTTTTGAAAGGAGTGATTTGGCTAGAGCTTCAGGAGTGTGCCTGCTGATGCTTTAGGCCGTTAAAAAGGCTTCCTGCAAGCTGTGTGCAAATGAGAACTGTTGATGTCAAAGTCAGGGGCTTGAGGTTACTGACCTCTGTGCAGGTGTGACTCGGTTTAGCAGAAGGTTTAGTGTTGTTGTAGGATACCCAAGACTTCGTGAGTGGTGATGAAGATGGAGTATGTTGAGCATAGAATTTCAGTCAGGATTGTGGCCTCGTATTTAGGAGCTCTTTCTTTCCAGAAAGAGCTTTGCTTGATAGGGCTTTCTGAATCCCTTCCCCCTCCCCAAATGTATTTGGGATGTTTAACGTTGCCGTGAATCTGTCTCTTTTCTTTTTAAATTGAAGTGGTTATGAATCATCCCATTTCCTGCTGCAAATAAAGCAGAAAAATCCTGAAGCAATTGTGTGACTAGCATTAACACAGCTTTGCATGGAGGAAGCACAGCAACATTAGCAGTCGGAGGTGATGTACTGGAGCCTTACAAATATTGTTAAATATTGTTAGGTGTTCTTCCAAACAGCAAAAATGCTTTCTGTAGCCGTTTAGGTGAGTAGGGCTTAAGCCTGTGTTCAGGCATATTTCTCCATCCACCCGTTTGGACACCATCATAGCTAATACTCCAATATAGACAAAAGTTTTTATAGTACAGGACCTTAAAATGCAGCGGCCAGAAGTGTCTTTGAAGGAAGAAGCCTAAAAGAATATGAACCAAAATTACTGTAGGAGATCTAAGAGCTTTGCTTTTATTTTGAAAGTGGTTTGTGAGGCTAAATGAAGTCCATTGTGACAGTAGGCCGTAAAGATGTTATATTTGCTATTGACCTATCTCTTGGAGATCTTATAAAGCTTCTACCAAAGAAACCAAGCTTAAGATAATTTGTTGAGTTGTACAGTGTACGATACACAACAGTGGGTGTCAATGTGTGCTTAATGAATGATGTATAATAACCTCATGGGCAATTGACAGTTGTCTGTGTTAACCATATGGGGTGACAATATTTGTATAAAGACCAAATGATTTAGCAATATCACCTTGAGTTACAGTTTATTTCTTTTGTCATTTTTGGTTTATTCCTTCCTCTTACGATGAACGTTCTCTTTGAATTTCAGAGTAATTGGTCTGGAAGCTCCCATGATTCAGTCCAATCAAGGAGAGTGGTCATTTCTCACAACATGGATAAAGCACTGAAAGAAGGTGAGTCTTGGACAAAGGATTATTAGACTCTGAATATCTCTTGTCCTCTTAGCAAACCATGACTGCACAATATTCCAGGATTTTAGAATATGACCCTGGATTCTTCCTTGATATAAAATAGAAGTGCAAGGTCTCGGTCTTCCCAACAGGTCCACTGTAGTAAGTAATGTGATGTTTTTGCAATATAACTGATACCTTGTCACTTTAGTGGCTATTTTTTACAGAAATATGAGTCCTAAATAGTTGTACAGAAAACAAAATGGTAACATTTAAAAGATTCTTGATTGGTTTTTCCTGAGCTGATAAATCCTGTAGAGTCTCACAAATATTCTTTCCATGTAGTGCAGTTCTTTACATGAAAACTGAATCTAGAATCAACCTTTATATTTCTGTCTGACACAGTCTATGATCTGTGGATCACTAGTGCAGTCATCGTGCTTTGGATTGTAAAATGTGAATTATGGTCATTGGAGTTAAAAGATCTTGTTTACAATTCTTTAAAGAATAACTACTACTTCTGAATGCCTTTTTTTGAACTGACTCCTGGTAATAAAAAATACTGTAGAGCTTGGGGTAGTGTCAGAGTTTGAAGCAAAAAATTTTTATTTGTTAGTTTGAAGATTATGCTAGGAATGTAAAGACAATGTGTGTGGGGGAAAAACTAGCTTGTATATTAAAAGAAGAAAACACATAAAGAGTTGTACTTTGGCTTTTAAAATATGTTTATAAAATTTTATGACATTTCAGTCTTTTTTAAAAATTTGGTCTCATTTTGAATATTTTTTCCTTTAAGATTTCTTTGCAGCACTGTTTTTTTTTTTTCTTTTTTTCACAT
>JAOXJK010000032.1:74828825-74839060 GCA_025774025.1 Xenus cinereus | reverse complement strand
TCTTTGCGGCACTGTTTTTTTTTTTTCTTTTTTTCACATCAGGAGAGTATGTTTTAAAATTATATTTTCTTTAAATAGGTTTGTTGTCTTATGAAAACTTGTTGGGATGTGTTATGTTTTTAAAGTTATTTTTATGAATAGCTATTAGCAGGGTATGTAGCTAAAATACAGAATTAGAACGCTTTACCTACTATGTCATATTTCTGTGACAGTGAACTATTATAACTTCATGATTTGTTTTTAGGCAGCATTTTCATCTGGAATCAGATTATAGGATTTGTGATGATGTGAAAAGGATAGTAGAGTCTAAACATCACATATAAACAGGCACGGACAAGTTATTTATTTGCTGTATTCTCTCACATGCATTCTTTACATTTTGGATAACTGCCTTGGAATTTGAAATGAAGCCTTGACATCTTCAGTGCAAAATTGGAGGTAGTGGGGTTATTTGGAGGCAGACAACAGGTATTGTGGAATACTGGAGGGGAAGACAGTTGTGTTACACTTCCCTCCTGTTACTTGTACGTGGGAGTAACTTGTGTGTCTGTGGAAAAAATACGGGAGCTGTTTTCATCTAAGGTATTCAGCAGATCATTCAGTTGGATGCATGAGTCCATCCTTACTCAATAACGCTGAAAAAAAGTTACCAATATTTAAGTGATTCATTTTTCAGAGTTGAGGGCCTTCTGTTGTGCCAGAACTTAATTGCTTTTCTGCCATGTCTTTTCAGAGTAGCTTTTACCCTCCCTTCTCACTCTGAATTTTGGAGAGCAAACTTGTCAGATCTGGTTGTATTTCTTCCAGGCCTAAGTGATGAAGCCAACTTCGCCTCTGATATGCAGTTTGACAAGGATGAGGCTGTATTTTTCACTCTACCACACGTAGACTTAAGCAAGCGTTTTGGTTTTGGAAGGTGTCCGAGTCAACTTAAGTTTGAGATACTGAATGAATCCCAAAAGAAACATTTTGCTTTTGTATTAGAGTAAAATGATCAGTCTGTCTGAAAATAGACAGGACACATTCCTTGCTCTGTGACAGTTCGAAAATTTGTAGTTATTTTGATATAATGAATGCTTTTTTTTTTTCACAAGTTCATGGTTAGATAACTTTATTACTAATGATATAAAAAATACTGTCTATATTTCTGTTTCTAGTCTTACACTGATGAAAATTAAACTATTTGTAAATCCCAGGAATTTTTGCCAACTTCTTGGTGTAACCAGATCTAATGTGCTGTTCCACAAAATGCTTTAAAAACCCTCATTCATTTAGTTAGGAGACTTTCAGTTCTCCTGAGGTTTTCATCTTGGAGACCAGTTCAGAATCCGACCACCACTTGAGGTTTAGGGTAGGTGTGGATTTTCTTCTCTGGGTTTAGAGAGTTTCTCCTGAGGTTCTGTGGTATGTCTCGCTTGACAAGCCATCACTTGCTTCACTGCCTTTTTCCTGTTAATGTAGTTGGAATGATAGATACCAGCGGTCATCTTCAGTTTTAATTGAAGGAGTCATGCATGTTTCCATTTCAACTATATTATTTTAATAAACATAAAAACCGCTATGGTGCTTAGATACCTTTTCTGTGATAGTCGTTGGCTGATAATAGTTGCCCAGGTCTTGGGTGGCTTCTCATCTTGCCAAAGCCGGTGTAACAGAGTTGCTGGGAATTGTCTTTCTGCAGTGTTAGTTACGAAGCACCACCAAGAAGGAAATTCTGTTTATGTTGGTTTACAGCTCAGTTCTAAACTTCTTTCCCATCTCCCACTGACAACAGAGCAGTATAAAATGACAGTGCTTCAGAAGTGCTGTTTTATTCTTAATTGTTTTATTATAATAATTATATATTTATTCATTATATTTTATTATTTATGTTTATTATAATAATTTTATTCTTAAGCTGCAGATACAAGATGAGGGAAAGTTGTGAATTAGCCCTGCTACTGTGTAGTGTGCTTTATGAAATCTAAGAGCTCAAAATTGGACCAAGTGTAACATTATAAAAAGATTTTTCCTTGTTGAATGTGGCAGAAAGAGGCGGCCTTTTAATTTTAAACCCCTAAGTCCCTTTTTCAGCTAGTAGTACTTGAATGACTAACAGTGAAAAGTGGGGTTTTTTTTCAGTATTTTTTGGGCTTTCTCTTGATAGATTGATTTGAATCTTGTTTGCCCTTCGTTTATCTTATGCAAAGAAAAGATGACCCACTTTCACAAATACTTTTAAAAGCCTTTTAACACTTCCTGTTGCTTATCTGGTAACTTCTTGTTTTTAGCCCATGTCATATGGTGGTTTGGGACATCTCTCTTCAGAGAGACTGTGCTCAGTCAGACTCATGGTGCTGTTTCTCTGTGCGCTGTTTGGGTGAGGGGTGTAGCTGTCAGTAGATTTATCTGCCGTGTATGTAGCTGATCTCCCAGGAACTGAATTTCATCTTCCATTTTTATTGCCCCATATCCTGTGGACTTTTTATTGTTGTTCACAGTCAGTCTTTGTCTCCACTGCTTTAGTAGTGCCAGGAAGATTGGTCTGCATGTTACTTACCTGCTTTACTGGATCATTTATGATTAAGTAAAACAGCATGGGCCATAGCACAAATCCCAGCAGAACACCACTGGTGAAATTCTTCTGCTGTGAAAATTGAGTATTTATTCATATCCTGTGTTTCTTAGCTCTTAAAATATTTCATGCCAGAGAGCTATCTTTTCTTTCACAGTGGCTTATCTTCCTTCAAGCCTGTGCTGAGGTGACCTTGTTGGGAATATTTTGGGAATTTAATTAGGTTGTACCTGTGGATCAAATCCCACCTGTCTGTGTTCTTGTTGACCTGTTAGAAGAACTTTGTTAGGGATGTAAGGCAGGACTTCACTTTACAAAAGGAGTTTTTTCCCAATCTATCTCATTTCCCGACTTAAGATCCACACATTGACATTTAGAAAGAAAAACTTGCAGTAGCT
Source organism: Xenus cinereus (assembly GCA_025774025.1). Classification (NCBI taxonomy): domain Eukaryota; kingdom Metazoa; phylum Chordata; class Aves; order Charadriiformes; family Scolopacidae; genus Xenus; species Xenus cinereus. The sequence goes on along the minus strand of JAOXJK010000032.1, from coordinate 74,836,108 downwards.
TCTGCCACTCTCTATTTGAAAAGGTGTATTTTTTTTTTTGGTGACAGTTCTCAAAAAAAGAGTTGTTTGCAACATCCAAAATATGAGCAAGACTTAATTTGAATTCATGTTCTCTCTGCTACTTGGATTCAAACGCTTGGAGCTAAGAACTCTTGGCAAAGGGTGCATGGGCAAAACTATTTGAACAGAAATATGTCTGATTTTTTTAAAACAAGGCATTTCCTAGATCTCTTTAACACATTTTTTTTTCTCTATTGCTTATATATTTGGAAATTTCTGTGTCTTTTCTGCACATTCATAATACTTGTTAAAGACGCAAATGTTGAGAAAATTTTAAAAATAATAAACCAAACAATGTGGAATGGGAGACTGTTGGGGTATTACCCGGTCTGCGCAGGGGCTATCTGTCTATGCACAATGATGACATCTAGTCTATTAAATAAGTCTGCATCACAGAGTTTGAATAATGTTGTAAAATCCAAGTAAACCAAGAAATGCTGGTGTTTTTCCAAGCATAAGCTTTAGTAAGAGAACTGAAATCTATAAATCACTATTGCTCATGTGTGCTCCCTGAACACCTCCTGCTCCCCCCTAGACCTTCGGGGACACCTGCTCTAGTGAAACATCAGTAAAACTGGCCGCACACAGATGTTGGCGGAAAGAAAAGTCAGAATGGTAAAAGATCATGTTGCCATGGGACTTACAATTACACAGTAATCTTGGCTATTGCTTGTAGGTATGGTTTGGAGTACCTTGTCATTTTTGAAGTTCATGCTGTCTCACTAATCTACTTGTTCTATCTTATCTCTAGCTCTTCTGATCCTATAATGTCCTTTCTGCAGCGTTGTTCAGTATGGTATATATCTTTTGAAATCCAGAAATCTTACCACCTCCCCTTTTAACTATGACTTTGGGGTGGAGACTCTTAAATTCAGTCTACAACAGCCTAGGCACAGTCAGATTCATGTAGTTTGTGTAACCAAATCCACTGTTGAGAGACAGGTATTAGTTTGAGGTTTGTGTGTAGCTAGTAACCTGACTGTCTGAGCAAATCCACTTACAGGCTTTTCTTTGCAAAGTGACCTCCAGTAACCTGTTAGGTGCAGATTTCTAAAACTTCGCCAACCTCACTTTCTTTGGCAAGAAATTAAAACCCAAAGAAGAAGGTATGAAACCTATTACCCATCTAATTTTTGAGCAGAAGGGTGAAGGACTGCATTTTTCCTGTCTTGGTGTGCCTTCCCCTTTTGCAGTTTTTGGCTATTTACTGTTTTGTTTCTCCTTTCAGTGTTTGACTACAGCTACAGAGATTACATCCTGTCCTGGTATGGGCAACTCAGCAGAGATGAAGGGCAGCTGTACCAGCTGCTCTCAGAAGACTTCTGGGAGGTTGCCAAGCAGCTGCGACAGAGGCTGAGTCACATTGATGTAGTTAAAGTTGTCTGCAATGATGTAGTGAAAGCTTTACTCTCGCACTTCTGTGACCTTAAAGGAGCCAACGCCAGGTAAAAACAACACTCTGCATTTCATTGGAATTTTCTGCTTCTCCCTTTGCTTTCAGGTGTGCTGTATCAAAGGAATGAAGAGTGTAATGCTTTTGTAGGCAACTGATAAAGAAAACAGTTCAAGTTTATTACCAGTTTTAGAGATGAAGCAGGCTTCAGGGCATCTAAAAGACCTGTGGAAGGAAACGCTTGTCCTCCTTTTTTTCACGTTTTGGATTCACTGCTGTTTCCGTTTCATCCTTGAATCCTTTGCTCGCGGCAGGAGGTGGGCTGTGGGAGCAGTTCCTGCAAGCAGGGTGAACCTGCAAGGGAAAGGAGAGGAGCTGTCAGAGCAGTCAACAGACAAGAAGATAGTTATTTGCACCTTCCCCAAAATAGCGCTGGGGTTAATTCCATTCATTTTTCCATTTCTTCTAGCCCCGGGAGGCAAAGCCTCGTGGTTTCTGTAAGTGGCCTGTCCTGCAGTAACAAGATTTTTCTACTGGAAAAATTGTTGGCTGGATTTTCTTTCTCTGTTTAGGTTTTCTTGCTAATTCCATTAATTTCCTTTTTGGCAAGTCTCTCTTTGTCCACTTAAAAAGGTCATCTGTCCACTAAATACTAAAGTTGTGCCCAAATTGTAATTGCAAAGGGGGACTCTTAGCCTATGCAGTTCCCACATCTGAATGCACAGTTTGTGTAACTGTGCATGGAGTCTGGGCTTATGCCTGCACTTACCTGCATTTCAGTTATCCTCATTGAAATGTGCTTTGGTCATTCAGATTTAGAGTAGACGTTTTATCTTATGAAGTTGTTTTGCCTACAGTTAAAGCCACATATTTTTAACACCCCTTCAGAGCAAAAGATCAACTGTTTCCTTTCAGTGACCATTCACACTTCTGCTCTGAAGCAGAAGATACAGTTGACGTATTTGTGGTAGATGCCAGCTTCATGTAAGCTAATGTGTAGGAAATAAGGACAAAACCAAAAGAAACTAAAGGGTGGTTACATTCAAGAAAAGAAATCAAGGTGTTTGCACATTGCAGTAGGTCTTGCATTGGATTCCAAATATTACTTTCAGCTCTGGAATGTGGAATCTCTTGGTCAGGTAAAGCTCCTAGGTGTGATCCCTGATTTAACCCTTATGCTTGCACTTGCCCTTTATTGCAGTAAAGCGCTTGCTTTTGGGAAGAGTTTGATTTGAACAGTTAAAGGATGAGGATGTTCTGTATTTTTTTAAAAATTGTGTTTTCCTGTTTGAACCTGGGGACACAGAATCTACAATTGCAGAAATATTAATTATTAATGTTGATTATTGATGAGGTTCCTCATCTACTGAGAATTATGACTGCTTCCTCTAGGTCTTTGTTGGATTGTTATTTCTATTATATAGAGCTAAAATAAATTATGTGAGGTATTTTCCACATAACGTTTTCACTTTGGAATGGGAAATGCACCTCAGTCAATGCTGGATAAGGCAGGCTGAATTAACAACGGTAATAAAAAAAAAAAAAATCCCATCAAGAATTAATGGGATGGCAGGTTAAAAATAACCAGTAAACCCCACCGCTGTTACTGCAGATCTTGTATAGGTTGAAACTGGCCCCATTGACTGTTTTTCGCATCCTGCGAGGCTGTGAATTCGCTCAAGGAGGAAGGTCTGGTTTTAAGGTGTCTTTGCAGCAGATCAGCGGCGTGATGCTGCATGACACTAAACGTGAAGCTCAAAAAGTCCGGGATGCTTTACAGAAATTGCACAGGACTCACCTTTTCTTGACCAATGGAGAGAGGGCTTAAATACCGTGTATGTGCTGTGGTAAAGTCAGCAGGGATGTGACATTGTGCTCATACTCTACAGATGGAATTTGTACTGCTGGGTGATCTGAGCATGCATGAAATAAACCTGGAAGCACAGCCAAAGACTCTGATGCTGTTTTCTCTTTAAGGGAACTTGGGTTTTTAAGAATAATCTGAGTTTTGCACTAAATTGTCTGCTGCCATGGAGTTTACTGTGGTAGAACCTGCTGACGTTTTAAGCTGTAGACTGAGAACTACAAAATATGTCACTTCTAGCTTGGAAGACAGAGTTTCTTGGAAAACCTTCAATTCATTTCTGTAATGCCACGATTCAAGCACAGAACATTCTTCCAAAGGTAGGGAACACAGAGATCTTCTTGATCTACCTTTGCTTTCTGTCAGCCTTTTAAAGACGGTAGTAAATTTAAGTTGGCATTCACGTGTTGCCCTCTGTGTCTCAGATAATGAATCCAGTTAGTTTTGGATGGTGAATATAGTGGAATAGAGACTGTAATTAGAGCAAGGTGTCTGTCCTCTTGTGATGCCTGTTGGAGCACCACGTCTTGTTTCCGCTGATGCGGTTATACTGCAGTGTGAGAGCAAAGGGCATTTTCTCAGTTATCCTGGTGGCTTACAAAGGTTTAAATACCTCTCGTGCCACCTCTGGAGGGGGTGCCACCTGAGGCCCTTTGTCTCAGTTTTCCGATATGACAACAGATAAATCCACCGGAGTATCGGAAGGACACCGTCTGTGCCTGGGAGGACAGAGACGTCTGTTTCTTCACTGTGAAGCTCACATGTTTTGTCACTGTCTGCATGGACAGAAACCCCTTTACTTTTCTGCTTTCACTGGCTCACTTTGTCCTGTGCTATCTGATAGATCAGGATGTGTGAGAGGATGAAAGTAGGCTGCGAGGAAGAACGAGGAAGGATGCTACAGCCCTTCCCTCTGCTCCTGCTTTCCCTCGGCCTTACCTTAAGCATCGTGAGGCTCCGCTTAGCAATAAACAGCTCAAGGTAAATGGCCAGCAGAGGCCAACAGATGAGGAAAAATGCTTCCCTGAATGAGGGAGAGCATGAGAAGAGGAGAGGCCACTTCCATGCTGGCCAGTGGGCAGAAGCCTGGCAGCACTAGGTCTGTTTTAACGGCGACTGCCTTTTCTGTGCCTGCCAGGCACCTCTGCAGAGTGAAATAAGGGCAGAGACGCTCCAGCAGCCATGGACAGACCTGCCTGGGGTGACAGAGCCATGCAAGCTGTAGACAACTCCCATGTTGGAGTGTACCTTGAGGTCCAGTCGGGGCTCCAAAGGGTCCTGTCACTTCTCAGTTACAAAATTTGTGGTAATTCAGGATGTTTTAGATAGGAAACCATTTCATTCCAATTATTAGCTTAGCATAGAAATGGAATATGATACTTCCCTGTTTCTAGTGTTAGCTGGTTTATGAGTTTGAGATATGGAAGAAAAATCAGCCTTGGATTTATTGTCAGAAACCACTGCTCTTTTCCCCTGTGCTGTACAGAATCGGGAGCGCATTTATAACGGGATTAGCCAAGTGCATCCCGCAGGGTAGAGAGGGTAGTATTTGGCCATTCTTGTTTTATAGCAGCTTTTATCCCTTCATTCCTTTATATCTTGTTCTTTCCTTGTTTCTTGTTCTTTTATATCTATGTCTTTCCTTGGCTACTTTAGGCAGAACAAAAGCAAGCTGAATGCTGGCAATGCCATTTTACGTGATCAAGGATGGGCTGTGAGCTAAGTGAGGTGGTGTATAATGCTGGAAGCGTTCATGTTGGTGTGTGGATGCAGCATTGTCTGTGGTGGCACTGTACTTTCAGAATTATCTGATCCCAGAAATGTAGTCTTTCTTTGGTAACGCGGTATGTTTGTTGAAAGCAAGAGGCAGCTATTCCTCTGGATGAAGCGCACAGTCAGCATCGGAAGGATTTAGCAAGTGAAAGCAAATAGTAAGTGTTCTTTCTGTGAAGCTGTCCACATGAGAGGAAGAGGAGGTTCCCTTATGCTTCTTGTGGGCTAAGAGTAACCACATCAGATATTAGTACAGAACCATTAACACTTGAAAAATTAACAGCCTGTGCTGGTGGTCTCTAAACTGCAACGTAAGCAAAGATTTGCCTACATGATATAAGTAGGCAAATGGGATTTGAAGATGGTTAATCCTTGCCGCTTCTTGAACGTCATGACAGGGAATGCTTTTTGAACAAATCTCAGTGAGAAAAGGTCACAGTGACACTGATTTTATTTTTTTTTTTTTTCTCCTACATCTTTTGGTTGGGAGTGTTCTTTCTTTGTCTTTAACCTCCAGCTGGGGCACCTTGATTCCAGAGGCAGCATTGGTTTCTGCACATAGGCATATGTGACGTTGCAGGCTGCTTCTGGCCAGTTGACTGCTACACGACATCTGAATGGATGCTCAGAAGTAGGGTTTTTTTGTGTATGTGTGCCCCAACTTGTGGCCTAAGTCATGACTTGGCAAAATGAATGCATGGGGGCTGCAGGCTACTCCCAGTGGTGATTCAGAAGCCATATTTAAGGGCTCAAAGCTCTTGGGAAGTATGAGAGGGGGGAAGTGGTATGTCAGTGATCAGTATGATGAGCAATTTGGGGATGTAAGTTTGTATTGTGCCTGTTTTGATAATATTCCTTTTGTTTTCTATATATTACTGACAGGGTAAGGAGAGAAGACAACTCAGTTCTTAATTTTCTTGGCCCATGTGAATACCTTTGCACATATGGGATATATAACTGCTGTATTTTTTGTGATTACAATGTGTAGTGTGACAAAATACTCAGTAAAAATAAAAGGTGCTGCTATCACAAGCTGATGAAGAGCAGATTGATGCAAAGGGAATTTAAGCACTTGAGATTTAACTCAGTTAATCCTATAGATGCATCCAAGTTGTCAGGATAGCTACTAAACACCTCCCACAGTTCTTGTTTTTCTTTTATAATTCCATTTGCCACCCACAAACCAGGAATACCAAGAACTGCTTATCACATTCAGCCTCTGGAAAGGATTATCGAGAGGATTGGTGGGAAACTGCAGAGGTTCGTTGCAATGGGAGCAGCTGTATGAGAGTGCCGAGAACAAAATAGGCATGAAAAGCCAAGGTCTGAGCATGTTATTGGAGTTAACTCGTGGGTAGCACCAGTCTGAAGCTCGGCCTTGCCTTCAGGCTTCAGTGTGGAAGTTGGGAGTTTCCTGCTAATGATTGAGTATGACCGAGATACCACAATAAGCGTTAGAACCTCCTGGTGCTGATATGGTCATACCACAGCTTGTAAGCCATCTATACGTTCTTTGTGTCTGTTATCAATGTGATGCGTTTTTTCCTGAAAGAGGTAACTGTGAGAGGTATAAATGGTATGGTTATCTTCATGGTAAACACTGTGTAAAGTGATTTATAAAACTTGTTGATGTATCTTAATAAAAATGGCAGCTGTGGAAATTTTGGTGTTGGCTTTGTCCTTATTTTTTGTTGTACTTTTTGGATTTGGTGCGGTTTGCTTTCAGACAGTTGTTTGGTTTTTTTAGTAGGTACTTTTTTCCAGCTGTGCTTCTGATGCTGGCTTGTAAAGGTCTACATTAGTTTCTTTTATTTCTTAGTTCAAATCAAGCAGTTTTCATTCTGCTGCGCTGTCAAGAAGCTTAGAGATCTGAGGGGCGATACAGGTGAAGAGATGCAGCCTGCGTGTGGTTCGGGTAGTTCTCAGAATCAGTTTAATGAAGGCGTGTGGTGAGTGTTGAATGTACTGATGGAAGTCATTTAGAGTGAGTTGCATGTGCACTTCAGCTCACAATTGCACTGATTGAGACTGCAAGACTCTCTCTTGAAAGACTAATTAAAGAAATAGCAAGGCTGAAGGGAACATTTTGTGATTTATTTATTTATTTAAAGAGAAAGGGCCCTTACATAATTTCCTGTAGAGTTGTTAATATTTTTATGGTCTCTTTGTTGTATTTTTTGTTGGTGTTTGCTC
>JAOXJK010000032.1:74817875-74828813 GCA_025774025.1 Xenus cinereus | reverse complement strand
CAATATAATTTATTTATTTGCTTGCTTCCTGTTTTCAAAGCAGACAGGTTTATCTTGTTTGTCATCACTAAGTTCCTGGTCATGCATGTCTCTTCCTCAGTGTACTTATTTCGGTGTGTCTTGCCTTTGAACCAGTGGTAGTGCCAGCCCCAAACCTGTGAAGTCCCAGGCTGCATGGACATTGTAAGTGATAACTTTGAGGTTGGCTTTTAATCTTTTTCACCCCTTTTAGGATTCATTTTTAAGCTCTTCCATGCCATTGTGAGGGTTGAGACTATATGAAAATAAAGACAATGCTTTGCGTCAGGAGCGTATATCCAACCACAAATAATAAGAGTCTTTTAATACTCCTGAATGTAATGAGTCTTTACAATCCAGGGAGTTACCAGGTGGTCCGAATTAGAGCTGTGGGTATCTAGAATAGATACCAGATAAAGAGATATTTCTGTGAGGTCCCTGGATTGGGAAACCTGGAAGCCCAGTGATAGATGATAGTCCAGTATTAAAGAATTGCTGTGAGTCCTGCATTCCTGAGGAATGAGGAATTGTTAAAGAGGTGCTGATACTGGCTCAGAGTTGCTTAATTATATTATGGGAAGGAAATGATGATATTTCTATAACACTGGCAATGTTTTAACTGCTTGTCATCAGGAATACCAAAGCAAATCTGCTGTTCTGCTTTCCTTTGTGAAGTGCTGGATGAAGCAGCACTTCAGCAGCAAGGGGTAAAAGTCGTAGTATCGATGATGTTCAGTGCGCTGAATGTTCAGTAATTGCACAAAGCAATCTCAGATCAGGGCACAGTTACAGTAGGTGTCAGTTTGGTCCCAAAGAAAAGTACTGCTTGGAATAGACCTGGCACAAAGCAATTTGCTTTGGCAGGTCCTACCTATGGATCCGTATTCACAGGCCGCTGCCTGATCTTCCACTGGTTTCTGGGGCAGCTGAAGGAAATCCCTTTGCTTTCTGATGCAATAAAATGGCATTGGATGGTGTTAAAAATTCAGAGCAGGCTTAAGGGTTTCATAAAATGAAAATTACAGAAAAGAAATTTAGGCAAGGTTAAGGCCAGCTTTGGTAGCTCACGGGGGACTGAAGAGGGATGTATATACCTGTGAGGATGCTGCATAAAGCATGAGTTCTGCCTGCTGTTTTAAATCACTGAAGTCACCTGCACGTTGAAACACCAATATATGTCGGTATTACTTCAATCTGGATCGTTCAAGAAGACACAAATGAATTAAGTTGCCACTTGCCATTATTTTTCTATCGCCTAAAGCAGATTAAATGAGCCTGGTTTACACAGCTTGTATCATGCCTGATTTGGAACTGTTTGCTAGAGTGCCACATTTCTATTAGTTCATTGCACACAGTTGTGCTCAGAATTTACGGATAATTGGCTGGGCTTTCAAGGCTCTCTCTAAAAATATCTGCACGCAGTTTTAGTTAAGAGTTTTCTGTGATTACTAAATGACCTTTTCTTTGGAAAATCCAACCACGCAGTCCTAATAACACATGTTCAAAATTAGCTAGGAAGAGAAATAATGCCTGTGTTACTATTTGGGTTATTTAATAGTACTTAATATCTTTATTGACAGTGGAGAGATGTAGCAGAACTCTGCTTTGTGTATATGCATGGGGACTGCAGTTCACTTTCTGCTTTTCCTGTTGGTCTCTGCAATATGAGCAGTGCCTTTCTTTACTCTTGATCACATTCCCATGGAGTTGAAGAACTAGGTTTTATATCAAGCCTTAAGAATAGACCTTATTGGGGCATCTTAGCTCCTGCTCCAGGACAGCAAACAGACACGGGAAGTGGTGTACCCAACAGACTGAGCAGTGGGTGGTTATACTTTCCACGATTGCTCACTGCTCCCCTTTTTTTTTTTTATGGGTATCAGTGAAGGGGAAGCGTGAGTTACAAGGGATGCTATTTTCTGGGCAGACCTTACACACAATATATTTTCCCTGCAAGCAGATCAAAGATTATGTTGAGGCAAATGAAAGTGTAATGCTTCACGTATAAATGCAAAGGAGGATGTAAGTCTGGATGTCTTGCCTTTTTTACCACTGGCATATTGATTTATTTTGTAATTGTTAAGTCCTCTCCTCCTACCTCCTCCCCAGCTTCCTCTCCTGCTTTCAGTCTCCCCTTTATTTCTCTTGCCCAAAGAGCAATGAAAACTGCAGGATTTATTGACACAACTCCTTGGCAATGTTATGCAAGGCTTGTTTAATCTCCTGAAGACTTTGTTTTTCTATTTTTTTCATAAAAACTGGTGGGGTTCTGAGCCCTTTTGCTTTTTAGATCACATTTTAGGTACAGTTTAGCTAGGAAAACAATTGAAAGAACTCCTATTCTAGAGAGTCATGTCTTCTCAGGTAGTGGAGGTAACTCCAGAAAAAATTGAAACTGTTCTGTGGTGGCCTGTCAACTGGAGAGTATAAAACTCCACTCCCTCCTTGCATTCCTATAACCAGGAACAGATTAGACAAATTAGAAGGGTAAGAATCAAATATTTGCCTTTCTAGTTGTTTATTCTGTTCCATTTTCCCTTTGGGTTCTGTTGAACCGTGTATCAGAAAAGTCCTGGTGTAGGTCCAGCTCAGCCAAGCTGTTTGTATTGGCTGTTGACTGGGAATAAATGTGTACAATAGGGAGACAGAGATCACGAGAAATGACTTCTCTTGCATGGATGGTCGTATAGGTGCAGTTAATGCCCGGGGGTGTTTGCAGTCCCAAACAGACTGGCGTTCCTCAGGAGACTTGGAGGGGGATACTGAAGGCAAAGAAGGCTAATCTCAGTTCATTCAGTGACGTTTTATTTGCATTATGGCTCTGTTTTGTGCTTTGCGCATGTTATGGAAGTATAGCTTGATTTAATCACTGTGCAGGATGTCTCACAAATAAGAGTATCCAAAAAAGATGGGGTTTGTGTGTTCATGGGCAAAAAAGCAATCACTGCTGGCTTTTAGTTCTAACTCTGTGTCATTGTTGTTATTACATGGGAATCAGTTGTTTGAAGAGTTTAGTTTGCTGCCATCCAACTGATGTTTGGTGTAAGTCATCCTGCTTGCCGGCGTTTTACATGTGTATCTGGCTGTGTTTTCAAGTGCCTGACTTTGAGTGGACCAGCCTGTCCAGAGAAGGACGACTTTACTTCCCCAGTAAGAGGTGACTGTACGTAAATGACCCAGACTTTCTGTCTGCCTGGGACGTGTCTGGGTTTGGATAAATAATGAATGCCTTTAGGGAGAGCATGTGATGGGGGACGTTTGATGCAGTGTAGAGAACGTTGTAGGGTACGTCTGGAGTGCGGAAGAGGAATGGAAATGCTCTGAGAGAAATAGCTAGGTGTTCAGCTGCCAGAGAGAAAAGATCCTACCACAACAGGATAAACAGCTTTCTGAGCTCAGTCAGCTGCACCACCTGTGCTGGTTGATAATGAAGACTACACAGCATCTTCATAAAGCACTGCTCCTCAGAAGAACAGAGTATCTACATCTGAGCTGCTCCAAGGGACTTGTTTTGAAATTTGTCTTACTTGGAACAATTGGAACCCCCTCCATCATCCACATTCGAAAACAAAACATTTGATTTGGGATTGAATAAGAGGCTTCAGTCAAATCAAAAACCAAATGTCATCTTTACGTTCCTGTTGTTCTGAAAATTAATTAAAAAAAACTAATTTCGGTCACCTTGAGACAAATGGTTTGTATTATTAGAACAGAATTAGAGCTATTATTAGAGTATTGTTACTATTCCAGCATGTTTGCCCTCTCCTGGACTGACTGGTACAAATCAGTTATTACACGATGCTGCCTGTCACTGGTGGCCATGTAGCAGTATCTAAATGAAAACTTTTGGTTTGACTGTGTGCAGTTCTTGATCACTTTTTCACATACAGAGGTGATGGGCTTGGAGAAGCTCTGTGAGTAATGATGAGTTGACTCCAACCAGGACAGCAGCCTCCAGCTCTGGGAAGGAAGCAGACGTTATGGATGATGGGAGGAGGCACTGGTCTGAGATGTGACATATCTGAGCCTTTGTAACCCCCTTAGGGCCTTCTACTGGAGACCAGTCCTGGCTGCCTTTGGAAATTACTGTGGTGCCTCTCGGGTGACACTGTGTCTGTCTGCTGTAATGGTGGATGGTGGTGAATGCCTTCTCCAGCAGGCTGAGAGCGGTCCTGGCTCCACTGAGGCAAGATGGACCCTGACTCTGAAACATCTAGGATGATGGAGGAAAACTGTGACTTTGTTCCCTAGTTACTTTTTTTGTCTGTGGTGATGTATTAATATGAACCATGGAATCATAGAATGGTTTGGATTGGAAGGGACCTTAAAGATCATCGAGTTCCAACCTCACTGCCATGGGCAGGGACACCTCCCACTAGAGCAGGTTGCTCAACTTGAGCATATTCCAGCTTCAGCCTGCTGCTGATCAGAGGACTCAGCTTGAGGCAAGTTCTCTTGTGTCTTCTGAATGGCTCTGTGATCTCTGCGTGCCTGAGATGCTCAGATCCAAACAAGTGTTGTTACTTGATTTGGCCAAGAGGTGACTCAGATGGGACTTAGAAGGTGCAGGTTGAGACCCATCAGACTGAGCAGAGACTGAAGTCCAGGGCATCTTACCCCCTCGGGGGTGGGCATGCTGCCCACAGGGGTATTGCCCTGAAGGTGTGGTTGCACACGCACACTGAGCCCCTACACTTTCAAGCTTTCCAGTTTCATGCTTTATATACCCCACTGAGACTGGTAACAGTATGGTCAGTTCTCACTTGCTGAGCTACTGAGGGGACTTATCTGACCAAGTTTCTTTGCACTTTGGGAGTCAATTCACCTTTCTCTGTTGCCACGATTCCACTCTTTCCAAAGCTGTGGGTGGGTTTTTTTAATCTTTTTCTAAATTGGTTTTCCACTTACAGTGTAGATGGCTGATAATGCCAAGTCTGTTACTGTATAGTATCTTGCACAGACCAATTTGATGTAGCCTGCAGGTGGCAAGTTGAAAACTGCTATTCTAGGAAAATTCAGGTCAAAAAGGCCAGTTATTTACTGAGAGATATGTATTTGCCAGTAATAAGGGGAAGAAGGTAACTTCAGTATCTAGCAGGTAGACCTGTTTCTCAAACTTGATGTCATCCCAAATACTCTGCTTAAAGGTTCAGGTCTGTAATTAGTTTGCTCTACAAGAATGTATTTGCTTCTTGAGCTTGTCTCGTAGATGGTTCTGAAAATCTGGTCAAGATTTCACTGTAAATTCAGTGATGGAACAATTGGGTTTTTTATTCAGAGAAGCTTTTCTCCTCCTGCTTGCTGGGCTCTCTCTATATGATGTGGTTTTAAAATACTGTATTTCTATTGTGGCAAGTGAAAACATTGACAAGACAAAGGAATTTGGAAATGTATCTTAATATCATTAAGAAAAATTATCAGCGTTTGAAAAATATATATGGTTTTAAAGTGCTTCTTTACTGAAACACTTGATAATGGATTTTGGATATTTTTTCAATTAGTGACTAATCATAATGCCAGTGGTATGTAAATTCTCTCTCTTGTTTTTCCTTTCTTTTTTTTTATTTTAATTTTTTTCCCTTAGGCAGGAAGATCCACCGAGACCATTTTTGCTGCACCCATGCTTGAGGAGCTCTGATGAAGAAGTAAGATTCCTGCAAAAATGTTCTCAAATTCTGGTGTGTTGTCTCCTACCCTCAAAGGATGTCCAGTCTGTCAGCTTGCGCATAGTCCTTGCAGAAATACTTGCAACAAAAGGTAGATCAAAGATCAGAGATGATTAACCATTTGCACCTATACAATAGTAGTAATTACAGACTTCATTATGTATAAGTCTTGATGCTCTGCCTTTAAGTTCTGAAATTTAATTTCTGTGATAACCAGTAAGACACTTTGTATTCTCAAAATCAAGGATGTACTTACTTGACTCTCCTGACTTAATGCCAGGCTGTTTAGCACCTTTAAGGATAAAACACAGTTTGTCCATTCCATTCTTCTGGTTTTTTTCATAGAGGAGTACTTTTGCAGTCTTCCACGGCACCATTTTTAGTGATTATATCAATAATTCTGGCCTTTTATATTTTATTCAGGTACATAGAATCCATGGACTTCAGGATGTGATTATAACTGAATCATGATACCAGATTTAATTAATTTTTGTTTTTTTTAGACTTTGATTTATCAATGTGTCTTTTTAATTGAGGGATTCTATTTTGCTTTTTATTTTATCAGCTTCACTTTAATCTGATTATAAATATGCTAATCGTTTTTTATGTCACTGAAGTAAAATTCAGAAATTATACTATCTCAAGTATATTATGTGATTCAGTTTACTTTTGATTTCCATTTATAGTGGCTGTAATGTCATAGCCTTCAAGGCACACAGCAGAAAGAACAAAAACACTTGGAATTTTCCAAATAGAGCTCAGCTTTGTCAATGTACATCAATTTGTGTAATAGACTAAACAAACAGTTTTATCAAGAAGGTACATCCAGTCTTAAATGTACTATGTAGTCCAGAAGACTGGGTTTGGAATGATATCAGCTTGCATATTTATTTTTGCCATTTATCTGCAATTTTATTTTGAAGGACAGCAGTTATTCTTCAGCATAAGGATTTTGTTTTAAAATATTTTTCCTCTCCAGTGCTGAAACCAGTGGTGGAACTGTTGAGTGATCCGGATTATATTAACCGAATGCTGCTCAGCCAGCTGGAGTACAGAGAACAGATGAATGAGCATCAGAAGAAAGACTACACATATGCTCCTTCTTATGAGGAGTTCATCAAGCTCATTAACAGCAGCTCCGATGTTGAGTTCCTGAAACAACTGAGGTATTTAATGTTTCACTGTAGTTCATTCAAAACTAAACATGCTGCTCTTGCCAGGCTGTTACTGAGACTTGAATGAATTGTGATTTTTTTTTTTTTTTCTTTATAAATTCATTTTTAGATTTCTTTTTCTTTTGGTGAAGCAGAGACAGTAAGGATGATAAGCCACAACATTCATTAAAACTCTAATATAGTCAGCTTTTTAGTTCAGTAGCAGAAAATGTTAAAAAATTCCACTTAGTAATATACTGGAGATGACTGTACTGTTGAAAGCCAAACCAGACCCTTCTTTACAGCTTGCCTGTATGGAATTAGATGAAATAATATGTTGAATTTCCACTAGTGTGTGTTTATATCCTCATTATCTTTATGAAGTATGGCTGGCCATGGTGGTCTGGTGACTGTGAACTGCAGTGACCCTACGGACATGGGGCATTCAGAGCAGCTTCTGTCATTCTGTGACAGGGAAAGAGGGGTTTGAGTTCCAGCACGTTTTACCACTGGATCAGAGGTTGTCCTGGACTGTTGCAGGGAGGTATTTCCCAATTGCATCCTTCTTAAACATACTAATGAACTAGGAAGAATTCCTTAAAGACAAAAAAAAAAAACCAAAACCCACTGAGCTCCTAAATATCATGAGTTTGTTTGATGTTCCTGTTTTCTAATGCAAATAGCACCTCTTCACTTTCATACTAATTCCACATACACACACATCGCAACCCCCCCCCAATCTCACCTCTTTTTCCTTCCATCTTTCATCATAACATGAGATACCGCTTGCACCTTAGGCCTGCTTGCCAGAGTACAAGATGTTTAGGTTTGCCTTCTCTTTATAGCTGAGCTGCTTCTCCTCTGATTTCTGGTGTAAGTGAAAGGATAAGGAACAAGTGACTGGGAAGCAGGGAGCTGAGATATAACCATTGTAGGATCTCCCTAGTTGTCCTTGAGTTGGTTTTGTTGAGCACACCAAAGCTTCGGAGAACTGTTGAAGCCATTTCCAGAGCATTTGTCCTAATCTGTTACCATCAACCAGAGCTGCTATTTTTTTCCCCTTCCCTGACTCCCTTCAATTTCTGCTGTAGGTCAGCTTTCTCTCTGCCTAAATGGCTGCGGCAACATCTGAAAGATACAAGCACATCGATCCCATTTGGCGCGCTCTGTGTCATCTGCTGTGACCCAGACCACCTATTAGACTTGGCTTGATCAGGCCAAGTGATGCTTTACTGAGATGGGGTATTGTGGGCTGCGTAAATAACATCTTATTTTCTCTCGTTCTTTTCTTTGATTCTGAAACCACTTGCGTTTCTGAGATAGGAAAATACATTTAGGTGATGGTGAAATGATTTTGTTGCTTGGCTACTTATTGTTCATCTGCTGTAAAATTTACTCTTTACTCTGGGCCACTGTGCCTTTCCTGAGAGCAGAAATTAGTCTCTATTAGACTCTGTCTAAAACCTAATTGACATCATATTTATTAGCATAATCATACTAATGGATCTGCTTGTTTCAAAAGAAACCCAACTCTTCTGTTGTTGTTGTTCAGGCACATTAATGCCCAATGTGCTCTCCTTTTAGCTGACAGGTCACTTTAAATTGTGTTCTTTAATACCAGATAGCAGATTTGCTTTATGAAATAATGTGGTTTTGGCTGCGCTTGGGTTTTTCCTTTCTAGTCTGTGGAGTCCAACTACCATCATCTTGAAATGTGTTCCTCCACACCCCACGAAATGTTGATCCATCTGAGCTGATTAGTATTTGGATGGAAAATGTCTGGGAAAACGTATCTTCTTTTTGAAGATAAATAGTATTTGATTTTGGAGGCAGTGCCCTTCCTTCCTCTGTTTGCATAGAGCCAGTCTCTGGGAAGGTGCTTAAAGAGCGTTCCCTGTGGGAAGAGGGATTCCTGTTGTGTTTGTTCTCCAGTACTGTGGGAGCACCTGGAGAGAGATGGGCCAACCTGTAGTCATCTCAAAGCTGTGTAGTATATCTGGCAAAGCTTCCATGATTTACCAGTAAAAGTTTACAGACTTATGTCAAGAAAACCAAACAGTGGTCCTTATATGGATGGAGGAAAAAAAAAGGTCTTATTTTAGATAAACAAACTAAATGGTAATTCACGTTGTAATTCACAACAGTGAACCATAGGAAAATCCTGTAAAGAAGGAATTGGAAGAGAAAGAAATAAATAAGCTGTTGTGCATTTATCGCTGAGAAACAAGGTTAGAGTCTGTTGGAGTGATGGGAGTGGGGAGAATACTTTCTCTTCAACAAAAAATAAATTACTCAGCACATTGCACTTAAACAGGTTTCCCAGTTAGATGCTATTCTGGGTAATAATACTCTGTTTATCAGAAATTCCTTTTCTTGGTTTTATTTGGAAATAATTTTTTGGTGCCTGGTATAAATCAGTGCACGGCGTTCATGAACTGTAAGCCCACTCCTATTACTCCTAGTGTTGCCACGTAACATCATGGTAAAGAACAGATATAAGTAGTAACAATTTTCTGTGTAGGCTTAGCTTTGAGGGAAATTTATCCCAAGGCTCTACAGTTGCTGGGAAACTATTTATGATTTTTTTTTTTTTTTTGAACACCACCCCATGCTTTATCTTTGCAGATTAATGACTGTCTATTTACTAAAATAAACATAAAATACCTTGCTCAATGAAAGAGGCCATGAAGCACTGATAAAGATTTCCTCAGACTCTTGACTCCTTGCCATATGCACATGACATTATAGGAGAGAGTCCTTCCAGACTGATTTAATTAACAGAGTCTTCCTAGGCTTTCTTGTCATTAGAATCAGGTATTTGTTGTGGGGTAGAGTAGGGAAAAATCCCCAGCTGGATCAGGGGAAACCTGTGCGGGATCTCTTGGCCAGGAAATCAGGGAAGAGTGGTACTTAGATTTTCTAAATCTTCTTTCTCTCCTTGTTTAGAAGCGTTACCTTAAGAAGAAACATTGTATTGATTTTTCTGCATTGCTTTTATGGATTTTATTTTTAGAACTTATTTAAATGATGCAGGAACTACTTATCATTAATTCTGGAGCTACTTCTGAATTCATGGTTCATTAATATGGACCTTTAACACTTGGTCACTTTATCTCTTAGCAGAACTTCTCTCTATTGGTTTTACTGGAAACATCCCTTTTATTTTTATAAGGGACATTTGGGGACCTGATGTTTGTTTTCAGAAAGTCCTTTGCTCATTTCTGAGCAACTACTTTGTCTCTCTATTTTTTCCCCTTTCATACATTTGCTTTCTGAAAATTTGAACTTGTTTGGGGGGGAAAAAACCCAAACCAACAAAGCTTCGAAAGAAGGGACCGTGGTATGGTTATCTATGGTTATCTGTGAACATCCTTCAAAGTCATTCTTTGTAATGTTTACATTTGTTGCTGCTTGTCATGGAGGGAGGCAGAGCTTTATTCCTGTTTTATCAAGTCTCCACAAAATGTGTTGTCCCTCTTTCAAGAAGAAAAAGTTGTACACAGTGAAATTTCACCTTCATTTTCCCGCAGATTTAAGTTAGTCCTGATAAATTGAAAGTCTGCTACAAATAGGGAAGAAAAGATTAATTCTTCTACGTCAGATGGGAAACAAATTTACTTGCTCTGTCAGGAGAAGACTAGAGATAAAAGACATGATGAGTTAAAAACATAGCTGAGAATAAGTAGTGATAAGGAAATAAACTCATGGATAGTCTTCATTCTGCTTTCAAGATCAGCATTATATTTATTCTGTTATTTATTAGTATGGCAGCAAAAGGTCGCTATGCGATTCATCGTAAGAAAGACCATTATCGCTGCTTCTGTGTCACTTTTTACTTAAGAAATGAGAGAAAGGAATAAATATAACAAAGAATCGTGAAGAGATAAGTTTAAAGTTTACAGTAATGTGGATGTGAGCCCATGATTAGTCCAGTTTATCAAGTGCAGTTCACTTCTTGAAAATAAATACATCACATGTAAAACTTCTTCAGATGTTTACTCACTGGCACCACAGAATGGGTAGCAGGTAGAATATTTGCAACAGACTTCCAGGGAGAAAGTGTCATGGTCTGGCAGTGGAGCCAGGGTGGGGTTTTTGTG